>CM048038.1:26562140-26907140 GCA_026259375.1 Verasper variegatus | reverse complement strand
AGCAAATGAAATATAACCAAAATGAATCCTAATTATGCTACTGAGTCTACCAAGACAAAACTAAAAGTCCGTCTCACTACTAATTTAATTTAGAAAAATCGCTGTTGGAATTTTAGTCCAAACATTTGCGATCGTTAGCATCCTCCTTGAGCTTCAGATTTCAAAATTGAACTAAATGCTAGTAGAAAGATTTTGTCCATGTTGCCTCACGCACGCACACACACACACACACACACACACACACACACACACACACACACCTGAACCAGACTCTTTGCACCAGCAGATCTCTGTCTTCTTAACCAAGGAAGTACATTTTTTATGATCATGATTAAAACTCTGCAACCCCCCCCCCCCGCCCTTCTGAGGCTTGATGAGATGTTTTATATTGGGCACAATGCCATTAATTATTTCTTTGATGGGAGCTTGTTTGTTATGATAATAAACGGCAGTGTTCCTCCTTCCAGTTAGATGCGCGCTGAATGAAAAACGCCTTTACAATCACAAGACACTGATGTTTGAACCTAGGCAGTTCTTCATATGAAGCTTTATTATTATCATTATTATTATTGTGCAAATTGCCTTCATTTGCAGGCCCACCTCAGCCACTGCACCTTTCATGCATCAAACTTTAATTTTTTTTCTCAACAGCTCTTTGTGATTTTTTAAGAAATAAATAATTGCTGTTGGATTTTGCAAATGTTATCTCAAATTAAATAATTAAAAATGCAGATTTAGGTGGGAATAATGAATCCCATGGGGGGGGGTCTGAATGGGTTTGTGCTTAATTGAAGTTTACAGACGGCTGTGATGGGGAGCAACGTCCTGTTTTCTGCAAATATTTGCAGAGTGCGTTTCAACCCCTTTGTAAACATTTAACAGTCTTAATCAACTCATTAATCAAGCAAATTGCAATCATAACATCCAATTGTTTTCTGATGGATAAATAAATGATAAACAGTAATTTTTCCTAATTGAACCAGTCTGTGCTTGGTGGCTGCCACCTTTGTGTTCAGCATCCAGAAAGATAGACATTAAGCTTGTTGTTTTGTCAATGTTTTTGACAATAAACCATAATTTTAGAGTAAGTCTTTTCCTAAAAGGCTGAGATGTCTTCCCCTCTTGTCAGTTGGTGGGAAAACCTGCATTTTACGGCATTTTGTCTCCATCCACATTTGACCGAATAGTATGTGTCACTTTCATGCAAAAGTGACACATACTCTTTTAAGCCTTCCAGGGCACCCACAGTAACAACAAAGCTTAAATCTAATGTCTGTGTAGCTTGTCCAAGTAGTTTATGTATTTTTATTGTATGCTGTCCATTCACTGTTGGTAGTACTGTCCGTGTGCAAGAGAGAAATCACCTAACTGACAGGTATTCAGTTTTTTTGTCCATGCATTTGAAAAAAGTCAGCAGTAGATACCTAAGCCAACCAGACCAATCATGACCCAAACCTGAATACCCTGGGTCTTGTGTACGCCCTCTGATGATGGTCCTTCGTGGACTTGCCTATATATATGATTGTGGAAAGCACAAGACTGCCTTAAGGGGGGAACAGTGTTTCAGTTTTGGTATCAAATCAGCTCCACTGAGCTGTTTCCATTTCTTTCTGTGACAATAAAGCCACCGTCAAACAAAGGAAACCTTCTCCATTAACTGAAAACCAGAGCTTCAAGTCCTCGACTGATGAGTCGCCGCACTGACACTGAGTTAGCGACTGACTCTGTGGGAGTTTCTGTTTAAGATGTTCCATCCGAATGAGTTTCATTTGAATGCCCGGCTTCCAGCTGTGAATCAGAAAAACGTCCCCACATCCAGCAGTTGTTCCATTATTCACCGTCTGAGGAGCAGCTCCAGGATCTGTCTGTACATGACATCATCACCGCAGTGTGTCTCTCTGCTGTTCGGCTTAACGACACGCGGCCTCACATTCACTAATTAGAACTGAGGAGGACAGTGTTACAGAAAGAACATGTGGGAGTTCTGGTATAGTGTCATAGTCTACCTTGAAATGCCTTTCCTTTGGCAACCTTACACTCTATACTGTGTAAAACATGCGGGTACACAAAAACATTATACGACTGTTAACTGTGATCTGCTGCTGTAACAACCTCCCCCCCTTCAGAGGAAGGTTACCACCAGCTCAGGCTTCAGGGATTTGCTCCCAGTCTGAGGTCTGATGAGACATGACTCACAGTTCATTTTTAAAGGTGTTGGACGGGCTTGAGCTCAGGGTTGGAAACACACAAATATCACTGCATACGGCAGAAGTAATATCCTTTAATCATCAATAAGTGTGTGTGTGTGTGATGTGTGTGTGTGTGTGTGTGTGTGTGTGTGTGTGCAGGTCGTTATTCCAAAGCAAACATCTTGAAAGGTCTGCCTTTGCCACATATTGAGAAACACATTGTTGTGTAATAGATAACTGTATACTGTAGCATTAGTATCCTTTCTCAAAGTAAGGAAACTAAAGACAAAGAGCTGTCCACGTACTATTGGCCACATGGTACTGCGTCTCCAATATAGACATTTTAATTAGATTTCTAAAAATGTTTTGTTAAATTAGTTTGCTCAGATAGAACATATTGGACAGTATATTCAATAGATTGAACGTGCAATAATGAAAGCAAATGAAATTATGTTCTCTAAATTATAACTGTATACTGTAGCATTAATATCCCTTCATTACAAATACCACAAAAGAACTGTCCAAATACTATTGGCCACATTGAATGTCAACAATTCAATGTTGTCAATATTACGTAAGTTTTGTTAATTTAGTTTTTTATATAGAATGTTTTGAAAAAATATTGAAAATATATTGAAACACTGGCATTAATATCAACTTGATTAGGATATTGCGTAGTGTAAATATAGATAACTTACAAAAAGTACAGATACAACTAAATGTCTTAACATGCAATGAAGATCATAAATACACCTAATGCAGGCCTTCAAAGCATTTTTGCCTTATTTCTTCTTAATTAGAGCCGATATTGATAAGACCAATGTTGTCTATGTTGGGAGCTTGTGTTTAAAAGAGACTTGATGGAGCAAACTTAATCAAAAACATCACATAGCCAAGACTTTCTTAGTTGTGAGGTACATGAAATACATAAAAACTGATGCCCAACATCATCAGTAAGAGAAGAAACTATTAGAAAGTGTTGTTATTGAACCCGGATCAAAAACCGTCTGTAACCTCCCGGCTGATTCTTTGCCTGCTGATCTGCATCGCTCACACTGTGTTTAACAGGAATTGTCACATTTTTGAACATTTGCACCGTCAGTGAGCGGAGACCCGCTGACCCAGAACAAACTAAATTACAGTTATGTAACGCTCGCTGCCGACTGAGTCTATTTCTGGCACTGATATTTGAACCAATTAAACGCTGCCTATCAGAATTGAAGGGTGTATGGTTTTTCTTCAGCTGCACTGTGATAATGCAAATAACATAATTACTGACTGATCACGCCGTGTAGACACAGTGACATATGTAAGCTGTTGTTTCCTAAAGAAAAAAAGAGTGTGAGGGTGAGTTTTGTCCAAACCAGTACATTTTCTGATGAAGACAATGAGTTCAGATGTTTGTGGCTGGTTTATTATATCCATGTGCTCTTATTGTATTAGATTTGCTCATTATATCCTGTTTTAAGTTTCATCTCGATCAACTGTTAATCCTTCGCTGTCTGGTGGATGCATTTATTACGGCACTACCTTTTCTTATTTTTTTAATGTGGGGATGGCTGGATTGAAACCCACAATTGCCATCCTCTCTCATCTTTATCAAATCTTGGGTGTTGTGCTGGGTGAAGTACACCTTCCCTGGCTCCCTTTACCGCTGCACATATTTTAACAGGACACGGGGCGTCCAATTATTTGTCCACTTCTCACTTGTGTTCCTGGAGAGCCCTACTCAAGTGATTGGCTGCTGAAATGCACACTGACATCTATTTCTCATTCATGTGCGCCACACTTATTCCCACCAACAGTAATTTCTAAACTGATTTCCCGCACAGACTCACCTCGAGTGCCTTGCAGTCACTTCTTGTCAGGGCATGAAGCCGCTAACGCTAAGCTACAGCACGAGAGACGGGGGAAAAAAGCACAAAAACACAATTTCTAATCTCACACCTTCACTTACTTTTGATGAGCCCGGGAGCAGAGCTGAAGTAATGCCAGACCTGGATACCTCAGCAAGTGGCAGAAGATTGGGCTGTTGGCTGAGTCATTTTCGCCTCTGACTGCTGTCGTCTTTACAGGTGGTTGGAAACTAAATCTTCTAAACAACCATGTTGTCGAGTGTATATTCACAGCCGACCATTAAAATTCATACATTTCAAATAGCTGTTCATTTTTTTGGGACGAATCTGGAAGCTGTTCAAGCAGCAACGCACACGAGCCGCGGAAGGTTAATTCACCCCGGCGTGCTTGCATAATATTTGCTGCACGATGACGGGAAGGCGACACGGTGGCAGTTGCTTGATTGACAGTCACTTAGGGGTGTGCCATTTAACCACGGTGACCTTCCTCACATGTCACCGCCCTTATGAAAAGGTCACCCTTGTTGCACTAATGAGTCATTTGATTTCATGACCGCACCACTGTCTGATGCAGCCCAACAGTTGTGCTGTGTAAAAAAATCCCATTTTTAGGAGAGTCAGTGAAGCTGGTGCTGCCGGAGAGGGGGCAGGAAGGTGGTGGCGTGGATATTCACTGTTACTGTCAAATTCAGTATCTTGGTTTTGAGGTGATTTGTTGCCTCAGTCTTTGATAAAGAGAAACAGGAGTGAGATTTTTCACTTGATTGTTTCAGTAACCGACTGATTCCACAAACCTCTGCAATCACTTTGGGTTATAACTGTAGAAAAGATTGCCAAAGCTATGACTAGAACCTCTACAGCAGCGATTTTTCCATTTATATAGTAGGTAAACACCCCTGAATAGAACAGAACCTTCATTAATGTTGGCAGACAGGTAAAATCTGCCTTATGTGTTTTACATTCTTAATACCATATTATAAACGATGCCTGTTTTAACGGAAACAGATTCAGACAACCAAACCTAAGAAACTAATCCTGTCAACCTGTGGGTTGAGCTCAGTAACCGGAAAAGGCTCCTCGCCTGCAGGTGGCGCTGTGAGGGTGAGCAGACAGGAACCAGGGGTTGGGCCATATTGGTATATTCAAAGATATTATGAAATGAGAAAGGAAGTTGTGTGGAGTTACGTTTGAGCCATTTTAGGGCAGTTAGGGAATTGTTTTCAGTGAAGAGTTTAGGGGCTATAAAGGTCGCTGGAGTGGAACATAAAGAAATGACCAGTTAAAGTAAAAGCAGCAGATTTTCTTTTTGTTTTTGTGCCATTATATGAATCAAGTTCCAAAAAAGGAGGATCAACACAAGCTGTGATCACCCTGATTATATCACTGTGACATCACCAGGGTTATTTTCGCAGTCTAGGACATTAGACAGCTGCTTTCACAGGCTGAGCCGTATTCCTCATGACGACTGAACTAACTAAACTTAATGTGCAAAATTAGACGAGCTGCCCCTTTAAAAAAAAATAGCTGAAGCCACAACTTTTTTGCCTTGCATTCAGGGAAGGAAGCTGAACAGTTTTCCATCTGGCGTTCAGGCAGGATCTGGCAACCCTCTGGTCATAATTTACCCGTTATCAATTTCCTCTCTTATTAGACTGAACATAAACTGTATTTTCATCCTCTCTTTACATGTGTGCTGTTTATTCTGATTGTGTTTAATACAGTGGCGTCTGCGGCCATCAGGAAAAGCACGATACAGATAGACTGTAAAAAAAAAATAAGGTGCAATATTATTCTGTCTTTTCATTAACTTCTACCAAACGGTGAACATCGGTCATTAAAGCCATGAAGTACGAGTGCTGCGTTCATTGCCATCCATCTGCTCCACCCTCCTCTTTGCTGCAGGCCTTTAGCCCACTATGTCACATAAGGTAACACAGGAATTAGCAGAACAAGCAGATATTATCTTACAACTCCATAATGGAAGCACATAACTAAATACCTCGAGGAAATTGCATAAACAAAAAGGTAATTGATTCCAGTCAAGCTGCAGGTGGACACTTAATTACAGGAAATTTATTAAGCAATGTCCATTAATCACGTTGACATGGAGTTATTAAAGGGATACACAGTTTGCACTCGCTGGATAATGCAATGATATTAGAACGAGATGCTAAAGCAGTGGGATTGTCACACACAGACAAGACGACTAAACATTTTTTAAATGAGATAAATATGGAGCGACTGCAGCAGGATGCGGAATTAAATATTTACACAATTTTCTTTGTAATGTTTTCCACTGGAGAGAGATCAGTAGCACAATTTCTGAGTGAACAGCACATACATGTACGCACAAACACTGGCACAGACACATTGAGATACTGTGTGTACATAAAGGTAGTATAATGACGACTGATTGTAATGAGTGCTGCTGCACCTCGACCTGCTTGTACTGTTGGTGCTGCAGGACGGATTCTACACCAGCTACAATTACCACCTCTTCTCTTACACGCTGTCTACGCCAGTTTTATTTCAGCTGTGTTTTTTTAATGCTATGTCTCTTGCACCTCTGACAGAGCAGATACATTTTTCTTTAAATCAATACGGTTACTGTATCTAAACTCGCCCTGAGGGGCTTTTACTTGAAACACATGTATTTGTACACTCGGAGTCCATTTTTCTTCTGTCTTGAAGAACGTCTCCTACAAGTGCATTGATTAAACAGATCCAGCAAAGACACTGAGTCAATATCACAAATTTGCACTAAAGGGCTGCACTAAATGCAACTCTGTCCTTAAACCTGACCTAAACTTCACTAAAGAAAACTTTAGACATGAATAAAAAGGGGCTATTATGCTGTTGATGAGCCGTTTTCACTACATAGCTAAACTTATCAGTACTACTGCTGAGACGATTGGCTGGTACGTACGGGTGATGGAGCAAAACCTCCCACATTCACCTAAGTTTAATTTTCTTTGAGCTACAAACACAGTCGTGGAGAATGAAATTATTCTGCTGTTTACATATATTTCATTCGTTTTGAAGCAATTACAAATTAACACGTACATTTCCCCTCACACTTCTGTTGATATTGAATATGATATACTGACTTTAAAAATATATTCATACATAAGGGACAATTTCTCTTTTTTTGTGTTTGCACATTAAACAATAGAGCAGGGTAAAAATAAAGATTTCTACGAGCAAAGATGGACGACGCGTTTCTCCACCCAGTGTACAAAAAATAATCTAAAATATCCTTGACCAATCGTGAGTCCGTCTAGTTGAAACTAAATGTATCAGAAACATGAACACTTCAACATACACCAGTGTGTTAAGAACTACATAAAATCACAGAACTATTAAAAAAAAGACAACTTTTAGAATGATTACATATAAAGTTCTCGCACCGAACAAACACATGTATTCATTTCCTGGAGATACCTTTGTGAAACCTTCACAGTGTCATCGTTTCTAAAGCTGTAAAAAACAGACCCCTGCCTGAGACAGTAATCCACACCCACTGTGACAGACCTCTCTCTTTCCAAGAACCTGTCTGCAACCTCCTGAAGGAGAGACTTGGATAAATTGGCCTTATTCCCCACACACTCTGAGGCAAGTGGCAATTAATCCACTGATTAACGTGAGCCCACTCTTGAACACAACTTCATAGGAGTCTGACAGAACAGTGGGGAGAAGGGGAGATAATTCAGAAATCTCCTGACCTTGTGCTTATTATCTCTGGTTAATGACTGTTGCTGCTGCTGCCGTTGGCCTCCTGATGAAGCAGGAACCTGGTCAACCTGTTTGATTAATTTTTCTGTATTTTGTACATTTTCCCTCCATGGTTGTGTATACAGTGGAAGCCATTACAGTCAGGTCCTCAGGGGCATTAACCTAATTTGTTTATATAGTGCTTTTCTAGCTCTATTCTCAATTATATGACATTTCTTTGTGTCTTCCAACAGGAGAAAGATGGCAACACTACACTGATTTATCTTTTATACTCAATTAATCAATGTTTTTCACAAAAATAACTATTACATGTCTGTATAAATGACAAATTAGGTTAAATTAAGTTAACTCAGTGATAAAAAAAGTCATCTTTTATAAGAAAAATGAACTACATGCATTCAGTTACATTACTCTTTGTATATATAGCTCCTGTATGGCCCTGCAATCCGTTTTCCCAATGATTGCCCACATTTCCCATGATGCAGTTCACCCTATCAGGACTATACACTGTTACAGCAGGTGTCGTAACGTCTGGTCATGTCGAAGTGTGTACTTAGTTCTGAGACCCTCACTCCATTTTGCCTCGTGCATGGACCAGAGAGCGAGGTGACAGATCTCAGCAGCTGCGCTTGATTCATTGCAATTGATCCATAATGTGATCAGATTGATTATGGTTATTTTGTGCTGTGGGGCAGTTAAACTCCTTCATATTAAGCGTGGGCTTTCAGCCAGCGTTTGTTGTGACCCGAGGGGGGCACTTCTGCATGCGGCCCCGACTGCGGCGGCTGCAGGAACCAGCAACGGCCTTGCATGCCTCAGTTTGATCCCATAACAGATTGATACACCAAATAGGAGCTGACAAGCATTGCTAAAGATGCCAATGGTAATTAATTAGCATCTCATTTTGACCGCAGCACAACAGGATGTGGAGGTTGCTTCTCGATGCCATTTCCCCCCTAGGCTTTGTATTATCAGGGTCAAAATCCTGGCTCTGCGCTCTGAGGGCCACTTAATAAATTGAGGAGGGCACATTGACAGTCAGATTTTCATGGCGCGTCCCCGTCTCGCCGCTTCCCAGCGCCCCTGGCTATGACAAATGGTCCCAGCTTCAGCGCTGTCGAACGCAGCTCAGGAGATCAAAAAGCGACTAAGGGGGGAACTTAAAATGTGTCTCGTTGAAGTTAATAGCTGAGAGCCTTTTAACTGGCATGTTGACACTTGGCCTATGTCTCTGATTGAGATGGAAAGAGGTCAGACACTGCTGAGGGTTTTTAATATTTTAATATTCTTCTTTCCACAATATTGCCCTGCCCCCCACATTGAGCAGCATTTACAACTCTGCTTTTAATTTTTCATTATGCTCTTTCTCACCTTGAGGGGAATTATGTCGGCTTGAAATAGTAAAATAATGGAATTTCTTGTAATCACCAACAACATTATAAAGGCTCAGAGGCCACAGCACTCAGAAAGGATCTAGGAAATGAAAGATATCAGAGTTGATGCTGTATCCAGTATGAAACAACATTTTGAAGCTGTCCTCTCATTTGCTATTTTGCGTAGATTTATGACTCAGCTGAATTTGCTTTCATAATGTTCTAAGCATCAGAGAAAACCTCTGCCTGGAATGAGGACGTCCTCACATGTGACATCCTAATTAGAGGCCGGGCTTCGATCAGTACGCACTGTAAGAGAAAAACACATCAAATCTGGAGTCGTACATAAACCTAAAGTGGAAACATATTTTCCGTCGCAATACTCTCTTGCAGCAAAAGTACAAATATGTTAGACACAATGTTTTTTCTCCATGATCAGGAAGAAGTCATTGTTTCCTTATTCTTGTTCTTGGGTTAAGGACAAAGAAAGTCAAGACAAATTGTGATTTGTGAATATTGGCTATACTAATAAAATTTGATTGATTTTGGGCCCTGTCCCATCAATTGACATGGAGGAGGTGGGGTTTCCAGGGACATGGACCAAACAAAAAGTTAAAATACAGGTTAAATATTATTCAAAAATGGTTTCAAGTGGTCAAGTTCCTGAGAAGTTTTGTTTTAATTGGTTATTTGATACTTGATACATGATTGACAGCTGAGAATTGCCAGCTTTTGTATACGGGATATTTGGGCTTAATCTATAGATAGCGGGAGGAAGTGGAGACACTTTATCTTTATTTACAAACTGTAGTCTTACCACAACACAGTCAATACACAAAATATAATAGGCCACTAAAGTCTGGAATGCATAAAGACAGCTGTGATGAATCTTTACGCAGAGATACTTTAGTTTTGGATAATCAGCTAATGTGAGAATTCATGAAAACAAACGAGGCAGACTGAGAAGTTGAGGAGTCACATACTACAACAAACATATACCCTGCAATCTTCCTGCCACTAACCCTAACCCCCTGTTTTCATTCATTAAAACGCATATTTGAAGTTGCTGAGTTTAAATCTCCCCGAGGGTCACAGAGTTCCCGACATATTGCAGCTCCCTAAATGACCATGGAAAGTTTGAATTCAGGTACGCCAAAGAAAAACACCCAAATTGCAGTTACAGGCATTTTCCATGACAGCAGCAATCTAATCCTCTTTTTTTTTCTTCTTCTTTTGGAATAAGATGTGTTTATAAACCCCTCTGGATTTGTGTTGCCTCAACCACTCTGTTTGTATCAGTCTTTTTTTTTTTTTTTTGTTAATCCCCCCCTTTTGCGAGCAGTGTATGTGAAAATAAACTAAACGCTACAGCGAAGCTTGGAGGTGAAAAAAGGGAGAGATGACAAAAGTCAGAGAAGAAGAACTGATGTGTTTGATCCCATTATGGCTCCGTTTTGAAGCAAACAGGCGCCCAGCTCTAGTAGAATCCAGCAGTATTACATTCATCTTTAACCCCAACTACCCTGTCAGAGGCTGTTTGAACTTTATCGGGAGCAATTCGCTGTGTGTGTGCGTGCGTTTGCAGGTCCTCAAATTAAAGAAATCAGCACAATGGCTGAAATCAAGAAGACTTGTGTCAACAAAAGCATCATCCTTCACTTCACAGGGACATTTCAGTCCTCGGGCAAAGCTGCTGTTTACCTGTGGGCTTTGAGCTTCTGGGTTCACTGTTTTTAAGGAATGTTCTTGCTTTCTGGGATCAAGAGTAAGGAGTAAGGAGCAGAGCATAAAAAACATTTGTTGTGAATTAAGTCTTCAGGGGAAAAAGGAAAAAGCACCTAGGCTGCAGCCCGAGGAGTGAAGGGGGTATAGTAGGTAGATTGAAGCGTCCTGCCTCTGCCAACCACACCGCCACACTCAGATACTGTGGTTTATTGGATCCAGGCTCTGCGGATTTGGGGGGAACGAGGCACGGCTCGCCCGCCCAGTCAAACCACAACAGAAGGCATGAAAACAAACTTCTCAGAATAGCAGTCCTCTCCGTAGTTTGGCTGCCGGTTCAAAGATTTGTGGGGAGATGTTTGATCTTAGTTCAATAATCAGCCGTTTTTGTCAAAAGCTGCACCAGGGGACTCGGTACTCTGGTGGCTCCAAACGGCGGCAAGAGGCAACTGCCTGAACTCAAATAGGTGCAAACTGCAACTTTTAACCTGGAGGCAACAGGCAGGAATGTTTGTATCCGTGCACTCGTGTCCTTTCGAGGTTTAAGTCTTATCACATGTCAGTCACCTTGACAAACTGTCAGAAAACGTTAAGGTGTCGCTGAAATAGATTTAATCCTATCTGCTTTGAATTGGGTGGGTATAGGAACATTTGTATATATATTGACTATTTATTTAATACTTTGCAGCTATAAAAAAATCAATTCAGATGCATCTGCACGAATAGATTTAATTTCTTGGATTTATTTTTTTGCTCAATCAATTTAAGTTTCAATCAAACAATTGATGATTAAACAAAGATGTAAAGAAAACTGAAAGATGCTTAAGAGCTCTGTCGAAAAAGTTATTCAATGATCATAAATTGTACAACAATGCAACACAATAACTTAGTTGCAAAGTTGATTCCTTCCAGATTCCTAAAGTGAAAAATTACCAGAGCTGCGTTCACAACCGTGGAAAACTAAAGCCGTTTTCAAACAACAAGTTTGAAACACGAGTTGAGTTCACATGCGAAGAACGCAGTAGGAGATTGTCTGGGTCGGACACGTTCACGACAACAGGAAAATGTCCGGAGCATTCAGGTCAGGGGTGGAGCCTGTGTAGAGAAGGCCGGAAGCAAGGAATGACGGATAAATTCCACAGCGACACTAGCATCGGCCCTAACAAAAGAAAGACAATTTGGTAAAGCCCTCCCATCTCATTGTCTTTCTTTTGTTAGGGCCAATGCTAGTGTCGCTGTGACATCTTTATCTTTTTTATATTTATATAGATATGTGTATTCTTTTTGTTGTTGTCAGTTTTGCGTCCGTCAAGTGTAAGAAAGGTCAGCAACAAGGACACTCGCTCTTTTCACCTCTTACAAGGGAGTCGGCAGGAAAAGTTGATGAAAATTGTCCAGATCAACTAACCTGATAAGACAAAACTATAAAACTGCACCTACAGGACGTCACTTGTTGAGGCAACATTGGTTTAAAATATTAAACCAAGAAAATGCAAAATCCTTAATATAATATATTCTAAATAGTTGATATCTGCATGGTGGGTGGGTTTTCACTATTCTATGTCCTGGATAGAGCAATGTTAGGGTTTCCTACCTCGGCTAATTTCACTCTGACGCCAACTCCAATTATTTCTGGGTGTTTAGCTTCGCTGCTGTGTCTTTTCTGCCACTGCACACTCACAGAAAATGTTAAATACTTAAATATGTCTGAAACTTGAAGGTAAAACGCAGCTCGAGGCACAAGCACAGTACTAAATCATAAATCAAATTGTGTTTGCTGAGTTTAATCATTTTAATGTTGCATACGGCGACTTAAAAATAACCAGAAACCATACAGTGCGACAGTGTGCAGCTTTAAGATATTTGAGAGAAACAGCGAGTTGATAATAGAATAAAACAAACAGCCGAGGCTGGAATGAGACAGAAGAGGCACAGAAAGATGATGTACATTATGAGAACATGAATGCATAATAAGTGTCTGCAATTAGCCCCAACCAGCCATTGGCATATTGTAATTAATGTGCTGCGTCTACGTCAAATCAGTCAGAAGAGGCTCAGTCTAATTTGGGCATGGGATGGGTGGGTGGGTGGGTGGGTGCAGATCAGATCCTGGGATAATTGTGGGTGACTCCAGTCGCTCTCAGTCGACGGCGGGGTGGGACAGGTCTCCGGTCTCCAGAGGACGTTAAAAAACGTAAATCCACCCCCCCCCCCTTCATCATTTGAACATGTGCCCTGCAGAGCTCGCTGCAAGAACACAGAACACGAGTGGGGGGGGGGTAGAAAGAAGGGGAAAAAAAGTGTTTTACATTCACAGATGATCCTAATTTGGTGTGGTTTGGAGTGTAATTTAGATCAAACACAGCCATGTAAATGAGTCAGGGTTTTCATAATTAGGTGCCTCTGAAGAGGGAAGGAGAGCGAAAAAGGGGAAGAGAGGGGAAGAGCTCGGACCACATCAGTAGGTGTGGCGCTGAGGCCGCTCATCCACTGCCGGGCAATTTTCGTTTCCCCCCCTCCCCTCCCCTTCCTTCCCTCCCCTCCCCTCCCCCGTTTGGAGGTGAAACAGGGAGAGAAAAGAGACGCGAGCTGCAACAAGCAGGCAAGGGTTAGTTTAGGGAGAGAACACACTCCCAGCGGCACACGGCAACAAAATAGGTCACTCTGCGCCGATTTGGCTTGTCTGTTTCCACTAAGCAACTGACTCGGCTCAGCGTTTGGTACAGAGGGAGGAACTGGCCTGATGCCAGCCTGCACACAGACACACAGACACACACACACACACACACACACACACACACACACACACACACAGAGGAGGCCTGTTCTCCCCAGTGGGGCCTGTTGATTGAGGATTACCGCGCCGAAATATTACGGGTATTGTGTAGGGTGCAATGTTTACATTTTGGGTGAAACTGCCAACACGAGGAGGGTTATAGTCGCTGCACACGGACAATAGGTAGGTGAGAGAATCAATGCATAAATACAACACAATAAATGGAGGCAAATAAAATAACATCCCAAAAATAATAATTCTTTATTTCAACTCTGATACACACACACACACACACACACACAAGAAAGTAAATGTATGTTTAACTCATTTTATTCGAAAAATGAATAAATCAATGAGATAGGAAATTAAAGAAAGTCTGAGAAGAATTATGCATAATAATTAAAAAGGTCATTATGTATACAGGGGAATAATATATAAATAACTAAATAATTAAATAAATGAATAATAAATTGAAATAATTCAAAAAATCCCAAATGGTTATGCATGAGATGAAATAAATAAAAAATTAATAAGTAAGTTAAGTGAAAAATAATAAATAACAACACTTCATAATTTCAATAGTATTTAATGGTTTTGACGTATTTTTGAGCCAAAGATCTGGATGAAAAAACTGAAATGTTTATAATCTTATATCAAAATAAAAGGGTAAAAGTATTTATTTACCCGCATTTAGGAGGTATGTTTGATTTGTCAGCAGGTTTACACAAAAACTACTTTGGCCAAAACGTCCGATCTTGACTTCAGCATGTTGAGATTCGGGCATATTTAGAGGCCTTGATCTCAATTTCAAATGAAGCATATAACATACAGATCAATGAATGGGCACATTTGGTGCCGGGTTCACTATGTTCTGTAGTTCCAGTGCTGCTTAGATATTGGATATAAACTTTTGCAAGCGTAGAAAACACTGAGCACCACTTGTAGATACCCTATTAGTCAGAGATCAGGTAAAAGAATATACAAGGATCTGACGGGAGGGATACACAAGATTGGTTGATAAGTTTACAGACGTGGAGCAGCAGTTGACGGGTTATTCAGAGCTGCCAACACGTAAAAAGTGCAGCTTTCACTCCGGCTGTAACCCCAGAAAAGCCTGAACTCTGGAGCTCTGGAAGCCAAATCGTTTTGCCGCCTGTCTGTCTGTACTTCAAGATAAGAATCACATTCAGGGTTTTTATGCTCTGCGAAGGATGCCAAGAGTCTAAAAGTGGGTTGGAAAATGTGTGTGATGTGCAGTTTACTAACACGAAGCTGCGTTGTTGGTGGGTTTTAAAGTACAAACAGTTTTGTAAACTCTCGCTGCCAAAGTGTTCGAAAGTTGACTCTTTAACTCCGGTGGCAGCCAGTGAGGGGCCAGCGAGGCCACCTGCACAGAAGGTAAATGCCACATGGCGGGATTGTGAACCTCCCCAGGGATGCTGGGATTGCCACATGGCCCACCAGATCTGCCAGGGTGGCCCCCGCGACACCCGGCTGGGTGCCGTGCTAGGCGACACACAGCTAAACCCAGGGATTAGCTCACGGTGCCACCTATCTGATGCAAGCTGAGCCAATGGGATTGTCTCCTCTCTGAATTTGCGACCGCCCCATCCCTCTCTCCGTGTTTCTCGTATCTCTTGCTACTCTGTGTTCCTGGCAGCAGTGGAAAGTACATACATGCCGCCGTGCTGGTCGTAAAATGTATTGTTGGCTCCGAGCTCGTACAATCTTGGAGTGAGGAGTGAAAGCATCTCCAAGGAAGAGGACGTTACCTCGCTGCTCCATCCAAAAAACTTGACGTCATTTGTGTGATGTGATGACTCCCTTTAAAACTGATTCCCTGATTTTAGAGGACAATCAAATGATGCAGTTTTTGACTTAGGTTCAAACTTCATCCTCCATGTTTTTACAGATATTAAATGCAAAGGTAATGCAAGCAACGGTTGGTTTAATGTTGTTGGCTAAAACTTTACATTTAGCACAACTGAATGGTAGATATTACCCATGATCCCCGGCCTCCTGACCCAGAAAAGCTGCCGCTATAACAAATACAACAAACTCAGTAAGATTTGATCACATCATTGACTTTAAAGCTGTGATAGCCTTTAAAACACGTTGTATTTGAGTCTTCTCAAATTTGAGTGGAGACTGCTCTCCCCTGCACCTCATGTCTAAAACCTGCATTTTATTTTCCTATTTCACCATCAAACTCCACGTCCACCACAGATCTCTTCTACTCTCAACGAGGAAAAGTTTGTGTCCCTGTTCTAGACCGCTGGACGTCATCAAGCCACTCTGGGCGAACGGCAGCAGATTCCTTCTTGATGATAATGAGACAGGCTGAAGGATCTCCCCTGTGCTGTGTGACGATGTGTCACTACCGTGGCATTGGTGTTGGGTGAAAATTAGGCCACGGAGCCGTGGGACATCCTCCACATCTTTGTCATCCCTGTTTGAACAAGGTAGTCTCATAACACCTAATTAAATATTACTCCTCCTCCTGCATGAATGCATTTTACATGATTGACAATCAGCAGTTTGAGTAATGTGACACCTTTTCTGATTAAAGTGAAACTCGCTTCAGATTATTGAGGACATTACGGGGTAGACGAAGACCCTCACTTTAAAAATAGCTCTGCTTTTGAGGACACTTTTGAAAAGTTAAGCTCTTCTCCTTCACCTAGAATGGATGTGTGACGTTCTTTTAATGAAACCTTTCAAGTTATACTCGTAAATGACCTCTCATTTAAACAAACTTTGATCTAAATGAAGCGGCTCAAGTTCCTCAGCTCCTCAAGTTATCTCTGTGTCAACCAGCCTCTAATTAAAAAGGACATTTCTGTGCTGTTTCTGCAGCCTGCACATTTAACCAGGATCTACTGAATGCTGACAAATTTACTCTGAATGATTTCTTTTTTATAACGAGTTTAATGAATAACTCTGGATAAAATGTAATATCAAAAGATTTGATAAGTACATTTCCTCCCCCCCTGAATTTGTTTCTGTCGAACCAATCTGAAAGTGTTTTTGCGACCCTGTTTCACGTCAATACAATTTCACAAAGACAAAGTAGTATATACCCACGCTCAACATAACTCGCCCTCTAAACCTTTGCTAGCTTAAACCCACTGCGCCGCCCCTCCCCACCTCACCCTACCTTCCCTCCCTCCCAGAGCGACCCGAGGCTGGGCACAGAAGGGACAGGGCTGCCAAGTACAGCACATGGCTGTGGGTCTGGGGACGACAGAAGTCGAGGTCCCTGCAGGGCCCCTTAGCTCTTACAAGGCTGTACCCCCCCATCCCCACGCACACACATGCACACGCACACACACACACACTCACCACTCAATGCACACCTCCGGCAGTTGGGGAAAGCACACAGTCATCCCCCTGGGAGAAGTGAGGCGACAGGGACTGTGATTCCTCAGAGCTACACTCTCCTTTCTCCCCACCTCTTCTCTTTCTCCACCCTCCTGCAGGCTACATCCTGCACATGTGATACGACAGACAGGCTCATGCTGCATTACCCATACACCTCTCTGTCCATGTCTGCGTTGCTTAAAGCCATGTTCCCTGGTGCAGCATCAAAACTGGGACACGGACATGACATTCATGGACACAGGAAGGGATGGAGATGGAAGGAGATGTTGCAACAAACGCTGTTTTTCTTTTAAAATCGAGCATCATGAGATCGATCAGCACACGTGTCACTGCTGTCTTTCAGTCACATCAATATGTCTGACATATAATTCTGTTAAAGACTGGATGAAATCCAAATGTGTTAACAATTGGAAGTAAACCAGTTAGGGAGAGGATGGCAGTTTGATTGGTTTATTGCAGGGATGGTTTAAAAACCTGTGACAGTGATTGGTTGCTACACAACCTTCTGTTTCTCTTGGTATATTTCATGTAACTTGATTGGGTACTTTTTTATGGGAAATCCGTGCGATTCTGCCAATGTCACATTCACTAGACATTGGTCTCTGCTGGCCACAGGTGATGATTTCAGAATTCAGAATAAGTACATTCTAAAACTAGAGGGGCACTCGGTAGAGAGCAAACCCCTGCCAAGGATTAACAGGCCTCTTTTGAAGCCACATTGAAATCTGCTACATCTGGATTTTTATTTTGATTCACACCAAATTGCACAGACCCATAAATATAAGTCCTATAAACATGTCAGATGTTTTTCAGTAAGATCCATGATTTATACTCTGAGAAATTGGTCAAAATGTAAAAACAAAAATGCCCCTCGTCCTTTGTAGCATCAACATTTAAAGAGTTCTTCCTTCGCTCATGTCACATCCTCCACCAAGTTTCAATAAAATTGTTTAGGTAGTTTTTGCGTAATACTGCCAACAGACAAACGAGAATAAAAATGTATTAAAGATATTTTCCCCAGAGGATATAACCTCCTTGTAGGTGATAATAAAGTGAAACAGTCGTAGTGGAGCAGAGAATAGTTATAAGGAATGTAAACTGATTTCAGTGACAGTCATATCCAAAGTCTGCCAACATTAGCTGCCATTATCACTGGGGGCACCATATGAAGAATACAGCAGCAAAACCTGAATGTAGCAAACTGTGCAACTCTGCATTTTATTGGTCATGAATTTATAGTTACATTTTTTGAAATAAAATGTAAGCTAAGGGAAGTCCTTTAGATTTAAAATATACTTTTCCTCTGATTTACTAGTTTAAAGATCAAAACCTGCACCTAATGGTAAATTCTTTCTACAGGTGGAGTGCTTTTCGTTCTTGCAGTAAAAACATAGAAATACATTAGATTTTTTTTGGGGGGTATGTTAAGGAGATGAAAGTGTAGGTAAAGTCGCTGTTAATAACCCCTAAGACTCTGCGAGTATTTCTCATGGTGGCATTAAAGAGTCTTTAAAGAGTCTCGCTCACGTCCCCGGGGGAACTTTAAAGTCACATCAACCGCTCCTTTTATGAGCCCTTCACAGAGCAAAACGGATGACATAGAGCACGTTAAGATCCAATATTCTGCCGAGCTGAGTGTACATAAAGACCGACGCTCATCTGCTCCTGCTTATTTGCTCTTACAAGCATTGTTTTTCTGTATTAGATTCCCCGGCTCAATATGGGCTCGTTTTGGAGTCTCCACTTTTTTTCCGAAGAGTCAGAAAAAGTTGAAACACAAGCAGAAGCAGGGTGGGTTTCTTTTTCCTTTCTCTCTTCTCTTCACAGATCCATAGAGTTCATTAGCTCCCTCATAATCTGCCGATGTGGCAATAAAAAATGTGCACCAACAAAAAAAGCACCAGGCCTTTTCCTGACACGTCATTAAACTGTGATGCATGACTGTTGCTCGGAGTACTCCATCTAAGTTTTTCCAGTTGAAAGGTCAACAGGGAGACATGACAGCGCTACGAAATGGTGCGCTGTACGTTTTCTTATTCCCCTTGCAGTTAATATTTGTCAGTTTGAGCAAGGTGTAGAGATTTGGGTTTGATGTGACAAAGACTTTTACGGCGCCGCTTGTAGGACAAGAGCACGAGCCGTCCTCCTCCTCCTCCTCTCACGGTGGCAGGAGCAGTGGGGTTATTGAGCAACTATGTGCAGCCATTTTAATAGACGTAACCTGTTTATCTGTAATAGTCCTTGAGCTCCTGTAACCTCGCTATAAAACACCCCGCACATTTTTCCACCCTCTTATCTGCAAAACCAAGTTGTTATCACAACATATGAGGCGTCAGCCGCTATCTTCCATCATGACGACTTCTAATGGCTTTTAAAGTAGTTACCTGCGAAGTCCTGACATTTATTACGATCATTTTAGAGGACCAACACGGCACAAAGGTCTGCTGCTTTCAGGAGGCGACATCATTATGAATTATTGTTTGCGACCAAGGTAGAAAATTGTACTTTGTGGCTCAGTTTCCCCCCCATGATAAATCAACCACTCACTTTTCACATCTCGGACTCTCAAAGCTGCTGAGCGTAGGACTTTTTGCACCCCCCCCCCCCCACACACACTCTGTTTACCCATTTCCTTCTCCCGCCGTGAAAAAGCAGGTTCTTTGCTGCAACAGCCTTTTTCGACCATTTCTCAACCGCAGATCTTTGCTCTTTCCTGATTATTAGCGCCGCCTGAGCTGCTACTTTTCAAATGTTTATCCTAACTACACATTGCCACTTCCCAGGAGTGAAAAGAAATAAGTGACAGGAAAATAACTAGAGAAAGGAGGGTGTATTTGTCAGTCGCTATCAGATGACTGTTAACATAGTCCCTGGATGTTTCTGTTAGCTGTGGGAGAATGAGAGGTGAAGCAGCACAACTTTATCCCTGACTGCATCTCCTCCGCTAAAGTAATCCTCTGTGTGGCGGCGGCGAGATAAGGCCCGCACACTCGCTCACGGCCTCGACGAAGCAGAGTCAGGAAGAAGTTGGCCGCCACAGCGGTGATGCTGGGTAAACAGAGGTGATCATTGCTCAAAGGAGAGAGCTGGAGTCTCAGAATAGCACACTGATCTTCTGTCAAGAGCCAGGGTCATGGAGCCGGAGAGAAATATGAACAAGCGAAGAAGAAGAGGAGAGAGGACGATAGGAGGGAGAGAAAATGGATTGCGCATGAAGGAAGGAATCGAGGAAGAGGGAAGGGAGGAGAGAAGGTGACAAGAAAGATGGAAAGCTGAAGGAAAGAGGAGAGAGAAAAGAAATGAAGACACAGAGAAGCAACAATGAGCGAAAGAATAAGAGAAAAGAGATCAAACTAAGATGGCGAGAAGCAAAGGAAACCAAAGAAAAGTTGGAGAGAGGAGAGGAGGGAAAGAGGACAAATTAGAGCTGAGAAAAGGAGAAAGTGGGAACGAAGATGGATGATACACGAGGCAAAGAAAAGGAGGGAGGAGGTATTGAGGGAAATTAATTTGAAGAAGAGAAAATGGAGTGGAAACAAGAAGTGAGCTGAAAAAAGTTTCATGGGGAGAGGAAGAAACAATATTAAAAGTGGATGAAGTTATGCAGAAAGGAAAGAAAATGGGGGAGGAGAAGGAAAAAAGAAGAGGAGAGAAGAGGAAGAGGCCTGTGGAAGGACGAGAGGATCAGGAGGAGGAAGGATAAGAAAGACAGGAAGACGTGCAGGCAAAGTGAAAGAGACAGGAGGGGAGGCCTCTTCGTCTAGACTCACTACAAAGAGTGTAATTAACAATAACAAAAACCTGGCTTCCCTTTACCTACTTCAAATAGTCCGCTGCAGGTTACGACAAAGCATTACCTTGATGTACTACAGCATGCTCGCCTGCCGAGTCGGCGCCTGCGGTGCCGAGCTTTACCTTCTACTGCATTTTGATCACTCCGCCGCTCTCCAGCCCGATTAGGACGATTAATATTAATGGCTTGGCAGTTTCTCTCTGCTGATCAGAGCTCTCGACTGACTGGTTCCCAGCGTGGCGCCACACCTTGCTGTAGGTGACTGTCAGGTTTGATTATAGGCAGATTAAGGGCTCTCTTTCCTGCTGCCGCTGTTCGACATACTCAGATAAGCAGCATAAGTGCCGGTCGGTTATTCACCGTCACAGAGGTGATTTGCCACGGTTTGACACTCATGTGATTGCATGGGGCTACACTGTAAAAAGTGTTACATCTGCATACAAAAGGGTGACGTCTGCAGGGGTCAGGGAACCAGGTGGAACGTGACACTTTTATAATATCTGGAGGTGATGCAACCGCTCAAGCACATTTTGTCCCTGGATCAAAACCCTACAGCACATTTTGCTTGGGGTCCCAGTTGGTGATGTCACAGCAGGTATATCCTATCAGCGTTAAGGGCAGTGACCTGCTGGGACATCATTAATTTAGTTGCGGCCAGATGTGCTAATTCAATCTGGATAACAATGTAGCAGCAGGAGTTTTCTAGCTCCTGTGCTTCAGTGCGTATTTCACTTTAAAGGCATTTTCATAAGGATTCGATATGAAAATACAAAACGTAATATGTTTCTCATCCCACTGATTGTTTTCCCAGTGCAACTGGAGCTTTTATGATGTTATACTTTTATGCAAGCTAAGCATCAACCAAGATGGAGTTTTTATAAGCTTTGGATATGATAACAATGTCATGTCTCATGAATCTAGAGTGGAAATATTGCAGATTTTTTAAAAGTCTTTATTTCTTCTAGTGTGGAACAAAGGTTTTGTCTAAATTTAAAAGGTTCTGCAGAGTTAAAAACCCCAAAGTCAACGTCAAAGGGAGTGATGTCATGATGACATCACAGTTCCCCACATTTGCATGATAAAAGCCTAGTTAGCCGACCACTTACAAAGCCAGGTAAGGTGCAGCGAAATAATCATCCAGAATATTAGCAGCATATGTCTCCTTTAACTTCTCATTGTGTTCAATTATTCTAGCCAGTGGATTAGTAGTTCCTTGAGCTTTGGACAGAAACCTCTCGAGTTTAAGCTTATTTAAAATATAAAAAATAAACTACATATCAGAGCAGAGGATTTAAATCGTTTTATCATATTTCATGTGAGAATTAGATTTGGTGAATGAAATATTGAGATGACTAAATATCTTAAATTGCAAATTACTTGAGTGTTTTATAAAGATTTGTGTGTCCATTTCTCAGTGCTAATTCATTATATACAGTATATATATCACAATGTATATCACTATAAGAATACATATAAAAACAACGATTAAAAAAATCCAAAAAGTAAAAAAAAAGGAAGTGCAACACAAACAGGTGATCACAGCTGTTGCACGACATGAGATCATCAGTGGGATGCAGAGCAGGAGCAGAGAGCATCAGTGCTTCATGGTGGCTTCCCCACAGTGATGGATGAGGCTGACACTCGCTGAAAGGTAAAGGAGTGTATCTAGCACTGGGACGTTGTAGGAGGAGGAGGAGGAGGAGGGGGGCGTGCGTCCAGCAGCTGCCGTTCAAGTCATTTGTAACACGTTGGATGCTGACTCAACGATCCTCAGCCTCAGACAGACAGATATTTCCTCTTCACATGTTGCTGCTGCAGCTTCTGTGATTTGTGGATCTTCCTCTCAGTGGAGAGAACAGTGAGCCTGAGATGAATGAGAAGTTTGATCCATCTCATCGTCAGGGTGTTTACATGTATGCAGGGTTTTCTGATTTCTGGGTTTGAATTCTTTTAATGAAAAGTGTATTGATTGGATACTATATAACTGGGGGTGTCCTAATCAAAACACCTAGTTCTAAGACATCGTGAAACAGCGTAGAACCATTACACACTGCTCACCAAAGTCAGTTGTAGGGCTGCATAATTAGTTGCACTTAAAAAAGTAAACTTCTCTATAATTTGTGCTTTTTTTCGTCCATTTATTGAAAAGATGAACTAGAAACCTCAAATATCTTGTTTTCTCATTTTCCAGGAAATAACTCCAAGTGAAAAAATCTGCCATTAAGTGGAAACATGTTGGATCACTGTTTCCTGATGTTAATCTGTAGTAGATCGGAGCGTAATGTGTGAAACACATCCCGTATTATCAAGTTAATACTCATTTCTGAGCCGGACCAGTAATTACTGTAACGGTGTCGGGTTGTGTTGCGGCGGTTGGCGTTAATCATGTGCCATCAAACCCTGAGCTCCTTTGAGAGCCAATCAGGTATCAGATTGCTTTGGGCATAAAGAAAACAAGGCTGAGTGAGCGAGGTGTCTGGCCGCTGTACACAACCTCATCTGTCTTCCTCTTGGCGGGGGGGCTGCCTGACCCTTGACCTCCGCAGAGAGCTGCAGCATTCATCACAACATGTTAGGTAATGTGGTTAACTACCTACTTCCTCTGTTGGGACCGGGGCTGCTCTGGGGGCTCGCAGGGCGTTTTGTCTCCAGGTGGACGATCCCTCTTTCTGCCGGCTCCGACAAAGGGATCGGAACATTATGAAGCGATCTGCAGCAGTCACAGGTGACAAATGAGTGTAGTCCATCATCGGGTGCTTTGGTTTGAGATGTTTTCTCCTGCCTCCAATTCTGTTGCGCTGCTGCTGCTGCCACCATCAGAAGTGTTAAATGGCCTGTCGAGTGTGTACCTCTCTCAAAAACTGAGCCATGACTGCGTGTCTGTGCAGAGCTTTTTAATCTGCTATAATAGTTTCCTGCTCAATAGTTTACAAATTTATCTAAAAGTGCAGGTCACGCTAAATAAAATCTTCTTACAATTTAGGGTAATTATTGATACATACCATCAAATTTCTTTGAAAACAGTAGCTTTATTTATAGATTAAAAACAAACATCAAACTCTCAAGCTACCACTTCAAGATCCACAATGATTTTTCATGCTCAAACAAAAGCTAAATTTCTATTATAAAACAAACCTTGTGAGGGTTTTCTGAACTCCTGCCCCTATCTGCAGAATGTGTCTTTCAAAGCTTTAGGCAACTTAATCCACTCAGGTCAAGATTGTGTTCATGGTCAAAATATATCAATGGATGCCAAATGTTGGTCTCTGGCGACCACCTCTAACTTAATCCTAAAAGGTTAATACGCTACAACAAGTCATTTAACTTCAAATTTTTTTTTCCAAATAATAAAACTTGGTAGAACATAATTCCTTTGTTCAGGGTGCGAAGGTCTAAAACGGTGTCTCTGACTCACACATGCATAGGCCTAAAACGGCCAGGGCTCTCCGGCAGGGTCGATGATGTTCTGTGAGTAAGACTATGAATTCAAACTGTCTCTATCTTTAGTTTGTTTCATTTACTTTACCTCATCAACTCATCTGTCGTACTCGGCATAAGTCTTACATTTAATTTATTATGGTCTTGTTGAAACCTGCAGAAACCTGACATTTTTGTCTCCAACCTGTTTTCATAATCTGCACACACACAAAAACACATCCACAGATGAGTCAGAGCCTGTAGATGCAGGCGAGCTGATATCCAACTTTCCTCTTCATGTTGGGAAGTGAGCTAAGTGACTCAGAGTGACTCAAATCAATCTGTCAATCCTTTCCGTGTCCGGGCCGGGTGAGGTTTCCCGTGTTGAGTCAAATTAAGCCGCAGGCTCCACTCCTGGTGGTGCCCTTCCGTCAATTCCTTTAAGTTTCAGCTTTAAAAAATCTTTTTTTTCATCCAGAAAAAGATCCAGAAAAAAGTTGACCCAATTATCTTCTATAGTCTTTCTGATGTTAAGAAACAATCAATTCAAAATGATATAAATGAATTACACAAAACTAAAATGGCATAAAAACTAACAGAATATATACACACACACATACACACACACACACACACACACACACACACACACACACACACACATTTGTGATTCAGCTGAAATATTTTCAGAGTTAATTATTCTTGTTGCTGAAGGATTTTACACTAAAATGTCGTCTTCTTTTGATTTGACTCAGCGTGATGCTACTGTACGCACCAAGGACTTAATTGATTGTGTGCAGTTTCAGTGGCTTAGCATCTGGTGCTCATGATAATCCCCCTTCTGTCCTGCATCAGTCGGACGTATTGATGAAGCACTCAGGTCTGTAGTGCTACATTTACTCGGCACATTAGCCCATTACAGTTATGGGCCGACAAGTAAGTAGAGACTCTTTACCTGAAGAGGGATCGTTTGTGTGCAGAGAAGCAAAACAGACTGCGTGTGAGTGCTCGAACCCTCCTATCTGTACCTGTATTGAAATATAACTGTAAGAGATGCACATTGATCTTTGAGCTCTTCACATATTTAACGCTATCATCTTTTTTATAAATGAACATTTGAAGAGACAAAACGGAGCATCGGACTATCCTGCTCTTGTGCTGTGCATCAAAACTGAAGCACAGAGAAGGAAATGCTTCTCACGCTGTAATGTTTGCAGATATATGGATATTGATTTTACTAAATAGGATTAAGTGATACTTGACATGCACAGTTTATATAATTGAAACAAAACCTACATTCCCATTTTGCCACAACAAAGCAGAAAATATCTCTTAGTGGATAATGATGAAAACTACCAATGTCTATAGATAAATATTTCTGACCCCACCATGACTCCTTTTAATTTGTGTGGGAGCACACTATTTTGCGTTCTTAAGATGTAAAACATTATTATAATTCAAATGATTTCTGACAAATGCCTTTGTTAGGGGAAATCACTTTCATCTCACCCTTCACTTCTGTGTCAAAATAACGAGTAAAATCATATTACAACCAATATCTTTCAATGAGAAAATAACGGGAATGCAGCGCTCTAAGAGATCCAAAATATAGTTTCTGATTTCTTAAATTGCTAAAGGATAAAAACAGTAATACTTTCTTCTTCCAAGAACAAATATACACACTGCACTGCAAATATTTAACAACATAATCTCTTCACAGATTTCTATACGTTGCCACTTTGATGTATGAATATGTGTACTCAGGGGCATCTTGTGCTGAAATGTAGTGCAAGTACAGTCCATTCAGTCAGGGGAGTCCGTTTGTTGTCAATAAACAGCCACCTAAGGCCCTTTGGAATCTGACAAACACCACTTGATCTGTGGTGCGAAGACCATTAGGGCCCAGGTATATTGATGGCAGCACGCTGCTGCACCCCAGCTGCATCCATGCCGAGAGGACACTTGTTCACTGTGTGTTTCCAATCACACGCCGGCCGTGCAGCGATGCCTAATGGCCTCGCGCTCAGCCGGTGGCACGGCGCATGCGCTCCCGATCAGCCTCCCATTGGGTGCAGTTTGGGGGGCTCGGGCAGATGGGAGACAGGCATGGAGAACAGGGAAAGGCGGGGGAGGATTTGAAGGGGAGAGTGAGGGCGAAGGGACAACGTATACGTGTGTGTGTGTGTGTGTGTGTGTGTGTGTGTGTGTGTGTGTGTGTGTGTGTGTGTGTATGCATGTGTGTGTGCTGCCTCTGCCCATCCGTGCATTCAACATGCCATCCAGAGACCCCCTTTTGCGTACTGCCCATGCTTCATTAGGATGCCAGGATAATGGCCAACAAGCACGCGCCGTGACACCCCATTTCCCGAGCACTGAGCTCTCCAACCACGACAGATGTCGACAGTGCCGCCGCCGCCGCCACTACTAGGGGCCCCTTTAGTTCCTGCCTGCTTGGCCGTCCAACGCCAGGGAAGCAGGGGTGGCTGGGGCAGTCTCACACACCAAAAAAGGGCACCATTGCCAATCTGAGGTGCTTACGGTGTTTCGTTTCAATTTAATTTATTTCTTTCAAATCTCCTTTTGTTGCATTAATAGCTTATTTGCTACTCAAGCACTTGGGAATACGACACAGCAAAGGATCATTATGTTTTCGTTCCCTGCCTCACCACTGGCGCCCCCTCCAAAATCCAAATGATGTATCTGTAGACAAAACATAAACAGATGTTTCAGTGGCTGTTAGGTGTCCTCACCGGGGATGTGGATAAGGAGGAGGGGGGTGATCGTTCGACATGTGTGCTCGCGAGCATCAGGGACAATGTTGTTTTAAAAGGTGTTATTATGCATGTGCAGCAGTGGCAGCATGGCATGTGCACCGGTAATAATGTCGGGGCCGGATTTAGAGTGCTGTCACAGACGCATCAGGAGAGGGAGTAGGGGCCGTGGACCGAGGCTAATGGAGGCAAAACAACCTCCAGCTCCTGCCCCTGCTGTCCAAAAATCAGCTTTTAGAGGGAAAACACGGGCCATCTCTCAGCGCTCGCGCAACACGATACGTCAATATGAGAGGCAATTTAATCCCCTCATTTGAATATGCATCCTCCCTTCCTCTCCTCTTTGGCGTTTTTTGAACCCCGACCAGATTTCAGGACCACGGGGGGAGGAAATTGTTGTACATTTCCTGGCAAATTGAGTTAAACGGACATTAAGTAGGGCTTTAAGAAAACGAATGGTCGTCTTTATCACAGGTGGACACTGATGGCTTAATGGGGGCCTGTGAGCTGATCGTATCACCGGCTAATGGCTTGACAGGATGCATTAAGGTTTTTGTGTAAAGAACTGGCGAGCGGGGCCAGGCTGAATGGCGAAATGCAGACCTGTCAAGTGCTGCGTGTCCCTGTTTTTTTCCTGTGCGAGGAAGCAGATGTTTGTGTGTATACGGTGGACTGGCAGAGGGAAGGCCGGCAGCAGATGCCTGTACCGGTGCCAAGGTTCAGCAGGATTGTACAGACGGTACATGTTCAGAGACAGAAAGCTGCCGTCCCTCTGCTTAACCACTGCAACGTCCGACCCCTTTTATTTATTCATCTATTTGTTGAATTATTTACTCATTCCATTGCTCGTTTGGCCATTTAACGACCCGCCTGGAGGCATGGGAGAGATGGAGCGTTTACTTCAGGGACAGATGACCGTTCACTTCATTTATTGGGGAAATAAAAGCAAATGCTATAACACTATGGGCCTTTACAGTGTGTGCTAAAGCGCTAAAGAGCTTTGTTCCCAAATATGACACCCTTCATATGAATAGCTTTCCATGCTGAAGCTAGTTGCCCCCTTGGAAACTACATATCACTGAGCACCTCCAGTCACCTTAACAGCATAATCTACCAGAAAGCTTAACTTAACTACTCAAATTTCAAGTAGCATTTGAGCTTTAATCCAAAATTTGATATTTCTTTCAGTTGAAACTCATATAGGAGTTGGTTGAGATCTGTAGTTCTGTGCCAAAATTATGTCAACCATCGCAATATGTGACGTGTGAACACTTCATTTGCACTTGAATGGAGTTCTTGAACAGACTGAAGCCCCTCAATGTTGAATCGTGAATGTCACACAATCACTTCTCACCCCCACAAGGCACACGGTGAAAATAAAGGCCTTTTGTTCAGGTATGAAATCGTCACCCGGACCAATATTCTCCTTTGCTGTGGAGGTTCATCTCATCTTCTAATTCTTTTATGATTAACATCTATTGAATGAATACACCAAAGTGTCAGAGCAATAATGGGGAACACCTCAGCCGTTCA
Source organism: Verasper variegatus (assembly GCA_026259375.1). Taxonomy (NCBI): domain Eukaryota; kingdom Metazoa; phylum Chordata; class Actinopteri; order Pleuronectiformes; family Pleuronectidae; genus Verasper; species Verasper variegatus. The sequence continues at coordinate 26,878,597 of CM048038.1, read as the reverse complement.
TTATGAGACAGTCTGCATGTATAAGGTAGTGATGCGGTTCGTCGACATTAATAATCCCTGGGAGCACCTCAGCCGCCGCTGTTCACTCTCGCTCACCAGCTCCCAACACGGCGAAGGATCACAGCCTCTCCTCTGACACCTCCCTGTAGTTTTGACTTGAAGAGGGAACTTTTTTTCTTTTCTGCCTTTCCTCCCCCGCCTCATCCCCTGCCTCCCCCCCTGGCTTCACCCCCACAGCTCTTTGGAAGGAGAGCCCTTCTTTGCTAAGGTACAGCTTGTTTTATTAACATCAAAAGCACCCGTGGGAGACGGCAGTGATCAAATTCCCCTCTAATTAAAATGAACCTGGGTTGAGATTGTTGCGCTGTTTAATATGTACAGAACGCTGCTGATTGCACAAACCATTCCTCCTTTTGTTGGCGCGGATAATGCCGGCCCCGTCGAGGCACCGACGTGGGCGGAATGAGCGTACCTACAGAGCATCCTCGCGATCTGGGTGATGTCCTCATTGCCGTCTGATGCGAGTCTGATGTCAAATGTGGCTGGTGAAACCTAAGCCTCACCTCGCCTTTAATTTGGAGGGTGATTGATGGACCTGGAGGCGATATTGCAGAATGCTCAGCTCACATCTAGGTTGCCTCCTCCACCCTTTACCGAGCCAGCGCTGTTTGGCAGCCCTTCCCTCGTCCTTGCTTCCCAGGATGCCTTAAACTTTCTCAGAGTTCAAGTTCACGTTGCACTTCGTCCTCCGCTTGTAGTGCGAGCACCATCCTAATGGATTTGTTGTAACTGCAAAAGTTTTCCATCCTTTCGGGGTCAAAGACGGGGTACATCAAATTTGGCATATTATGTGTGTGATTCAGGAACAGACGGCAACTTTTAAATGGAAAAGAAGAAAACTATATCCGCATTTTGTCAAAAGAAATTAACACAAGAAATCAGCAGAACGTTGATAGATGATGTTTGTTATCGCCCGCTACTCAGTACCCCAAAATCCGATTTGAGATGACAAAATTGCTTTTTAATCTCTAAATTAGTTGTTGCTGCTTTTTTTGAATTGTGATCGTTGGCTTTAGGTTGTAAAAACTCTCCAGCCCACGAGGGTCAACATTCGTCAACGGGACATCGCAGCTCCACCTGCATTCTGGATGTTGCCTCCTGCTCGGGGGCTTAAGATTAAGGTTTGGGCTCTGGTTATGGCAGTGTAGGGTTTTGCAGAGAGGTGAGATGAAGGATACAAATTCAATTTAGGTGTTTCTGCCGATCAATGGCAGCAATCCAACCTTGATCTCAGGTTATGAATACCTGAGCAGAGGTTCCATGTCAGGCATACAGATGACACATCCACAACAACAACTCCAGAAAAAATAAATCCAATTCTTGGTTTGGTGATTTAGTTTATGGAGGTTTGAAGGTTTAATCCCCGTCCTTATATTTGGATCTGTGGACAGGTGCAGATTGAGGGTACGGTGTGACCTTTGACCCCTGCAAAGCTAACTACAAAGAAACCTCAATGCTGCAATGAAAGAATATATGTTTTCGAGCCTTGTTCTATCATTCGTCAGTGACCTCACTTTTTAGTCGCATTCAATATTTGCAAAGTACCAAATCATCTATACACATCGAACCTTCATGTTCAGATATGAATACCAATGCGTAATGATTCTGAGGTATATCTTCACTCCTCTAACATCATTTCACATACTTGTTTTTAATGATTGATTCGATCCAAATCCTAAGAGGCGTATGAGAAGCATAGAAATGCGACGTGGATTTACAACAACAATAACACTGCCCAAAATGTCTTCTTTAGATGTGCATTCAACTAATTTCACCAACTTTATCTTGAGAGGAAGTAGCAACGCTGAGATCACAGAGCCACAGATTGGATATTCTTCATTTGGTTCGAATTGAAAGATCACGTCCACGTCGTGGTCTTGCTCCAGAATGGACATCCAGAGTCGTTTTTGGAAGACAACTCTGGGTTAGTGTTTGTGAACATTTGTTAAATGTGCAGCACATAATCAGCACACTGCACCACATTCAGTCTGTGTGGATTCCCGCGGATTTGAATCCAGCCTTTGCTTTTTTACAGCCATCCCACCCTGCTGTCAGACTCCGGAGCAGGTAGCTTGCACTCCATTAAACAAACACTGTGGCCCCTCACTTTTATTTGACATTTTATTTGGCTGTGACAAACGAGCAGCAGTTGGATTATAACATAATTTGTCTCCTCTTTATTACCGGCACAAAGGACACCATTCATTAATTATTCTGCCGTTGCCGCTCAACACTAACTGGAAAGGTCCCTCTTTGGACAGATGGTGAGGACAATGTTATTTATATCAATCAGTCCAAAATGTTCAGCGAGGATTACTATTCCTTGGACTGCTTTGATTTATGTCTCTGCACCTCACCCTGTACCCAACCTCACCAGCTCCTGCAGGGACACTTTAATCGAATGGGAATTGAAAACAGACTGGTGAGGCGAGCAATGTGTTTCGGCATGTTTATTTATACATCTTGCTCCTCTGTTTTTCTCCCCTCTTCGACACAAAAGTTGTTTTGCTGTTGTCTTAGTGGTGGGTTTAACTTATGGTTGGTTAACAGAAGAGGCATGACGAAATCCATATTTCCTTCAGTAATTATAAGTGTCTACCTGAGGCTGAATATATATATATATATATATATATATATATACAGTATATATATGTAATAAGCACTTGCACCAGCAAGTCATAACGTTATCATATAATTGACAAGCAGGGGTGGCACTACTCTTTTCGGGGGGCTTTAAACACGGGATCCCCAGGGGACACCATGACATTTTAGAACAATTACATCCTTTTAATACTACAAATCTCCTGTAAATGAACATGTAAATGTGACACATGCTGTTAAAAAATAAATTATTGGACAATGTGGTTATTGTCTTGTTTTGAACATTTTATCAAAATTGAATGTTACATTCCCTGAAATCTCCTCGAGAGCCTTCAACAGATTTTTATATTTTATAATCTAAGAATGTGTTACAGGTAGTGCCCTCATAACAACAAAATTTCTTCTTTATTATTTTATATATATAGAGTATATCATGGACATTTTTTATATATATTCCCATACAGCTTTTTTGATCCTTTTGTTTACATCTGTAATATATAACATATATGTGATAATAGCTACTCTACACCATTAAATAATGTAACATCCTGATTGTTATTTAGGTTTTTTGGAGTGTCTTATCCTGGTTTCTCTGCACAATAAGTAGCATAGTAAACAACGAATGCATGAGCATTTCTGTTGGTTTTCCTCCCGTCTATGCCTCTAATGATGTACCTGCGTGAGGCAGGAATGGATAGTAAACTCACTTCAGTCACACCGGTTTGTAGGATTTAGAATAATGAATCTAAAGCTGCATAACGTGCTCGGTTAGTACAAACAGAGACAGGCAGGTTTGCCCCTGACACCGCCTCTAACAACTCATCATTACCTTTCTTCTCTGCATGCTAACCAGTCCCAGAGCAACACTTGGTAGCTGGGCGCCGTGATTTACCCGTCTGTGTGGAAAGAGAGAAAATATATTTTGTAATGAATACCATTTACGAAGTAATTAGTTTTATGCAAACTAGTGAAGATGAAAGCAAAAATCTTTATAAATTATGAATCATGTTATAAGTTATCAGGGGTGCTTATCATCGAGTTGACGCACCTCCCCGTTAATTAAAAATGTTCACACGGAGTCAAAGGAGGGAGATAGTTCGCCGGCAGACTCATCAGGTAGCTGTGTCTCCGAGAAAACTGATTCTGAACGAAGCCTTTGTTCTCACTGCTCACGCTTCAAATCTCAGATCAGGGCCGGCACTCAGGCGAGAGAGGTAAACAACAATAAGGTGGCAAGACAGGCAGAGAGGGGAAGGGAAACAAATGCTGACAGGTGTAAGAACATCATTAAACGCTGGCAGGAGTCACGCTGCAGACAGTGGACACAAATCACCCTGACAGAAGACATGAGTTCTATGTAAAAAACACTCTGATTTCCCCTCTTTTTCCCTTTACCCAACCTACATTCTTCCAAACATTTGCCCATTGACTAGAAAATTCTCCCCGGCCCCTGATGGTCCCTGGCTCGGTGCGAGGATGCCCAGGCGCTACAGCAACGCTCATAAAAACTCAATTCATCAAGACGAGCGTAATTTGCTCCGAACGGGAAGCGCCACAAAAGGGGGCGAGCTTGTCAGCGAGACAGGTGGCTGGAGATCTCGCTCTGATACTGAGCGATATGAATAATAGATTCTGCTAAATGTACGCCAGGACCCGGGCTGTAAACACAGCTGCCTCCTTTCCCTTCCAAAAGAACAGCTTGGCTGGATGAGAAGCCCGAGCGCTCTGTCTCCACCTGAGGACTGGGGGGGGGGGGGTGATTAACTAATCAAATGCTCGGGCTAAATAGGAGGCAAGGAGAGAAAGAGGAGACAGACAAAATGAGGGGGGAGAGGTGTAAGTCAGAAGGTTTTGCTCAAGCCCTGAGCCCCACAAAGGAAGTTGATTAGGAAACTGATGTCAGTTTAAACATATGAAGAATGAGCTTTCACTGGTTGAGCGGTGACATTAACGAGGACGGTCCCCAACTGGGTTACTTACAAAATAAAAGTTACAATTTTTATAAATGTGGAAGCAGTAAAGTCAATTTTATACATATATAATATATATGTATCCTGAAATGTGTCCCGGACAGTGTCACGATCTGTGCAGCATCTAACAGATATAGAACTACAGCTAAAAATGATTTGTACTTAATCAAAACAAGGAGATACATGAGAGCAGTCCATCTTTCTTTTGTACAGACAAACATGCAGGAGGCATTTGATATACTGCACAAAAGCAGCAGTAGTGTGATTATAACGTGCAATTACGAGAGTGGAAATTTGTCTCCCCACCTTTTCTCAAAGACTAGATTTCCTGTTAATACCTTGAATAGATCCCTTATAGCTTTGTGAAGCAGTTTTAGAATTGGATGCAGAATCTTTAGTTTTTTTTTTAAGTTGAACTCAAATATACACTCTGCATCCCATAATATCAACTTTATCACCTATGCAAGTGGATGTGATGAATTCGTTCCAGTTGCCCTAATTGGTCAAAACCATCAATGTAAACAAGAAACTCGAAGAAAAAGAAAACCCTGAACTTGTTTTCAATCCAACAAAACAAGACCATTACAGCATCATCGGCAGCAGAAGTTTCAACACATAAAACCAGAAAAAAGGGTGTTTTTGTAATTTAGGTGAACTACCCCTTTAAAGTTGAGAGGCCTGTCCTCGTGTTAATAATAATGAAGGCATCAAATGCATTGCTTCAAGGAAGACTTTTTCTGTGTTGGGGAGTATTTGCAGACAATAAGGGATGATTAAAGTATTTATTCAAGGGGAAAAAGTAAATCTTTAATTTCTCCCTCCTGTCCTTGTTTTCGTGCGTTCTAAGTCAAACGACGTGAATAATGCAGAGGCAGTGACTGGTGTTTGTCTTGGCTGAGATTTTGCGAGCTACAGTTCTGCGGGATGAAGTCACATGTTGCCAGGAACATCGTAGCAGTTTACTCACCGACGTGTGTACTCATGAATTATCACGTGCAATCTCGCCGTTGACTCACAATGGACTACATTTCCTTGCTGATGTAATTTTCCCGCGCCAACCGCCGCCACCACCACCAGCCACCCACTCCCTGACACTTCATCGATGGCTGCTCCTCTGCACATTTGATGACTCCCCAGATGAAATTTAGGAGGGTTTTGCCCAGCCGAAGGTAATTAATTCTTCAATTAAAATGTTGTTAAACATTTTTAATGAGTAATTGGCACCGGGGAATCGGATACAAAACTATGTTTAACCAAAGACAGACAGACAACACGAATGTTTCAAAGTTGGTTTCTGCAAATCTGTTCATTGACCCACTTTTTTTCCTCCCCAAGTATTGCACGGTGCAGAAATATAAATAAAAAATCAAATGTGAAGAGTCTCCTGGCACAGAGGATGTGTCCTTCATCTCAGGTGACTACTGCTTCATTTGGCACTCTTTCTTTTTTTTCCAGTGCTCCCTAATTAGGGCACGAGACGGCACACAACAACCTGAGATATACGGAGCGGCTGTGAAATATGACATCACAGCGCAGATCCACTTAACCTGATTCCACTTCAGTGTGAACAAAGACAAGGACACATAGATGGAACAGAGCATGTTTCATTAATCACCACCAAATGACACAAATAAAAACACACCAGTTTTCCTTCCTGACTAAAAGATACAGACTACAATTGATATTAAAAGAACCATTTAAATATCATACTGCATGTCACACTAATGGATTACTATCTCCTTTAACTTACAGGTTTCAATCACTGAGTGGTTCATACAGTTTGCTGGAGGACGAATGTATGAATGAAAATACGAAGTCATGGGGGGGAAATGTCGTCAAGTCAAAGAGACAGAAAAACAGCATTTAATAATATGATTTACTGACTTGTTTTAGCTTCTTCTTCACTGATATATATATTTCTTTAAATATGCAAAATTATCCTTTTATGAAGTTTAATAGGCCTCATAAGACTGATTTCACTGAAGATGTTTGGAAACGTTTTTTGGAAACTTTGGAAATACATTTGCTTCCTGATTGGTTCTTATCAGTCAGAACTCGACTACCAGTGTAAAGACAAAGCGTTGCTAACACTTCCTGTTAGTAACGATTCCATCGTGTTATCAGCTGTCACTTTTCCCAAGAATCGAGTCTGAAGGAATTTTCCATGACACACAATTCGTTCAAATATTTTCAAGAGGGGATGCAATGGGTCAAGCTCAAAGCGAGCGCCCTCTGCTGGATCACAAGGCAAATGAAAAATGTACTTTATAATTTAAAACGAAACCTGAAAATATACTGAAACATGTTGCAGTTCTATAGCTTCTCCCACCAAAATATCAGCAACGTATATTGATCTAATAACACTGAAGACGTCTGGATACGTGTTCTGTGGAGCAAGTGGAATCCCTGTAGATGCACTTATTTGACTTCTAAGCAGAAAATCACCATATTAATTTGTTGCATTCCGACACGTCATCTTTCAGCTGCTTGAACAAATCTACTCTCGTCATCTCCCTCTTTAGCTCAGTCTCGTCCTCCTTCCATACCCTTCTTGAAATTGACTCAAACACATCAGTATCTGGAGGAGTCCCTCTTCGTCTGCAGCAGGTGGAAACCATTTTGCTGCGTAGTCACGAGCTGCAACGTTAGCTAATCATGAAAAGCAAGTTTGGGGAGCCTCAGTTCATTACAGCTCTGCACTCTGTAGGTTTTTGGCATTGTTCTCTCAATTAGAGACTTGTAAATGTGTTGCTTGCTTAATCACCCAAAAACTGGCCCCTAGGACTTCCCCCTAATGCAACCCCATTAAGAGGGGCCATCAAAACAAAAGATCTGCCTCTAATGGCAATAATCCCTCAATTCTGTCACAGTCAAAGCCAAACTTGTATCTTAAATGAGCGATGATGGATGAGAGCAGGCCTCCGTGTCAAAGACCTTTATTACTGGTGATGGATGCGCCCGGCAACGCTGCGCAATAAACTTCGGCTGGGGCCCATTGCCCGTCAGAACCAGTCCATCCCAAGTGTGTCTCACTTAACCCGGCAGTCTCTGGAAGTCAGATGGCCGCTCGTGGCGCTGAGGGGGAACGGAGGGAGAAATAAGGGCTTATCCAAACAAGCTCATTAGCACAATTAGCACTCGTTTCCTGCCGATGGACCCCTGGAGCTCTCCTAAAGTTTGACTACACACTGCGGCGACTCGGATGACGAGTCGCGGGGCCGGGGAGGGGTGATGAGCAGCTGCTTTTATGGGCAAAGATATGATCTCGAGGCAGGTGGTGCTATTTGAAGTGTTTGCGGCGTATTTTTCGATCTGACAGTGATCTGTAATAGTGAGTATTTTTTAAAATGTATTAATATTTGCAGATATTTTTCTTGGCTTTGTCCTGAATGTCTGTGAACGGGTTTCCAGATGGACAGGCTTTGCCAGGAGAAGCCGATCTCATCAGAATTAATCAGATGTGATTTGGCCCATATCTGTCAGTCATAACATCAGCTGTCAAGGTTGACTCTGAGAAAGGGACATTTTCACCTTGTCAGTTAATTTCCAGGCCTTAATGTTCACCTTATTTCAATGTAGGTCGTGGAAAATACACTGTAATACACTTCTGGCCACTTTGCATTGACTCCTTCCTGAGTTTGTTCCTGCTTCTCCTTTCTACCAAATATCAATGCACAACAACTGGTGATATTATTCTTCTATCCATGGATGGAACTGGTTTAATTACAGAAGCATTATCCCTGTAAGACAAAAGTATTTCAGTCCTCACTTCTGATTTTCTGCTCTATTTCTTCTTCTTTCCCCTCCTGATACCTCTGTTCCTTACGACCTTTGACCTTTGAATTATTCACCATCTCTTCCCCCCAACCCTGTCCCTCCAGGAACTGGAGTTTTCCTCTTGTGGTTCCTCTCATGTTCTTCAAGCTTCTGTGTAATAGCATCCCAGAGGGAATACAATCTAAAATGTAAATGTTGTTCATGTGAGTATTTCTAAATAAAGCTCCCCCCCCCCCCCCCCCCCCCCGCTCGCTGTACACCAAGCTGCAGCAGCCATTAAGGTGCAGCTTGGTGCACATAAACCCTCTAACGTCGTATTCTTCTTAATTATATATGGAAACCATTATATTCCCAAGGCAGCCTGGTATATTTAAAGAAACCAGAGTCCTTCCAATACTTCTTCTCTCAGGGATCTCATACTTAACAGGAGATCTGCTCTTAAGGGAGCCTCCTCTGGGCACGCAGGCTGGAACCAGCCAATCACAACTGTGGTGTTGCTACGCTGTGCCAAGGCCGCCCCAGCTCATTACATATATTTGAAGAGCGACTCCTGCAGATGTGCGTCTCGGCAGACAAACGCGTCTCTGCTAACATTCAAGGCGGCAGAGATATTTGAATTGCAAACACCCAGGAAATATGATTGTTTGGGATGTTTGTTACCTTGAAAATGACATTGTAAATTTTTAAGGTATGTAAACAAATCATTTATAATTAGACAGTTAGCAGTGTTGCAAGGAGAAGCCACTTTAGCGTGGTGAATAAATTATTACAGATATATTCATCAACCTACTGTAATGGCTTTAAAAGAGACATTTTCTGCTCATATTCAGGTTGGTAACTTTGATTTGTCTTATTATTTGAAAAGGTTTTCATCCTCATGTTCAGAAAACACATCACTTTCCTCAAACTGTCCATTGCTGCAGCTCCTCTTTTCAGCCTCTGTCTGAAAAACATGGTTTTAGCCCCCCCCGATACAGCCCAGTCTGCTCTGATTGGCCAGCTCATCCACTCTGTTGTGATTTGTCAACTGTTTCCAGCAAATGTAGGAACTGTGTGTGTGCATGACTCGCCTTATGATGTCATTGTGATGTCATGATTCCCAGGAAGTATGGAGTCCGGCCCACAAGGTGTTTCAGGAGCAGTGTTTTTCTCTGCATCACAGACTTTGGGCTTTCTAACTTTAACTTAACACAAAAAAACATATCACACTAGTGGAAAGAAACTCTCCTTTAAGTTGTATCAATAATTAAACAATTGTAAATATATGTGCTTTTCAAGTTGCACAAAGTTGTTGTGGTGGAGATTTGAAAGTCTAAATGTCTGCTGCAGGTTTTAAATGCAGGCAGCACAAGTGTAGAATAACTGAAGACTCACCTGAATAGTCTGAAAACTGACTTTTGCAGGCTCTGGCAAGTGTTGACAAACTATTTGTCCTTTTCACCTTAAAAAAATCAGCGTATCGTTTGCTGCGTTACAAACTTCGCAGGAAGACAGACACCAGAGAAAAAATATGAAAAGTGCCTCCTTCCAGCAGGAAGTGCCTCCACACCTCCGACTCTAATTAAAGGCGTTGCAGAAGCAAGGCTTTCAGCTGCATTAGCAAGCGTTTCCAGTGACAGGTAATAAAGCAGATTGGTTAATTGCAAATGAATGCACGCACACCCCCCCGTTCCATTAGGCATAAATAATTTGGCCACTTGGGTATGTGCCTCCCAAATTACTAATTCTTTTTGTGTCTCAAATTACCTATTCTTTCTGATGTTGCCTTAAGTTGATTAGCGGCTGCGCGCGACTCGCCATTGGCTTTTCCCAGGTTTTCAGCCTGTTTTTCATTTTTTCATACGGGGAAGACGTGTTCACATCGGGCTGTGGATTTGTGTTGCTTTTGTTTGTGCACACACGCACAGGGGCAAGACACTTTCATCACTGGCACAGATGATAATTAATGCAGTTATTCCCAACTTGTGCATTTTTGGTGTGATTCTGCACAGCCTTCTCTTCTCACACCTTGCATAGTTTTTGCTTGGGGATGTAGGATGAATATTTAATACAGTGGCAGCGGGCCACTTGCTTTGTTTTCCTCCGTCACACACACACACACATATCCAGTATAGATATTATACATTTTTTGTTTGTCTCTTATATACACAAACATTTGACAAGTGGTTACTTGTTGTCTGTGTTTCCTGGCAGCTGATTGTTTCGTGATCCTGCTGATCAAAGTTTCTTTCTCTCCTGATCTTTTCAGAAGTCATTCTCTGGGTGTGAGTCTGATCTAAGAGGCGTGTGAATGTAGGGCAAGATGGGTCATATCATGTAAATTCCTTACGAAATAATCAATTTTTAATTTTCAGCAGCCCTATTTCTGGCGTTGGTTGGAATTTTCTTCTGTTCTCGTCTTGCATCCACAAAAATGATCTGATCTCTAATGAGTTTCATTTTCAAAACTTCGTCCCTTTCTGCAGGGCGTTTTCGTGCAGATTTCATATTGCGTTAGAGAAATGCAACATATGAGTTTTGCCCTCTTGAGTTTTTTTTTCATCACTTGATTTCACAATGCACAAATAATGACCTGCAGGCATGGCAGGCGATTCTGGGGAGATGCTTGTCCACGCTGCGTGTCAGAAATTTGCACGGCTGTCATTTAGAGATGTTGGCGTTGGTCGTCTCTGCATTAATTAGTATGTAATGTGGAAAAAAATGGTGTTCCATTTTGAACAGTAAGTTGGATCAATCCACTCACTTGTAAAAAGTCAATCCTCCTGTCACATTACAGCAGATCACCAAGAGGTTATTAAGAGTTGGTGGGTTAGCTGAGGGTCAGTGAAATGTCCAGGATATTCAGTATTTGGCAAAATCAGCCTTTCACTTTTGTTTTTTCCTAAGTTGCTCAATGGGAATTTTTCCGAATGAACACAGCATCACTCTAATGTCATTTGACTGTGTTCGTGTCGTAAGGGATGGAAATTAGAGACTGGACGGATTCTCGTTTATTTGCCTTGAAACCACTCACATAAATTACATGATTTGCCCTTTTTAAATTTAGGTTTGATAATGATGAATGACGGCCTTTGGATGACTTGATGCCTCCTTATTTCTGTCTTTTTGGTGCTAAACATGGACCGTATATAATATGCATGACACCCTCCCACTCCCTTCCATTATCTTAGCCTGTTATCTTCATATCTTAAAAAACGAAGCTGCCATCCTGTGCTTTGGACGTAGTTTAGAGTTAGAGTATGTACAGTATCCCTTTTAGTGTGGCTGATGTCCCATCTGCTAACATGGAGGAGGAAGGATTTATGACATATATACTGTAGCCACTTAACATTTGTAATTACAATCTGGACTTCGACATGAAGGCTATTTTAAAGTTAAAAACTGGTAAATGGAGTAAATAAAACCACTGCTAGACTTTGTCCTGATTGGATAAAGATTCACAGAAATCCATCCAGTCAGGTTCTTTTGTTGCTTTTGAACCAGGAAGTCTTCACTCAGCAGGTTCAGCCAATGTGAGCTAGAGCGAGTGATGCCCAAACACCTAGACAGCATTACAACTACTTAACATTATTTTACTTTACCCACTTTAATTCAACTTTACTCTCGACAGTGCTCTTGTCTTCAGCTTAAGCAAGCTGAACATTTTAAGACTGAAACACAAATCATTACTCATCACAGTGAAGTCCTCTATGCAGATTTCATTTCCCTCTAAAAATGCAGCGAGACTTTCACCCTTCAAACTCCCAGTAGGTGTGATGGTGACCAGACCCCCTCCCGTCCTCCCTCTTGCCCCCCGCCGAGCAAAGCCCGCATGTCGTCTCCAGGTTGCGACAGCCCTAATTAAAATGTCCTTCCTCATTATCATCGATTGCCCCTGTGCATTTTGGAAAACAACTGCAGTGCTGAGTCCTGGCAGTGGCGGCGGCAACGGCCAAATATAGACATGTGACACTGGTCTTTAGCCCCGTCAGATGGTCCCGGTCTGACATGAGAGCGAGAAAGTGGGGCAGCAGCCGAGTTTCCCCAATGGACGCTGGACCACAGCTCTAACACACACACACACACACACATTTAATACACACACAAGACCGCAGATGGCCGGTGCCCCATTCCAGGGTCCATCAGCTTTAGAAAAAAAAACCCTCACAAAACTAAAACAAACTTCCAGTCATTAATGGTATGATTTATTCAGTATTCATTGTGTGTGTCAAGAACGTTTCTCATTTGTACAATGTGTGACAACATTTATAAATACTACACACTGTCCCTATTGGACGTAGTTTTACTCTTCTGCTTCATCTTTTCAGTAATTTTTAGAAAACAAACTCTGTTAGAGATCAAAACTAACAACTATTAATCACATGTAGACAGTTTCCTGCTATTTTCTACTGGGCAGGTAGTTTACTGTGGATTTTTGTTTTTTAATTAAAGTGTCAGGACCATTGACTGTAAACAATATATATGATGCATCTCAATTTCCTCCCGCTATCTAGAAAGGAAGCCAAAAATATCCCAGATATGAATGCTGCCATCTTCTGCTGATGACGTCATGCGGAGCCGGTGCAGTTGCCACCACGGTGTGGTACATTTCCAATCCAAAATAATTATCTGTGCAGCTTTAAGAATCATTGAGGTGCAGTAGCCTGTAATCGACCCTAAACATTAAAGTTTTAGTTAAAATATCTAGAAACAGGAACAGGGCTCAGCTCTGCAACATGTTGCCATCAATCATTCATCAGCCAACCTGGCCACTGACTGTTAATAAATCATTCATGGGAACATATTGCCTTCCATGAATCCTCTTTTCCTAATTTTAGATATTATTTCTTGAATTCTATGGGATGGCAAATACCCCACTACAGCCCCCTTTAAATTTCAGTGTGCATTTTAATAATCAAGGCTTATAATCAGGCTTCATCCGCTTGATGGACAGATGGACGGACGAATGGACAGACTGAGTCAGGCAGACAGACACGCAGGCATGTCAGAGGAGGCACGCTGCCGGCTGGCGAGGCAGGAGAGAGGGAGCATCTGCCGGAGGGTTTGAGGAGCAGCCATGGCTTCTGCGAATCAGGATCTCCCCTGATGCCGGTGGCGGGCCGCAGCGGTGCCAGCGGGTCAGAGGAATCACAAATGGTTCAAAATATCATCACCGGGAAAAAGAAAAAGGGCAGATTTATCGAAAAACCTTCTGAGGCCAAAAACATTTTAAACTACAAGTGAGTTTGTAAAAGGAGTGAGACCCGGAAAGTGAGTTTTGAAAGTTAAAAAAATCTCAGCAGGAGACGTTGGAGCCATCAGTATCGATCAACGGCTCCATCAACGGATCAAATGGCGCTTATTTTGTCCTTTTGGGGCAACGGGAAATATTAAATTTTACTTACTTTACCAGGGGAGATTAAAGAAAGGCTTTAAGGGCAAAGTCACACTCGTTCGAATTCCCCGTGCCCAATTGCCAGAGCTTGCCCACTGAGTGAGTCTCCTCCCTGCTGGTTATCTATGGAGAGCCACGGAAAACTCGAGGGGGGGGGGGGGGGGGGGGTTACCAAACACAGCCATGGCCCATTTGACCACAGGGGAGGCCTGTCAATGGCCCAGATAGTTCTGGTAATTTCTCAGCGTTGACTCTGCTGCTGCTGCTGTGTTTTACATATTCAGAGAGGGAATGGAATATGGGGGGACTCCCTTTGTTCTGGTATGTGTGTGCCGGATCGCCAGGGCAGGGGCCGCGCTCTCCTCCGCGGATACGCCTTGAAGTCGAGAAAAGGCGTAAGGTATGTTTGAAATACCGAGGAGGGAGGCAAAGGGAAGTAAACAGGATTATCGTTATCAGCTCCACTTGCGAGGGGAATGCACGCTCACATGAGAACACATCACATACTGTATGTGTTCGAGGATGCAAACGCATACACTCACACAAGGAATAGCAAATGAAATTTGAATAAGTAAAGCAATAAAGCATTCTCCTGATACGCTGGTCTCAGTCAAAGAAATATCACTGTGCTCGGACCATGTGGGCAAATAACTGTTTTTCTTAATGTATGTAGTCGAGCAAGATTCTGAATGGAATGATAATTGACCTTAATGCCTCACTTCTGTGAAGGCAGTGACAGCAGCTCGTGGCTCATAATGCCATGAAAGCGCGGGAGGTGAATATGAGGCAGGCGCCGGCGCTTCAGTTGCAACAAAACAGACGGATCAGTTAAGATAAAAAAGCGCAGTCGCCACTCAAAACGTCAAGAAAATGAGCGCGGCGCCCCCCCCCCCCCCCTGCAGCGCGTTGAAGAATGAACGTGATTTTCTGAAACTTGTTTCTGCGTGTTTTCTGAATATAAGATATCAGAGGGGCCGTTATTTTGAAAATCAACACCCACCACGTCCCCTCCATCCTCTTCTTCCCCTGCCCCCCCCCCACAATACAAGCGGCGGATGGCGCTAATTTCACAAACATCATCTCCTCCACGCCGAGTTCAGGAAGTTGATTTATAGACGGTGCTCGTGGAGTTAATTGCGGTGCATGACACCAATCAGTCTTTGGGGAGCTTTCTAAGGCGAGCGGGGATTGAATCGACACCAAGCGCAAACAAACAAACAAACAAACATATTCATATATCCCATATTTATTTATCAATGTTTTAGATTGCGCTCTGCCTCCGAGATTGCCCCCTTTTTCTGCAGAAGATTCAATAAGTTGACAGAAACATTGTCAGCATCGGGGGTGTCGCTTTATATGGGTGCTGCCAACAAATCTGTCTTTGAGAAAATGGAAATGTATGTGTTAGGAGACCCCCACCCCCCCCCCCCCCCCACCCCCGCCCGAGCACCCCTCCCTTGTTGGATCCTCGAGAGTTGCTCCTCCACAAAATGATCATCGTTGTGTTTCGCAAGCATTCGTCTTGATTATACAGACAGCAATGCTTTGATAATGATCTGCGGGAGACGGTCGTCAGAAGTTTGTCAAAAAACACTAAATGTCAAATCCCCGCCGGTGGTATCTAACTATCTGGTGCTGTGACACAGGCTGTCTCACACACACACACACACACACAACCATTTAAACACACACACACCCTCTTCCACTCCCAGACTTGGCCAATGAGACTTCTGCCCCGTATTGCCTCCTGTGCCTCCTCACTGTACTGCACAGGGATGCAGTGGAGAGCACGCAGCTGCAGACCAACAACAGCAGCAGTGTGTGTGTGTACATGTATGTTCAGGGACATAAAAACACTGCAGGGACAATTCAGCACGTGTTGCAAAAGCGGTCACAGACTTATCTTTGTGTTTGCATTCGTTTCTTTCAAAGTGACTTTAAAGATGATGACTTCAACGTTGATTTCAAGCTTCTTGTTTGGATTCAATAAATAAATGAAATGATGTATATGTTGTGTTTAAGAACCAAGATTTAAAACACAATTTGATGTTAAGTGGGTCAGTTCCTGGAAAATAGTGACTTCTGAAATGGAAACTGATCATCTTTTAGATTGTTTCTTAGATTTTAGATTAGTTAGTAAGTCATAGTTTCATATAATAAAAAATGAAAACTAGAATGGGTTCAGTGGAGCTCTCACCTCTGCCCAGGCCCAACAGTCCCCTTAAATTCAAGTTGCACCAAATTTCAGATTCCTTCACCATTTATCTTCTAAACTTCCCCTCTCCAGAGTCAGAGCATGGAGGAAAATTACTATCTTAAAGTGAGTATTATTTATTCACACATTGTTTAACACAACTCAATCAGCTTTTGTGGGCCTACACAATCACTCTTGTCACGCACGCACACACACACACACACACATGCAAGGAGCTGCTTTATAATTTAAATGTTAATGACATTACAGGTTTCACTTCTTTAGAATGACTCGATCACGCTCACAAATGTGGACTGGCAGGTACTAAACGGTAAACGAGTGGATTTCCTCTTTAAAATGCTAATTAGGGTTGGCTCAAATCTGGGAGTGTGTGTGTGTGTATGTGAAATGAAAGCACTTCACAGCGAAGGCAGCCCACTGTATATGCATGAATGCTTGTGTATGTATTTGCAGCTTCTAAATGAACTGCTCGCTTTCACCACCACAATGCGATGTGACCTTTAAATGGAACTGACATCATATACAGGATTTAGTTCATTATGATGCAACCTAATGCGACACAAGCCTTTACTTACTAGTTTATTGACAAAAATGTCACTGTTAGTCGTCAAGAAATGCTTTTTTCTAGTTGCATGAATATGTGCCCGCGACCCGTCTGCCCCTCGGGTTTATTCCGTCCCTACATATGGCCGCAGTGGCCGTGCCCGCCGCCCACCCGCCACTGACATTGACAGCCTCCCCCAGCTTCCCAGCGAGCAGGCGGCTAACATCTTGAGTCGCTGCAAAAAACGTGGACCGACCCTCCCTTTTGGCTGACGTCCAAACTCTGTCTCGCATCTTCTGGGAGAACAAGAGGAGAAATGGAACAACTGGTTTTAATGAAACAATTACAAGACACTAATTATTATGTTAATGTTTTGCTACTATCATCAGCCACCGCTAACAGCCTCCTGCACCTAGAGGTTCAGAGCCTGCCGTGTGTCTGTGTGTGTGTGTGCTTTTCCGCTAGGTGGGAAGATGGACGTTTTTCAGCAGGCAGCCGTGTGTTAGGCAGGAATGTGTTGAAATGTAAAAAGGGCCACAAAGCGCCGGCTGTTGTCACTGAATGTCAGGTACATTAATTCCCATAATGCTCAGCGCAAATAAATTAGCAGCAGGGTTGCCAGTGATTCAAAGCCATCAGTTTTAGGTGTGTGTGTGTATGTGTGTGCACGTGTGATTGTGTGTGTGGAGAAGGGGGGGGTGGGCTCAGGAGACAGGCCCGGAGGCGAGAACACACATGTGCACAACACACACACACAAATAAACGCATGCATCATGCAGACACATGAATACACTCATGTATTCCTCTCCTTTCACACACACACACGATCATGACAGGCAGCGTAACACTGTGGAGGCCATTGTTAATGCAGCAGCACTCGTGCATGTGTTGTGCATTAAAGGATTATTCCGCAGCAGGTAAAAGTGTCTGACAACAGCGCTCTGTAAATAAACGTAGAACAGCCGCAGCTAACTGTACGTTAACGTGACTGTAAAGCGTTTCTGACCTGCAGAGCAGCTGACAAGGCACACGTTACATTCGTTCGAGGTTGTCATAGGTGTGATAACCAAGAAAGAACCTTTTCTTCCCCTTTGACAGGATCAGTCAGGGATTCAGAAAGTGATGTTCTCTGAAACGCCACTGATGATGCAATACATACAACTATTTGTCAGCTATTAAAAATAATTAATATTCAAAATCCCTCTTTTTGTGTTTTATATAATTTTATTCAGAAGGGAATGTTGTGTTTTTTTAATTTGGGTGAACCGACGCATTACTTTTAGGCTCTGATCTTTAAGAAACTGATTTATTTTCCTTTCTGTCTGTGATAGTGTCAGTTGTTGCTGTTGCCGCTCTCGGAGCCAGGTCTCCCTCTGGAAGCCTGTTTTATTCTCGGTGGGACTACCTGGCTGAATGATGGTTCAATGAAAGTGGCAACAATGTCCCAGACTGTCTGCCACAAGTCAGTGAAAGAGGTGATTCATGAACAGTGGGCATCAGGTCTTGGCTCGGACTCTTTGATTGAAACCTGTTTAGCCAGAACTACTAATTTCATTACATGGTGTCAGCGCACACTGAGCGGCTCCTAAAGGGCCCGCTTTGAACTCTCGGGGCCCAAACAATGACACGGGCCAGTAAGGGGCCTGATGGGAGTGTGATGGGTCGGTGGTGGGATGAAAAACAACCCCGCCACCACCACCAACAACAAAAAACAGGAGGGGGACGAAGGTTTTTTTCATAATGGTGAAGTCTGTCAAATATTTTGATATGTCCCACACACCATGGTGCAGCTCCTCCTGGGCTTTTTGCCTTTCAGCAGGGGGAACAATTGACTTTCTCCACGTTCAAGTCGTTTGCCTCCCCGCCTCCAGGCAAAACCTTTCATGAGGAGCCATGGCTTGCCATTGCAGCTGTTCCGCTGGGGTTCTTCCCATGGACACCGTGGATAAAAACTCTTTGAGGAAGCAACTTCACTTGTGTTGCCTCGCAGGTTTCTCTCCCTTTTTTTTCTACTCCAAAACTTGGCTCACAAGAAACTTGTGTGCTGTTTCTTCTTTGTTGGGCCAGAGTTGGCCTGGGCTTCATCTTTTTTTTTTTTGTATCTCTTTTGTCTTTGTTAGTTCGATGATACATTCACCAGTACAATGATTAGTTCAGTCCAGAATTTGGCTTGTCATTTCTGTTCTCTCAAAACATGGGCACATTGCAAACAAGCTGTTTTCAGACAGAAACTGAACTCCGGACATTTTACTGAAATTCTCCGGTGGGGCTGCATTAGAGAACACCAGATATTCTCTGGAACTTCTGCTGCCCCCTGGTTAGATGTCGAGGGAGCCCATGTGAGAATGCAGCAGCAAAATTCACAGCAAGTGAGTTGATGACGCTGCTTGACGTTTCACATCAACGCATATCCCAGTATGTAAAGAAGGTGCCATGTACACAGAAGACACAGACAGAGACGTCGACTTGGAAAGAGACTCAAGAGCTTTTGGGGATTAGGGCCAACGCCACCGACAATGTGCTGTAAACGCAAATGTAATTTCAGCAGTGGAGTTCATACACTATGTGCTCTACCCAGGCTCCTCCCCTCGCCTGAATGTTCCTGAAAAGCAAACTCAAATACCCAATTTCCTGGATATTTACCAGAGTTCATGTTCATTTTGACGCCTTTGCAGGGCTCCAGACTTATACTTGACAGTTTTTGTGCTCCAAAATAGCACAAGTGACCCTGTCAGATGGACCTTTTTTGCCCCGTTTTACAGCGAGTGAAGAGCCCCACGAGCAGAGAGACATCCAGAACATGCACCATGAAGGTAACTTTGTAAAGTTCACTGCAGATAGAGTGGGCACATGAATATTCATGAGAAATTACCCGAGCTTGCCTGGCCTGATAGCAGGCCCCTTTCTGCTGCGGTATTAGGCCTGTAAAAGAGATGAAAGGCTTGTGAACCATCCCCACTTCCTTGGCCTTATACTGGGACACAATGGCCAACCAGCCACTCAATTAGTCTGCCATCTTAGACTGACTGTTTGACAGGTCTAGCTAATTGTTAATCCCGCCATAACTGTTTCTCAGTGTAATTAATCATGTAACAAAAGGGCTCTCAGTGAAGCAACCCTACCAGTGTGGATGTGTGTCAAACCAAGAAGAGCTGAGAGGGAAGAAGGAATCGGGAAAGGTTGTTCAATTTACAGCGGAGGTTGATCAACAAACATTTAATCTTCATTTGCAACACCTTAGCGCCGGAGAGCGTCCTCTGCGCTCGCTTTTTTTACCGGATGTAAACAAGTGCGTGCGTGAGATCTCCTGGCTTATGTAAATGCAGCTCCATGTGAGCCCCACATGAACGGGTTCCAGGGGTCAAGTACCATTCATCATGAGATGGAGTGTCATTTTCCCCACTTCATACGCAGGCAGCTGCTTAAGAGGAGCAAGAGAAAAGGAGGTATTCTTTGAGGGGGGAAAGAAAAGGCAGAGCCGAGCACAATCCAGTCTTCAGAGAGAAGACGGTGGGGAGGTGGGGGGTGAATAGGAACACAAGGTGCCACTGTGTCAGAATTTAAATGTGAACACAACCAGTGATGTCATTCACCTCCCCAACCCCACCTCAAGTCATAGGACGGGCCGCATTCCTGGGAACAGCGAAAGGACACAAAGAGCCACCGTGTTTTGCAGTTTAGCAATAATGACTCATTTCTCTGTGACCCTTAAGTGATTTTGCTTCCTCGGTGTGTCCAAATGATGATTAATATCTGTTTTCTATCTCCATGCCGGATGGTGGCAGCGGAAAACAAAAGCAACTCTTGTTTGAATGGAAAAAGGAATCCTAGGTTCCCAGGCTATGGAACCTCATAAAGGCCAAATTAGATAATTTGAGGGAAAATTGATGTAGGTCATGTCTCATCTCCATCTTTCTTTCTTTTTTTTTTTTTTTAAAGATGTAACGATAGGGATCTGGTGTCCATGTAAGGTTCAGAGACAGTTCTCGGACGCTGGGACAAGATCAAAATCAGAAGTCGAGGCTGGTTCACCTCATCCATCGCCCTTTTGAAAGTCTTTCAAACGTACTGACGCCGTACCGACCTTCCTCTTCCCACTGTGACTGACAATCTGCAATTCCAATACAAGCAGCCAAATATGATAAGAGCTGCGTTATTGCTCCGCCAAAAGGAAGAAAACCTGAGGATTTTGAGCAGCAAAACAAAAGCCTTGCGGGAGGCCGTCGGCTGTCCCACTGGCCGATCCACCTCTACCACCGCTGCAAAGGACCAAAGCACAATACCGCACACAAAAACCTGCAGACAATAAACAGAAACAGTAGGAATCCTTCCCTAATTTGACTTGCTCCACAGGTGGTCACCAGCTGCTTACGAACAGGTTAGCGGGGGCCACAATGGTGGAGCGGGGATTTTTTTCTTCATTTTAAGTCAAACAATGGGCAATTGCTCAGGTCCCAAAACCAGAAGGTTATTTCTCGCTCTTTTCCTTTTTCTTTTCATTTGGCAGTGCCTGGAGGTAGAGTCGCAGGCTCCATGGCTGCAGACAGTGAGGTCTTTTGTCTCAACGTCTGTGCGCAGAAATGGGGGCTATCAGAAATTCCCCCTGTCTTAGTTCACATGATTCAATGAGAGCCCTGTGTGTCAGTCTGAGGACTGTTCTTTTCTTGTCTATTCATGTCATACACTGGATGGAAAGACCCGGCTACGCTGATGGCTGGAGGCCTGTTTTTACTCATCCAAGAAGACAACAAACTCTGCAGATCCCCGACTGAATTTAACTCGTAATTATATGGCTCTTCATACTGAATGGTGCTTCAGTCAAACCCGGATGTTTGAGATATGCAACAGTCATTCACTTAAAGACCTTGAAATCCTTTAAATTTGCTACCATACCTTAGCAGAAAATCCCTACTTCCAGATTAATCTTTTTTCCATCTATTGCAGCTACCAAGGATCCAGATAAACAGATAAATACAGTCTTTTGTCTTTGGCCTCAGACTGAAGAGGCAGAGGCAGGCACGTGGTCAGATTCAGGGAATTTGTCTCCACAGAAAGATGATTTTAGGTAGAGGATATCTTGCAAGCAGAGGGGCTTTTCCAATAACCCCTGTTGAGATCTTGTGCTTGAAAACACAAACTGCAGTCCTGAGGCAAGCAGAGACACCTGACCACCCAATAAAAGGAATCACATCAGCGTATTGTTATTCAAAAAAGAAAATTCCACGTCACTCTCAAGGGATCTGGGACAGTCAATATTTAGCACATCCCATATACTGTATAAATATATATACATATATATATTAAAGACATTAAACTCAATGGGCGACCACTGGGTTTGCAATATTATTAGATCTCTGGTTTATCAAGCAAAATTAATAACAAGTAGTTTTTTATGCAAATTGAGGATTATGTTGTCCAGAATTACAGCGAGAATTGTTGAATTTGTCACTGAAACAGTCTTGGAAAGCAACAGTTTTAGTTTTTTTGTTTTTCCTGGCAGTTGCTGGAAAACAAACGTAGTCATTGGACTCCACTAATGTCCATTCTGCTTGGTGTACAGCATATGAAACCACAAATCTTCCAAAAGTGTGTGAAAACAAAAGTGAAGTGAAGGAAGGATGACTTAATCTGGATCTGAGTTGGTTCATTTATCTGGATCAGTCCCACGAGAAAAGCACAATGAATGTTTTTGAATTTTGTATGAAAGCAGCAACAAATACAAGCTGGAGGAGCAGAGGTGGAAATGTGGCCGACCAAATCCACCAGTCCTTACACCTGCTTTAAGGCGTCATTGAAGTTTACTCTAAAAAGAACCCCTAAAACTGTTAATAAATATGCTCGACCAATAGAGCTTCTATCAACTCTGTGGATTTTAACAGATTAGTTCTCAGGATGAGATTTTCCCTTCAAAACAGTCAAATTAGGAAAAATACCATCAAAAGCCAACATAAACAACCAGAGTAAATGTAAAGGAATTCTGATTATGCTTGTTACCACGAGTTCTGCAATTAGCCGATTACGTTATGTATTTTTAATGTACTCTTATTATTTTTCATCTGGCGCTTCAGCTGATGAGCTGTGGCAGCAGCATGCCGTCCCTCCGGGTCACCTTAAGCTGCAGTCAGGGCACTGAGCCGCTGCTCCCCGCGCTCTAAAATAAAACTTTCATCTCCCTCTCCGTCGCATCCTGAACTTGCCCCCACGTCCCTTCATTTAAATTCACACAGCTGATGTTTGTTGTGAGCAGGCGTTGTCAGAGAGGATAAAGAAAGGTTACCTGGTGGCTGAGAGCGAGATGCTTTACACCAGCAGATTTATCCAGACTGATGTTTTGATGTCACCACCGACTCCTCGCGGCGCTTTGCTGTTGTAACGAACCAAACCCCAATCAAATCTTTGAAGTAGTCATGTATGCCTAAGTGCCGTCTACCTTAATGCTAAATAATTAGCAAGCGAGCACAGCTCACTGGGATTGCTACCTCAGGGCTAAACTTGCTTTTCCTGCTTTGATCATTACATTAATTAAATCTGGCTCCCTTGACAGGTTGGGGGCAAAAAACAGGTAGGTGTCATAGGCACCTCGGCGGAGACAGAAGCACCTGGTGTGTGAGAGCGCTCCAGCTGTCAGCGGCGATGCCTAAAGAGTCAGATGGCGGTGGCGTTAATTCGAACCGATGTCCCAAAAGGGGAGGAGAACAACTCAATCGTAAGACACCCCGATTCTCCCGTCTGGAGGCGGGTGAGGCTGCAGCTTTGCGGCAGCTTTGGCCAGAGGAGGAAAGAAGTCATGTTGTCAGACCTCAGTGTCAGCTCGCGTCATAACCAGTGCCTGGGGGACAAATTAGAAGTGTGTTTCAAGAGATGTGTCAAAAGTGTTCTTGGTCCACATCACAGCAGAGAAATTGTGCGAAGAGGGACCTAAACCAAAGTCAAATGCCGAGGGGAGTCAGAGGAGGGACTCACCTATGATTTATTCAAATCAAAATGGCTGCAAACTGTGAATAATAACACAACTGCATTCACGTATCTTGTTTTAATGTAATTATATATGTAGAGCTAGTTCAGGAGGCAAACATGAGACTGTAAACACCATATGGCAAAAATGGACTTTAATTCTGACCAAATACAGCATCAAAGGCCCCATGGGTATAGGTTTGGTTCTGTGGGTTCTTTTATGTGAAATGCCAATATGGAATTTAGTCGTTTTACCTTCCACATGTCTGACAAAAGAATTTGCAGTCCGTGAAAAGTCCCTGGCTCCAGCAAGATCCTTGTCAGATTACATGGACTGCCTGGTATGTGGCCTGAGAGACAAAACCGAGGGCAAACAACCGAGGCAAAAACACAAACCTCCTTTTTCAAGAAGTGTTTTTCTCCCCTTAACCCTCAAACTCGCTGAAAGTGGGTCTCTCCTCCACAGAAGCCGACTCAGGCTGCAGGGCAGAGAAATCTCATCGTCCGTGATGAAAATGAGACAAATGACATTAATTTCATATGAAATAATGTAGATTTGTGGTTGTTGGATCCGCTCGATTTCAAAAAACGTCTCTTCTGCCTTCGCCCAGCAGCCTTTCCTCCACATCCTCATCCAGCGCCCCACACCACCGAGTGTTCAGTAGTAATTAGTGTCTTCAATATGTTTAACCATCCCACATACCTGTTTAATCAAACCATTTTCTGGGCATGTATTCAACCTTCAAAGGCAGCGTCTGAAAAGGACTCGCAAAACACAAAAGCAAGTCGTCTCTGAAGCTCCTTTTGATCTAGATCATTAACGTTTTGGAATCAGAAGTTGACATAAGGCCCGGTTTTGTTGCCGCACTCCTGGATCCGTTTCTGTGCAGTGGAAGTTGAAGATGTTTGGAAAATTGCTCCGATTATAGTGTTCATGTGCCATTTGATACCGGTTCCAAGAACAAGGGGAGCCGCAGCCAAACCAGACTACACCAATAAGAGCTGGCGGAACTGGCCGTCCTTTCATAGACCACATGGTCCCTTTACAGAGTGGACACATTTTATTATCATGGTAATCGACTTTGTAATTTCGGTGTGAAACAGCCCCACCCTGCCCCGTTCACAATAAAGAGATCTCAGCACCAATTAAAGCAAAGTGTATCAAGGAACAATAGTTTCCAAAAAAGGACAATTGTAGTGAATTGAAAAGGTTACAAGTTCATCCTTGTCCATCTTTAATGTCATGTTTTCAAGTAGATTTATTCTTGTTCTCCTGGAACAGCTCATTACAGCTCAGACAAACCTAATACAACTTTTGAAAAAATAGTTGCCACCAACATACATTAGCTATTGGTTTGGCTACGTGCATCAAAGATTGATTCCATTGTGGGAAAGTTGTTGCATTTAGGGATGTGTTCAAAGCAAGCGCATGGGTGTTCTTCATCGCTCTCCAACAGGGACATCAAATGACGACACAATACGTCCTTGGACTTCACAAAGACGGTTTGGAGAGAAGGAAGCGCCTCCCACACTGAAGCTCACTCCATCTCCAAACCTTTTCAACACGAGCCCATCCTCGGCCAGCCTCTTTGAGATCGATCCTCCGTGCGACTGACGCATTAAAACCGGGGAAAGCGCTCATCATCAAAATCACCACCGTCGACTTGCTCTCCTGTCTTTTTCAGGGCAGTTTCTCCCAGAGCCTCGAAGCGGCAACGCCTGCGCCCACGGGCAGCATTTCTGAAAAATCACAAGAAATTAATTTCCTCCCTGGATGGAAAATAACAAAGGCATTCCTCATGACAGGCCCCTCTTCCTGTCATCTGCAGGCCACAAGTCTACTGATCTATTAATAGAGACCCCTTCCTCTTTATCACAACCAGACTGCAGATCTCTCATCAGGTGATTCGATTAACAAATTACAGACGAGCAGGAAGTCTTCGTAGAGTTTAGGCAAAGGTAAAAAAACAGATATTTAGATGCCATGCAGTGTGTGTGTGTCTGTGTGTGTGTGTGTGTGCAGGGGGGTTGTGTTAGTATACACTATTAAATATTCAGTTTGATTACTCTTTACTCAGTAGCAGATTTCTGACCTAGTTCAGAGTAATTAGGTTTACACTGTTCAGCTACTTCAGTAAACAAGGCTCTTTTCCTGGTGAGATAACTTCGCAGCAGCTATCGATATCTTGGCGCTAAGTCTCAGGGAGGATTATCGCCAATCTTAAGGAGATACCTATCTGCTATGTGGATATTTCTGTTTTAATAACAGCGCCGTGTCCCACCGGAGAGGCACAGAATGAGCTCGGTGTGCTAAGATGTTTCATCACATATTTGAGTGTCTTTATTCTTGTGTGCTTCATTCTCCTGGTTTCTTCAAACAAGAATACACATTTGGCTAATTAATTAAACCCTGCACTGTTCAACACATGCTTGCATGTTAGGGTTAAAGAAGACTGTCAACATTGAGTTCCCAAACTCCTCTTTCCTCTTATCCTCTGTTTGTGTCTTTGGCAATTTGACCCGACACATGATTTATTACATGCAGATTACAAGGAAAAAACATGGTTTTCTTTGGACAGGTTTTTTTTTACGAGGGGATTTCAAATGGTTCTTCAGCCAAACACACTGCTGTTGCATTATTAATGCTATTTTCAATGGAAATTTCCCTTCACCTTAATTCTATTATGGCAGGGTCTGAAATTATCTGATCTGGACCTGTTTCGCTGCATCACATAAGTGTGTCAAAAAATCGGGTACATTTACACATTGGACTTTTGAACTTAGTGTTAAATGTTAAGTTAAACATTAACAAAACACTTATTCCTAATTTTAGCACTGTCAGTTTAGAAAAGTTAGTCGATGACAAAAGAATTCATGCAAATGTGTATTTCTGCAGAGTGACAGACATTCGCTCCAACGTCAACATACGAACACGACAAAGTCTGTGCTGCGAGATGCTACAGTACAATCCGTCACCCATCAGCGAGTGTGTGCAAACTCACAGACAGACAGTCGGTCGGTCGGTCCATCACAACACTCGATCATACACTAATATCTCGGGGCATCAGCAGCTATTCCAGAAGCAGAACTAACAAGTTAAGCCCAAACATTGGGCTTGGATGGCAGTGGGGGAGTTTATGAATGTGTGTGCGCGTGTGTGTGTCTGTGTGGGGGGGGGGTGAGGGGCATGCATACATCAAACAGAGACGGTCGGTCAATATTGGGGTATGGAGAATCAACACGCTTTTTTTAAAGGAGAGGCTTATGCTCAAACATCACAGTGCCAGTTGCCGGGCCCGAGCATTTCCCGAGGCCCGGATCGCCATTTCTCATTTGTTGCATTAGTGGCAAAGACGGCATACAAATAAAAAAATTCCCTGAGCAAGGGAGGTATCGTTGCATACAAAACAAGGCTGTGTGTAATTTTCAACGGGGGTTGCGAGGGGGAAATGAGTGTATGAGGGGATGGGGGGGAATTATGCACCTTCATCAGCGCTGTGGACGCAGACAGGAAAACACATTGAGGGAATTAGCATTTTTTAAATAGTGCATATTCTGGAGGCAAACTGATGTGAGACTGAGCAGTGTATGAGGTAGAGGGAGAGAAAGAAAGTAACATTTTTCACATGATTTGATTGCACTTTTCGTTCCTTGCTTTCCTTTTATTTTTGAATCACACCTAAAACCGATAGGTGTCCTGGATGTGCATTACAGAGAAGTGATTCTCGGCGTGAACAGCAACTGGTGCCATCAAGATTTAAAGAGAAAAGAATAAAACCCCTCGTCCAATCATTTCTGCCTCAAAAACAGACTCTTACTTTAGCTCACACTTCATTTTTAGAAGCCCAGTTGAGCTTTATTGGCCATTCTCCGCAGCACAAACGCACACAAACAGCCATTCCTCTTCAAAATATTAGAGCTGGGACTAATTGCCACCACCTGCGTTATCACACAGGCTACTAAACAGATGTGGGAGAACGATCTCGGCGTGGAAATCACAGCTGAGATGTGGAGCGGAATCTGGCAGAATGCTCAAAGAATCTGTTTGTCGAGCAGCACGGAGAAGAATTCAGCAGCGACTGCAAAAAAAACTGAAAAGAGAAAAGAGTGCTCGGGAGAGTGAGTCCCTGCCCGCGATGTAAGATGACAGAAGACACCTATAACCACGGCATGTGGTCTGCCCACTAAGTAGTACACTGCCGGTCAAATATAGTGCTGGAGCTGGGGAGTATTTTTGGTGTCGGGTGTGTTGTGAACCCTTCAGTATACTTTTTCCTTATGGGAAGATGTTCTGTGACATGTTATAGTTATGTAAAGGAATGAAAAGGAACATTTACCTTCTTCTTTGGCACTTTGACAGCACATGGAAGCTCTCTCTGTAGGTCAGAGGTCAGTTTAAGAATTTATTTGGATAATCAACCTAAGAATGTTAATAGGAAATAAAGGTTTTTACATATTTATAATAACTGTGCACTGACTTCACTTCAGTAGGAGGTTGTCAAAG
The DNA here is from genome assembly GCA_026259375.1 of Verasper variegatus. NCBI lineage: Eukaryota > Metazoa > Chordata > Actinopteri > Pleuronectiformes > Pleuronectidae > Verasper > Verasper variegatus. The sequence continues at coordinate 26,850,598 of CM048038.1, read as the reverse complement.
TTTTCTTTATATCTGCAGCAACTCCTCAGCAAAAATATGAACAATACAACGAATCAAATGACTTAACCCCAGATTGTGTAAATAGCTTCTGTTGGACTAAGAGGCAGCTTGACGAGTGTATTCCTCTGTTAAGGAGAACAATCTCGCCATGTTAAAGAAAGTAAAGAAAATATATCCTGTTTCCGTCCCTTTAAAAAGATCCACTCCAAAATGTAATGGGTTCTTCCTTGGTTCATACCTAATCATTCTATAAAATGTCATGGGTATAGGTTTTGTAGTTTTTGCGTAAACATGGTAAAAGCCAAATAGCAACGAACAGAAGTTTCCAAAACCTTTGTCGCTCAGCTGATTTAAGCCAAAGATACTGTAACCAGATGAAAGTGTCAGTACCTAGAGCACCACTGCTCTCTGTGTCTATTTTCCTTCCCTTATCTCTTTAAACACTTGTCACCTCACGTTCAGGATTTCTTGGGTAAAAAGGGAACAGTCCTGACGTCTCGTACAGATTGTCGCTGGTTGGAGCTCCACTGCCCAGCAACACACGCTGCCGTCAGTGCAACACTCTCCCTCCACCTCTCCTTCTTGTCATGCCAAATAGTGTTTTACAGCATCTGTTCATTATAGATGGCCGACATGATGGATATGGTCATAATATTAATGTAAGACTGACACAGCAGAGACATGAATCATGGCCGACTTTATTTCAAAGCCGGTGTTTCATTGGCCCATCACTAAAAAGTGATATATAAATGTCAGCGAATGGCAGTCGTAAAGCATTATGAAGTACATTTGATGGTGCATTTTCACCGTTATCAACCCGCTGTTATTTACTAATGTGTCTTCTTCATTTGACAGCCGCTGGGGATGTCCATGTCAGTGTCATTTGCGGATCGTGTACTTAAAGAGCCTCCTTTTTTCCTTTTTTCCAGGTGTAGGTTTAGCGGTGACACGATAGAAAAACGTAAGAGCAGGATTAAAAAAAATAAAAAAAGGATGTTCTCATATGCAGCATTGGCCTTTGGGTACGGAAGCCCGGGACAGACGTTAAATTGAAAGCATTCAATCAAATTGAAATTTCATTTCCCGTGTGTGTGTGTGTGTGTGTGTATGAAGTACGACAAGAGGTCATCATTCTTTTCCAACCATTGTTTATTTTTATCATCAAATAGGTGAAGATTGTTTAAAAAAAGATCAATTACATTAAAATGAAGATGAAAATTAGATATGATTCATTCTAATTCACATTTTCAGACATATTTGTCATTGCTTTCTAATATAACATATATAAATATATATGCAAAATCTAAATTACTGCAGAATTCAGGGATCAGCATCATTTTGCAGAACAAAACATGATATGTAGATTTAAAAATATAAATATATGTCGGGGCTTCCTGCCGACCATGCAGTTGCAAAATGACCTTATGACCTATGCTGCAGCCAGCCACCAGCGGGCGATCAAGGCGCTTTGGCTTCACTTTTCCCAGTCACGATGTCGTCCATATTTAAATACTGATACTTATATGATCCTGCACATGTAACTTCACTGGAGATTTACTCTGATGCTGTTGAGTTGAGGTCAGAATGTGCACAGAATGGATTATGACTTATTAATTATATGAATGTTTTGCTTCATATCGTGGTTTAAAATGGACTCGTCACACTTCAAGGCTTCCACACGAGGCCGTGAGTGGAAGGAAAAGGAAGACAGGCTCATTGTTTCTTTTAATGTCTGTGTCGCACCGAGTTTCTACGTAAATTAAGACATTTGTGTTTTAGGAAATCGCAGCTTCTGTGTACAAGTGAATGGTCAGTTTGGACATTTCTCCTCTCTGAGAACATCGAGCGGCAGATCACACTTCACAACTGAACAGCCTCAGTCCCAAATATTTGGCAGCAACCTCTCAAACTCTATCCCCTCAGGCCCACTTGAACTTTGCCTCTCTGCTACGAGGGTCTCGTGGTCTTGTTCTCAGCCCTGATCACTGACTGATAATCGAGCAGTGAGAAAACCTTTAACACTGTCTCCACTCAGCAAACTCCCCCAAAGCTCTTTTTCTGCTGTGTTCGGCATGAATCAGCACAGATTAGCCTCTACCTGCTCGTAATTGTAAGCAGACGTGTGACCCTGGGAAATACCGACACAGCCATGGAATGTAATTTCTATTATTCATCCCCAAAAAAAACAAATGTAACACACAGACAAACCTGGTATAAATCAATTCCTCAAACATGGATTTCATCAACACTTAAATTCCTTGTTCATGAACCATTTCCGCGTGTCATATCTCCTGTAAGCCAAATTGATTAATCATCAAACTATTCTGCAAGAATTCTGACATTTCTCTTCGATATTTATAAAAAATATCACCTTGAGCACAGGGAAAATTTTGATTTGCACTTTTCTCTTTGCTATTCTCTGACATTCTGTTCATTGCATTTCAGCCCTACTCCTGCAAACCATACGTCTGAACCTAAAAGGGCTTTTTGTAAGTGTTTCAGTGCACAGCATGGATCTCCACCCTCATATAAATATAGATCTGCGCTGGGTTACTGAGTTCACGTCCTGTGTTGGCATTAAAACAGAGAAACAACGTAAAGATATTGAAAGTCAACACAAAAACCACTGCAAAAAAAAAACCCATCAGTTGAAAAACAAGTTGTAAATAATGATGCCGCGTGTCAGTTGCACCACATAAAGAAAACTATAAATGTAGATAAGCAGTGTAAAAGTAAGGCACATAAAAAAAAAGTGAACTAATAGAAATGACAAATGACGTGACAGAAAAGAAAAAAAAAGTGAGGAGATGGCAGCACGTTGAAAGAGCCATAAATCTCTTCTTCCGGCAGACTGTATGTGAAACGCAGAAGGTCCCGTCTCGCCCTGTGATTGGCTGGCTCGTCAGTGACGCTCTGAATTGGCGGAAGGTTTGTGTCAGTTAATGGCATAATCACTGCAACTTAAGTGGTCAAGTGGCCTGTTAGATGTGTGTGTGTGTGTGTGTGTGTGTGTGTGTGTGTGTGTGTGTGTGTGTGTGTGTGTGTGTGTGTGTGTGTGTGTGTGTGTGTGTGAGAGAGAGAGAGAGAGAGAGAGAGAGAAAGAACAATCTCCCACCCTGCACCGCTCGCCTGGATTCCCTCTATCGTGTTACTGACTGCGGATAAAAACAATCTTCGTCTAATATTTTTCCATGACATCAAGTAATGTAAATTACGATGGGGTGTTGCTATGTAGTCTGTAATTACACATCAACCCCCCCCTGCCCCCCCTTCCTCCTCCTCGTCCTCCTCCTCCTCCTCTTCTTCTTTTCGGAGCGTCAGTGGTTCTTATGTTCGGGCCTCAGTCTGCTCTGCCTCCTCCACCTCCAGCTCTGTGCTCGGCTCCGCTCGGCTCTGCGGCGGCTGTTGCTGCTGCTGCTGCTGCTGCCTGCTTGTCGTGTTTGAAAGACGACTGCTGCACCCTACAGTTTAAAAACCGTCTCTCACTGTGGCTGCTCAGCCTCCGCACGCTACTTGCCCTCTCTTCCTCTCCACGCTGCTAACTGACCAGGGCGGGTTTCTCATTAAATGTCACATGCAAAAAAGTAGCCTTCATAGAAAAACAAAGATTTAAAAAAAAAAAAAAAATCCAAACTCTTTGATTCGATTTTTTAGTGTTAAGCTTTGAACTGCGTCCAGCTCTTAAATAATTTCTCCAGTCTGGTTTCACTGGAGAGTTTGTGTCCTATAATGGTCTAAATGAAATAGCAAGGCTGTTCTCCCTTAATGAGCAGAAAAATCTGGGTTAAACAGAGGAGATTTGGAATATTTGGGCACAGACATGATTAAATTTAACAATATTTTACATCGACACAAAAAAATGTATGAATATTTGCACCGCAGATGCTCATTTTGGCCAAATTTATGACAGAATTTGTGGTTTCTCCTCAATTAAAGACACTGAAATATGCTCTAATGTTAAATGTAATATTACTGTGTACTTATAAAGTTTAAAATTCACAACAAAAACTAAATTAAACCCACATTTTGTATGTTTACCACATTATAAATACATATTTATATACACATATTTGTAAAATTGATTCACAACTCAGCACAAATACATATTCAGATAATTCAATATCTTGAAATTCAATGGATAAAAGCCATGGGAAATACACATTTGCAGTGAAAATATTATAAAATTTTATATAATTGAATTGAGTGTTATTTCACATGATCAATTTCATTTCTGTCTTGATAAATGATTGTATTTGTCTTTAACCCCTGAAAAAGTCATATTTTTTACAACCTTCTGATGCTTTCACAGCGTTAAACACAATTTAATCCTTCATCATCTTCATCACTTCTCTTCCTCTCGAAGTGACTTATATGTTGAATATATTATTTATATTTTGTAATAAGCGCTGTCGTTTCATGATGCTGCTAAAATATTTATCTTAAATGCTGAGTTACAACACAATTACACAAATTTGAATGTAAAAATAACAGTACACACATATATTCACACGCATACAGCCTCATTTGGTCAGACAATGGATGAATCCTGTTTTCTTCACAACATTTGACCTTTTTTTATATATAATAAATAATAAAATCAGATTTGCGAGGAACTTTAACACATATTTGTTTTTGTTTTTGTCTTCTAATGCACAAACAACACAAAACCCAAACATTGGTCAGTCCATACAGTCTGGATCCCCCCCCCCCCCCCCCCCCCCCTCCAAACAGGGGCAGCATCAACAAGAGGCTTTGGCTTGTGAATCCTACGTGATTAAGAGGAACCCACACTACACACACACACACACACACACACACACACACACTCTTCCTGACTGCCAGTATTTCTGAAGCTCTAATTGTACAGTTTGTCTACGAAAATGTAAAGAGTATGTTGTTAGTTACCACAAACTCCTGCACTGGAATACTTGAAGTTATTTTTTTATGAGGGGAGCTCAGTCCTTTTTAGTTTGTTTTTTTTTTTCTTCGATTTTTGCATAGATGTCAAGGAAACATCCAAGGAAAATTAAATACATGTCTCTACTGATTCCATCTAAAGTTTCTTTTCCAAAATTTAAATATTCCCATATCTGTCTCTTTCTGACTAGATTCAGTTAAACCTCTGGTTCCAAAGACGACCACGGTTCTGCAGCTGTCCATCAAACTGCACCACAACCAGCGCGATGACCTATTTCTGACATGTGAGTTAAAGTGTGAAACATCAGCTGAGTGATGCGAAAAGAAAATGAAACTATCGGCAACAAAAACTGGGCTTAACTAAAAAAGGAAAAAAGTTGATCAATAACTTCCAAAATCGAATAAAAAGTTTAAAAATGTTCGACTCAACAAAAGTTTAGCATCGCAGTGTCACTTTCAAATGTTTGTGCTGAGACGTTAAAAAACACCAAACATCAATCATTGTCTGGTTAATCTAAAAAACACTGTTATTTCCAGAACTTATTTTTTACTCCAAAAACCTTTGTTTTATAAATGTTTTGTTGCAGTTTACAACCTCAAATTGTCAATTTACTTTCATACATTTGACTCTTTATTATGTAAAATTAGATTCCTCTAAAATATGCATATATTCAAACATGAGCGTTACTATCTGCTTTCCCATCTAATCACATCACACCATTAACATGTGTCAGATATAGATACAAAAATATGCACAAATATACCATATTTCTCAATCTCTACGATCAATCTATTATCAACATATGTATAAATGACATATACTAATCACGTTATTATCATATAATATTAATAAAGCAGTGACACTAATATCTACACACATAATCACATTATGTTTTCATTAGCACATAGCTGTAAAAATATGCACTCATTTGCATATATATATATATATACACGTGTTTTAACATCATATGTAAATCAATATACACATACATATATTACGTCATATAATGTATGATATGAGGTCACTGATTCCATACTCAGCAAACAAGCTTTAAAATAACAATTAAAAAAGAATTAAATGTGAAAATGTTTCCAATAAAGCGTCAAAACCTCTGCTCTTATAATACAAAGATCAATATACTATAGAATTTAGCAGCTTACCTGAAGTCCAGTTCACACCAGAACTATAACTCTGATTAAAAACATCATGAGCCAGAATGGAAAGGCAGCACACACAACTGCTGCAGATTCAGAAAACAACACAACTCAGAGATATCACTGTTTCTCTGTTCTGGTCAAAAACCAGCCGTTAATCATGTGGGGAAAAGGTGACTTAGGAGAAATTGACAGTCACAACATTGAAATGACAGATCATAAAAACAAATATAGCAGCAAATTTGATACGTATTTAATCAAAGTTGTCCGAGTCGTAAATCAAAGATTAATAAAAACTCAATTTATGACTTTGGAATTAAGTGTGACCTTATTAAAAATATCATATCTCATATTTTTAAACACCTAAAACATGTGTGGAGAATTTCAGTGATACAGTTATTGCTGGGATAGTTGTTTATCTGGCTTGTAGTTATTATTCATGTATATTATCCAATTTTTGGTCAAATCTTGCAATTTGTTTTTCTTTGATTGCTGCAATCTGCTATAGAGCATTGATTTCACATTGAGTGATCATTACGTTAAGTGACCTTTTTGGTCATGGCAGGTTCCTGGAGCGGTGGCTACAGTGTTTTCGCCGTCATTAGAAAACCACATCGGATGTTATTTTTAAAGACATTCAGGTGTCTGTCGTCATAGCTTAACACAGGTCACAGGACTTGATTTATTGTTGCTGTAGCTCCTGAAAGAAAAATGTGCTAAATAAAACAAAGCAGTGTAAATTATAGAAGAATAAACATGGACTTTAGGACTTTCGATGATTTTAAATATATATCATCATGAATAAATACAGATTAAATGGGCTTGGGCCTTGTATTTTTACTTCCTTTTAACCTGACCGTCATGTAAATCTGCAAAACGCACTTATTTTGTTGACACGACTTAATTCAAGCAATGACCCCTCATTTGTCTTCATTTTGTGTCCTAAATCGTTCCCCGAGATTACCTGTCACTTGTGTCAGCGGTCAAAGTTTTGGATTAAAAACCCTGAGCTCACAAGGATATCTGATTGTGCTAAAGTTTGAATTTAATCCGGCTTTAGTGCGCAACTGTGCAAACCAAATCTACGCGAGCGAAGATGAAGAGTAGGGGGGGGGGGGTAAAAGTTGAGGAAGCGAGATGGAGACTTGACTTATCTGCGGCCGCCTTAAGTGAAGCCGTTTGGAGATAGACGGAGTAAATAGAAAACAGCGATTGTCGTCTCGCTCTGCCTCCCTCTCCGTAATCTGATTGGGCACGTTCCCCCAAATCGAGGGCAACGCCAAAACAAAAGATCACCAATCAGATAGAAGGGGCTCCCACTGAAGTTCTTGGCATGGTATGAATGCTTTGCCCTCTCATGTGCGCTAGTATCTAGCAGTGAGATTCCCCGTGTCGCTTTTATGTGTTAATCGTCACCGCTCAGTGAGACTATTGTGCTGTGTGCATCGCCGGGGGAGGAAACTGCAAAAGAAGAGGAGTTTATGTGGGGAATGAATGCGAGCGGCGGAGACTGCCAGCACCATTTCACACGAGCAGAGAATTGCCTCATCCCCCCGTTGACGGAGGTCCAAGAGTGCAATGTGGTGCTCTGCCACCACAGACATCTCTAATTGGTGAGAAGGAAAATGGAGAGCAAATGATTTCTATATCATTCATATATCCAGGGCAGAAGGACAATTATCACCTGAAGCATCGTTCTTTTCTTTTACACCTCGGCGATAAAGATGAGACAGGTGTTAGAAGGCCCTGACACTGCTGACTGGATTTACCTGTGATCCCTCCAAAGTTTCCTTAATCACTTTCACCCACACTTTTAAGAACCTTTTCAAACAAAGCATGTTTAAGGGGAAATTTGAGGGTGAAATCAGGGTTTCAAGTTTATACATTAAAAGCCTCAGTAAAGCCTTTGCATCTCTTTTTAAAACTCATACACAGAAGCTTCAGTTCGAATTCTACCTTATATTTCAAAGTTTAAAGAGATATCAGATCTGTCAATACATTCTCTCAAATTTTAAATAAAATATTCCCCTTTAAATAGATGATTTAAGGGGAAATAACGGAAGTCAAGAACCTTTGGGGAACATTATCTCATGTTCAATGATCAATCCAGTAAAACAAGTTTCTTCAGGAAACAAAAGGTTTAGTACTTTTAGTCACTTTTTCAATTGTTCTTCTTTAAGGGGAAATGTGAGGGTTAAATCAGGGTCTAAAACACCCTTAACTCAATACCCTGAAAGATAACATCATGTTGTAAGAAGTAAATAAAACTAAGTATAAATATGACGTGATTAAATATTTAGGGATTAAATGTTAAACTCCACACACGTACTGTTAAAAGCAGATACAGATTATTCTGCATAAGTGATATCTAGGAACAGTGCATCTATTGGATGACCTTGATATGTCATACTTCTCTTCAAGGGGAATTCCACTGATTTAGTGTTGGTTTGCCCTCAAGAGACAGAGTTTAAAAAGTTAAAAACATCCCCCATCATGCAAGTTAACAGTATTACCTCCGTAGTGAGTGACACAGAGCAAACTAAAATGTTGTTGTATCCTTGTGTTATTTTCTCAGACGTGAGGAGGCTTTATCTGTATTAATTTATCTAATTTCTCTACGTCACCTCTGATATTATGACACAGGTGCATCATTTTTGAATAGTTTAATTATAAGAAGACCTGTCCTGTCTGGTCACAGCTCTTCTATATCTCCATGTTCATCGTGCTCTATTGCTTTCAGTGAAAAACAGTGACCGGGCCATTTTGTAAAGCTGTGTCATTGCTTCAAATGAAGAATTCAGCAATTTCCCCCCAAAATCTGACTTTTCCATTTGTTTTATTGGAAACTTTGACATTAGATGAAGTTGTTTGAGTTGGACGCTGGCTTGTTGTAAACTGTGAGTTTGCACTGATGGAACTAGCGCAGTTAGTTAAAGGGGTTAACTCATGCTTAGACGTTTTAAAAAGAATTCTTAGCCACGAAAAAAAACAAGAGAAAAGCTCCTCTGTTCAAGCTCTGTTCTGAATACTGATATCTCGTGTGTGAGTGTGAGTGTGAGTGTGTGTGTGTGTGTGTGTGTGTGTGTGTGTGTGTGGGTGTGTAAAGCAGATGCCATTCTGCTGATCTCAGTCCACATCCATCCGTCTACAAACCAAATCTTCCCGAGGGCCGCTGGGCCGAGCGGCCCTCCTCGCAGCCTCTCTCCCTTTCGCAGGTCAAACGGCGTCCACACTGTTTCATGCCGTCTCGCAGGTCAACCGGTGTCTGACGGAGAACATCTGCCCGCCAAAATATTCACAAGCTGCCGCAGAAGCAACATCAACAGTCAGTTTGTTTCCTGCCACCACGTGGTGTCATCGACAGTGTTGAATGTTGACGCATCTGTTGTGCTGCTGACTTAGCTGCATTTCAACAAGTTTCCATCTGATCTTCAGAGATTGATACAACAAGAGAATCACATTTAGACCCAGATGCAAATCAGTGGCTGCGGATGTGTTTATATAAAAACAACCTTTGAGCATTTAATAATAAGATAAAACATTTTACTCTTGTTTCCGTGGCAACAAAAATCTATTGCAATTTACAACAAAATATAAGAATTAGAAATGTGAAATTAAAATAACCAACAAAAACTATATTACATGTAAAAAATATCACAAGTGAAACATGTGACAACAAAGGGATAAAATATGTGAAAGACAGTAAAACAAATATTAAGGAAAATATAAATTGAATATAGATATGAATTAAACATGTAGAAAATATTAAAATTATTATTATTAAATATTATTTAACAATGCTAAAAATGTATTAAAAATATTTAAGAAAGTATCTTAAGCTTGTAGAAAACATTTCTAGATAAGAATATATTTAATATAATATGAGGCAAAATATTGAAATACCAAAAAACAATAGAATGTATATAAAAAACAAAATAATGTGGGTAAAAATATTTAACAGTAAAAATATATTGCCTAAAATACAATTCTAAGTAAAATCTAAGAATATATTGCATTTAAAGACAAATAAAGAAAAACACATAAATGTAGATTTAATGATCTTTGAAAGAAATTATTTGCTATCCCAACTTTTGAAATTGCAATTGCTCTGTGGTGCTTTGCACATGAACTTTGCAAGTGTCTGCAGCAGCAGAGCAATGCAGAGTTTGTAAAAGGTTGAAAGGTTGTGTGGACCGCGTTGGAAAGTACATCTCGTTACGTCTCGAGTTGCGAGAGACCTCGTTCGGACAAAACAAGTGTGCGGGAGGTTTAGAGGTTGCACACAGTGAGCAGAAAAACTGGGAAACCATTTGACTTCACTGCAAATATACAGTCAATATTGTGCGAGGCTTTAATGGTCAAACATATGCATATTCTCTGCTCAAGCCCTCCTGCTTTGATAAGGCTCAGATGCATTCTGTATCATCTATCAAACAGGGAGGAGGAGAGAGGGGGAGACGGGGGGAGGCGGGAGAACAGAAGTTAGGTTCTGCCACGGTACCGAGCGGTTATTTTATTGACGTGGGAAGACACAGGAAACGAGCTGCTTTCACTCTTGCATGTCGAGTCCTTCTGTTGGCGCGCGAATCCAAAACAATTTCAGATTTTGAGAAATACGGGGGCAGCTGGCGTTCCCACAGCCGCGCTGGAATTAGCCGTTTACGCGCTGCAACCCTATCTGCTCTGCACCTGGGCGACTAGCATGCAGGCCTGCACCTTTGACTCGGGCACACAGGCCACCGCTGCAGTGTGTGTGTGTGTGTGTGTGTGTGTGTGTGTGTGTGTGTGTGTGTGTGTGTGTGTGTGTGTGTGTGCATGAACGAGAGAGAGAGAGGGAGAGGGAGAGAATGCAGTGTGTCATTACAGGAGAAACTGACTTCCTGCATGTTTGACATTTTTGTTTTAGCTGGAAGTTGGTGTCAATTTTATAAACATCGTGGACTTAAAAACTTAAAGTGACATTTCCTCATGAATCTGGCGTTTCATTGTATGAACTGTGTGTTGAACCTGAAAAAACTGATGATTTGACCTAATAATCAAGAATAACATAGGTGAGAAACGTCGCAATGCAGCCCCCTGGGTGCGTGCGTTCTTTATGTGTTACGACACCTGTTGTGCTAAAAAATAATTTTACTGCTCCTTCCACAAAGTTAACGACAACCTTGACTGTCTGGTTCTCCTCCTTTCACCCGGTTTGAAGATTTTAAAAGTCAGAGGACAGGAAGCCAAGAGAAACAATGTGACATAGCTTTTCTTACGTGACACCACAAGATATATTTCTCTATCCGAAGCATGGTGGGGCATGTTCATTCCTATACCTGTAAAAATAGATTATTTTAGTGTAAAAGATTATGTAATGTATAAAAAAGGTTAAACACACTCACTAAAACAAAGGTCAAATCCACATCTTACAGGTAGATGAGCACAAAGGGAAAATAAACTGTCTTTGGAAAAGTTGATCTAATCTCATCTATTCCGCCTTTTTTAATGTAGATTTAAAAATAGCTTTGAAATACTGCAAATCCAAACTAGTCCCAACTCCTTTTAACGCCACACAGTTATCATGGAGGAATCCTCCCGGACTGCAGCGACACTGGAAGTCCATAAAACCTGTAATGAATGAATGTTTCATTAGCAGGACTTCATTAGTTTGGGTTTTAGTGGAACGGGTTCTTTTTTTCATTTTGTCGTAAAAGCACATTTCCTCCGTCATGCCAAAAGCCAAACTCGCTCAAATTCATTCTCGGTGACTCTGTCCTGAAAAGAACGCGAGTCGTATCGGCGAGTGGGGGGGGGCCCGGCGGCGTTACAGCCAGGCGTGGTAAACAGCGGTGAGGAGGGGAACATGTTGTCGCCCGTGTTGAACATCTGACCTGGCTGGAACCTGCGGCGAGCGGCACAGCTGAACAGGAGGCCGTCTGGATGGGAGAGGAAGGGGTGGGAGGTGGAGGGGGAGGAGGGAGGGAGGGAGGGAGGGAGGCAGGCTTGGCTGTACATGCTTGGCGACGTGCCCCGGTCCCATTGACCAGACAGCTGAACTGGCGAGGGAGGAAAGGATGGAGCGAGGGAGAAGAGCAGGAAATGGATGGCGCCTCTGTTGTTGTTGTTGTTGTTGTTGTTGTTTTTATACAGGACAAAGTAATAATGTGAACAGTTATCTTTATATAAACCTCCAGGTTTGTTGATCTGATCTAAGGTTTCCGTGCAATCACTCAAGTCCTCAGTGGAGAGAAACACACCCGGATGTAATCTTTGGTTTTAACATCTTTGTGTTTTAGATTAATTAGTTAATTAGTAAATTAAACATTGACAGACTTGGCTTCTATCTCCTCTTCAACCCCTCGGCCTCACGACCTGCTTCAGACCATCCGCAACATACAACTCTGCGTCTTATGCAAAAATGGCGTGTAATATTTCGAGATTATTTTTCACCCCAGGCCATGTGTTTATTTGCTTGTTTGTGTGCAGGACTACGCAAAAACTAGGACGAAAAAGTATTTGTATTGGCTGGAAGTTTCCCTACTGTCACCCGAAAACTATCAATATTGTTTTATTTGCAATGGGCAGATATGTTATTGCAGATGGGTGTTTCAATATTAGCATTCTGGGACTTGCCAGATCCATGAATTAGCAACATTTCCTCATGGCGCTAACAGAACAGAACGTGGGTGGTGTTACGTTTCCTTTAAAAAAAAACTAAAACGTATTTTCACGTTGCAAAGCAGACGTATGTATGTAAACATAATATCTAAGAGACGGGGTTGTAAAGTCCAACCTGTGTCCACTGACTAACTGACCACGGCTGTTTCTGGCACATCTCTGATTTAAGTCCCTATTTTATATTTAAAAAGTATTTATAGATAATTTTTTTATTTCTTTATTCGACAAAAACATTTGAACATATTGTCCGAAACTTGAATTATCTTTGTCTTGCGATTTTAGCTGCTTTCTACACACGTGCATTTGCGTTCACTTGTGTGTTTTTGAGTGTCAGTGCTTCTGTGTGTTTGTACAGTGCGTCCATACTCTTGTAGGCGTACCACAGCATGGGCACATGTGCGTGTTGTCTCTTTCCTCGTCTGCGACTGTCAGTGTGCCCGCATGTGACTGCCTCCGCTGGGTCCCCGCGGGGGGCCGCTGGTGGCCCCGCCCACCCGGGGCCGGTTCCAGCCAATCAGGTGCTAATGTGCGGGAACAGGAGAGGGCTGTGCTGACAGATGGCGGGCTGACCTGGAAAACCTGTCCCCTTTTCAGGGTTCAGCGGTCGGCAGATGACAGGTATTATTTCATAACCCGAAGACTAAAGAGGGGTTGGTGGTGGCACACACACTCACAGGCAAACACGCACACTCTCACTATTAGTTTGAATCATTAACTAGTTGCTGGCTGATTTCCTGTTGAGGTTTTGCATTCATTAGAGATGTTACAAATGTTTTACTATGTTTTTAGATTCTATTTAATTCTTAAAAATCCAAGAATCTCATGTTATAAATTAGAGGGAATACTTTTTAATGGGATTCATGCTTGGAAACCTTTGTTTTGATTCACCAATTAAAAAATATATGCATATATTTCCACATATTTCTTTCTTTGTCACCTGAAATACCTTTTTTTGACTTAAAAAATGTGAATTTAAGACCAAAAAGTATTCACATCTCCTAAATACTGTTAATAAAGTAAGACTAAGTTATTATGCATTGTTTATAGTAGAGCCCCTCCTCTACCTGCTTTGCACACAGGCTTATTCGATATATCACCGATATCGATATCGATATTTTTCTAATAATTCTTCAAATACTAGTTTGATAAGGATGCAGGAGTCAAGCCTAACACACACACACACACACACACACACACACACACACACACACACACACTGTGCACAGATTACACACTGTACTCGCACACGGTACAGATAATTTCACACTTAGCCATCCACACACACACACACATTTATCTGAGGCTCCAACCAGCCTTGTAAGTGTGATGTCAGGGCAAATCTGTCTGGCAGAAAGTGCTTTTTGATGAAGTCATTCATAAATTTTAATACAACATGTCAGCGAACATGATGTATAGACTGGCTGCTCATTCATATTTCAAACAGTCTGCTGTTGAGAAAACAGCGGGGTTGTACCTTGCTCTACCTTAAAGTGCTGTGTGGTTGTGGCTGTCAGAGTCTGAGCCTAAGAGCAGCCTCTGTTAGACTTTTATCACATATCAGCTGTCAACCATGTCAGGCTGCAGTGGAAGAATAGACAGCTTGCTTACATATAACCCCCCCCCCCCCCCCATTAAGGACCGAGAATCTATACATGCTTGGTAAAATATGTTTTAAAGTAAAATCATTCATTTGCACTTAAAAATCCAAGTCAGTTGCATTATAATTCACTCAACATTGCCTAATGGTAGCTTGTGTTTGTCTCAATTCAGAAGAGTGATTATGTCACAGCAGTGCGACAAGGCTGTGCCATTTCGAAATGTGTCCTTTCTCCCCTGAGTATCGAAGGCTCCAAGGACTGGATTCTTCCTGGCCCAACCTGTCCCAGAATTCATTGGACTTGGGTGACAAAAAATGCAACACCCTTCATCTCAACCAAACGTTTAAAAGTACAAAAACAAGGTGCATCAAAACTGCTCGTCGAGTCCAACTTCAGCTCTGTCGCTAGGCAACAGCAGTAAGGATGGGACGAGCTGGTGACTCCGCTTACGGAAAGCTTCTGTAGACCAGGCCGCCCCTCCGGCCCATAAAGATGGCCTCCTTCGTTGGCTGTGTAGTCCTTGTCCTCTGAAGACAACAGCCCAGATTTGGGACACATATGGACAGTTGGACACTGTTGTTGTTCTTCAAATAGGAGGAAATACTAGTATATTTAGTTGGGGACTATTTTCAGCAGTGGATGACTACATTTTGGATGTTCTAGTTGCTGTAGTCACAATAGTGGTCATGGTCACAATAATGAGGGAAAGTTCCACTCTGTAAAACACTGAAGTTGTTTAAATCCTTCAAATTCCTCAATTCCCAACATTGAATGTGGGGTCAAAAGGTCAAGCATCGTATTGAATTCCCTTCCACATAACTCCGACTGATGCTCACCATGCTGAGTCCAAGGTGGCTGATATCTGATTTTCCCAACCTAAGATGCTCGCCTTCTATGAATATGAGACAGATTACCAGGCCATTAATTGATCCGGGCGCCGCTTTGAAATGTGGACCTCCCTGAGAATCAGGAATTAGGGCCGACTCCGGGGCCAATTAGGTGAGCCTCAGCCCGGCTCCTCTGTCGCATCTCAATCAGTCTGGACTGTCCACAGGTGAAATGCTAGACGGAGTCGCGGGTTGCTGCTGTGAATGCTAACGCCAGGATGGGCGGTAATGCTATTCACGTTCCAAGCCACGCCATGCATACAGCGCAGGGGGCAGAAGCTAATCGTCTCTCATTTGCAGGTTTTACCTTTCATGAACCTGCCTCTGCTGCTAAACACCAACGACTGATCAGAAACAGGTTCTCCTCTCAGTATGTGATGCCAGCGTTTACCTTGCACTTTCATCTCTGCCAATAATAGACGCAGCGTCTGAGTTGCACAGAAGCAGAGATGAGGAGATAATTATCCCTCTGGGAGGATCCCCGCTCTCTCTGTCATTTTAGAGATTTTACTTTGTAATACACAGTTACTGAAAAGCTCAGGCTTTGATAAGAGTTATAAGAGATTGTATTGATTCCTGTGGGGGGTTCTTTACTTTGGCTACTTGCACAGGGAGGTCAGGAGGTGGCATTTCTCTGTCTTGTTCAGTTTCTCATCAGTGAAAACAGTCTGAAGTTTCAGTTCTAACTTAGATGCCTCTAGTACACTTCTGTCAGTCCTCGGAGAGGGACCCTTCACATGTGGCTCTCTCTGAGGTTTTTACGTTTTTTCCCCCTGGTGGTTTCTCCTTACTCTTGTTGAGGGTTAAGAACAGAGGATGTTACACCTTGTGAAGCCCTATGAGACAAATTGTGATTTGTGAATATGGGCTTTATCTATATTATTTGATTGATTGATTGATTGAGATCTGTCGTATATGAGAGATCACGTAATGTATATGAATTCTAGAAATTTGCCAATAATTCGACAATATCAATCGTTGGTGGGTGAGTTTAATAAACAATGACTGCTGCAGCTAATTGTTGATTTGGTAGTTTGAATGGAGCCAGTCCTTATACCCACGTGTCACAGTGTTCATACAATTTATTTAGGGTTAATGTTGTTGCAATTGTATTCCAGCTTTTATCTTAAAAATATAAGACCCACAAAATAACTAGAAGCCTAATGTAACTAAAAACAGTATATTTCCAAGTTACTTTTAAGGGTTTTACAATAACTTGCAGTGCGAAAGGGTGCATTAAGAAAATTAGGGCTAACATAATGATATGCCAAATTACTTTTAATTAAAAGTGGTCTCAGTGGAACAAAAATGGCAATTATGCAGGTTTTTAAAAATACATAACTTTATGATATCGGACTCATATTCTCCTATATCAATACTAATTATGACTGCCTGTCTGTCATGTTTCAGCCATATAATCTCTGGGAGCTGCCTGGCCGACCATGTGCTGTGTTCAGATGTGTCCTGCATCTCTAAACCCTGTTGTAATCCCGCGTACAGCCAGCGTGAGCCTTAATTGAAATAATCCCTGCCGATGAGCGTGGCCTGTGCTGCACAAACCCTGCAGCCCGAGCCAGTTTCGTGATGGGTCCAGTTTAACCCACTGTGTGACTCTGACCTTTCCCTTGCTGCTCGCTGAGACCATCTGAACCCGTCCCAGTGAGGACATCTGGTCGGATACTCGGGAGGTCGTTTGATCCGCCTGGCTGGTCCCAGAGGCCTTTCAGACCCTCATAGACTTACAGTAGAGAGCTGATTGCTGCTGGAGGGCCGAGTGACAGCAGCACAGTTTCATATCGGGGAGGGAAAGTTATGACTGAGAATAGATTAATCATGCTTCCCCACATTTTGAAAATGCAGCTCACTCCCTACTTCAGAATAAAATAATGTAGACATTAAACACAGGGAGCTTGTGAACAGTGAATAATGTTTTGGATACACGTTTTTTAAACTATGGGCCCTGTTTAAAAAAGGTTTTTATATTTAAAAAAGGTTAACTTAGTTTTAAACTCTATTTTTATATAACATCAGTGTATGTACCAGCTGTCACTTTTTCAAACAGTAAAGCAGTTGAACCAAATCCAACAATGTTGGTCTGCACAGACCGTCTGTACTTGATTGTTTTTTTTATTTTAATGTTATTTTTGGATGGTTTCTAAGAATTTATACAAAATGGTACGATACGGTATAACATTACTCAGTACAATGCGATATGATGTGACGATAGGTTATGATATGTATATGTTATGATATATATATACAGTATGATACAGTAGGTTATGATGCATTCAATAAGGCACAACTCGATACGATACAATACAACATATTATGATACAATATGATATGTACTATATATATGATACAATATAACACAGTAAAGAATGATATGATATGATACAGTAAGATTCAATATGAAAAACCTTTCATCCAACGTCATGAAAATTCCCTTGTTCAAGCAGCTGATAATCCAAAAGAGGTCAACAAGGGAGCAAGTTAAGTAAGTACAGAAAACAAAATAGACAATAAAACAAAACTAAAGAAATATTTTAAAAAAACAGTGACATGCACATAATTTGCACCTTTCACTACAGACAGAATATTAGTGAAACTATTATAATTGTATTTTCCTGATATAATGACCATTTTAACATACAAATAATGTATGAGGATGGATGCTTTAGGTAGATTACAAGATAAACAAATAAAATCAGGTTGTAGGAGACCTTTGAGACAATAGCAATAAAGGCAATGACATGGACGACTAAGAGAATAAAATATTTATTACAAATAAATCATTCGTAATTAGATTAAATGAAACTTTGAGAAAAGAGGTCACACAAAAACTGTCTTTGGCTCCAAAAAATCCTCCACTGACTCCGAAGCTTCTAAAGACAGGATGTTGAGCTAATAAACTACAGGGCGACGAGTAAAAACAAGTAAAAACCGACACGTTGTCTGTTATTTTAAAGATTTTAAACATGCCCACTGTGTTTAAACAGCACTGTTTATAATGCATTACCTCGGAGTTATCATCCGCCGTGTGTTCCTCACTAATGAATGTGTTTCTCTCTCTGTATTTAGTTATTCTGCCTCTGAATGGGTTCGTCTCTGCCTCTTTTCCCTGCCACTGTATCTAAAACAGTGCATTAACATCTGCAGCCCATTTAGTGCTGCTGACACCAGGCTAATAACAGTGTGTGTGTGTGTGTGTGTGTGTGTGTGTGTGTGTGTGTGTGTGTGTGTGTGTGTGTGTGTGCGCGTGTGCGTGTGTTAGTGCGTAGCTTAAGCACCAGCCAACAAGCACAGCTGAAAGGTGTCACCGAGGCTCCTACGCCTCCTCTAACAGTTACTGATTCAGGGGGCGCTTGTGTTTTTTCTTTTTTTCTTCTTCTTCTTCTTCTTCTTCTTCTCCTTCTTCCATTTATGTCTTTTATATGACCTAAAGCTGCTTGCTCTAAAGGGACATTCAACTCAAATGCTTTGTGTGCTCAGCAGCCAGTTTCCAGTCTGGTTCTGTGGCTGTAAAGGCGGAGTCATTAGACCTGAGGTTGCCGCCGTCAACACCTGAGGGACTAGTTTTTCGTATCCGTAGGTGAAATTGGTGTGCAGATGGAGAGGAGGGGCGGGTGTTAAAACCAGAAAATAAAACGCGTGTAACGCAGCATCCACGCCCCTCGCGTATTCTCCCATGCTCTCTCTTTGTCTGCATTGTTTTTTTTTTCCGTCCATTTGAAATTATTGATCTTTTACAAATATTTTTCAAGGTATCTTAATTACTCGCCAAAGAAGCGGTGCCTTGGCCGGCGGACAACACAAATAAGTTAATTTGCATTTCTGTGTTGTGAGTGTTTTGGCAGGCGCCGTGCCGGTCCAGATTGTAACCCCTATTTCTGCCTCCAAAAACCTGCCTTGGAGGAGCGTCCACGGAGGGATTAGGGATTTAGTGGGGAAGGTAAGTGTGACTACAAGCTTTGGCTCGCCATCTGCTCCCCAGCAGAGTTGAGGCCAACCTGTGCAGCCTGCAGCAAAGACCTGGGCACTGTGCTAACTCTGGCTCGAGCCAACCTGGCGCCCGCGGCCCCAATCACCAACAGTCTGCTGATTAGTTGTAAGAAGCACTCCATATGTAGCAAAGTTTTTTTTCCTCCTCTCTATCTGTGTGTCTGCCTCCCTTCCTTCCTCTCCTACTTATATATTCTCTCGCCGCATTAAATAAATATGGACGTATGCATGGGGGTGTCTTTTTTGTGTGCAAATGGCGGATCGCCTTGGGTTGTCTGGCACCGTAGAAACAAGCCTGTTCTTCTTCTCTCTTTCTCCCTCTCACCTCTGACAGAATACCAAGCCAGGGAAGGAAAGGAAGATGAAGAAGAAATCCTGGCTGTCCTCCTCTCTTCTTCTCCTTTCCTCACTTGCTCTCTTTTGCCTGGCAGCGCCGGAAGACAGATGACAAGGGTTTGTGGCCGTCTGATCACCCCTGGGTGGGTATTTTCTAATTTATTTAACAGCAGCTTATTAACAAAAAAGAAAACACAATGAAGAAGAAGAAAAAGTGGAGGAGGAGGTAGGATAAAGAACACAGGGGGATGGCAGGTCTCTCACCCCAGCGGCCAGGCGAGTCAACCCAGCAGAGGAAGAACCAACGAAGAAGAAGGGAGAGGATGCGCCGACTCCCCTGGTAGAGATACCCGAGAAGATCAAACGACACCGGAGGAGAGGAGGAGACACAGAAAAAGGAGGGAAAAAACACAAGAAACATAATGCTCATTATTAAATTGCAGCCATTCCTGTTGCCAGGAACCTATTGCTCAGTATTAATTATTCATATTTTATTTCAGTAATCCAATACTCAGGTGAGAGCGGCTGCTCGTGATAGAACATGTAATTTCGAAGCTTAATGTCAGCAGGGCGGCCTGAGCAAGGGATTAGCAGCAGAGTATAAATCACTAATGGCTGCGTGAACGTACAGAGGCTTGAATCCGTCTTGCTTTGTGTTTACTTGTGTTTTATTGCACTATGTTGCTCCGAGGGAAACACTTTGTGATGACCTTTCTACAGAACTTGAGAAATACAACTGCAAGGGGGGGAGAGGGGGGAGAGAAATAAAAAATCATACTTTCCAGGCAGAATAAGTAATTTCCTGATTTGTCTAAACAAAGACTTCATCAGCATCTTTTCTCTCCCGCTCTCTGGCTGACAATGAATATACAAACGCACAGAGCACAGGACGCCTGACATGTTTGCAAATGCACACGCGGCCTGATTCATACAAATTATGTTTTTCAAGGAGAATAGCACCATCACTTACTCGTGATCCGATTAGCTGGATTCTCCTCTGCGCCTGAAATTCATCTCGTCTTCACCCCAATACCTCGATTTGTCTGCTCGATGAAACACTTTGTGATAATAACAATTTATGGACTCGCAGGAATTTGGAGAAGAGTATAAACATTCAGCATTTATGTCAGCTAACTGTAAACCCTGAGGCTCGGCCTTCTTTTTTATTTTATGCTTCCCACATAAATGTCTCTGTTAGGGTCCCCATCGTTCTTAGACAGGCTGACAGCGCAGGAGGCATTCACTCCTTCTTCTCCGTCCATATTCTTCACTGGGGGGTTCAAGAGAACGTTGACCTTTTCTTACCGTGATGCTGGTTTTAATCCTTAAAAATAAGGTTTTACATTTCCCACAAAATAAACTTCTATTCTATCAATGTATTTCTCCAGGGTTTGATAATATGTTTGCATCATTGTTAGTTGAACAAATTTAAGTAAAGGTAAATTTTGCTATAAAGAAAAAACTGTATGTGTCTGTGTGTGTGACCTGTGATTATGATGAGCAGTTACAACCAGCATCTCACCCCAGAAAGAAGACAGCAATAGCTATGTTTCTGGTAAGGTAGTGATAATTATCTCTATTGCAGTCATGAGGGTTTTTTATTTTCTTAAAAGTTCTGCAAAGTTAAAAAGCCCAAAGTCTGCAGTAAAGGAAGTCACGCAGACTTGGATGTATAGGCTGGTCTACTGACAAGGTGTCCTTTAACTAAAAATCTGTACCGATAAATCTTTTGTTTCTACATTATCAAGATCTCAAACACAAGTACATCAAGGGTCAGAGGTCAGCCAACTGATTTTCCTCAAAAGAAATCATCATTTAACAAGTCGAGCTGACTGCAACCACCTCCATCCACAGGGAGTAGTAACGCCCGTGACTGTAAACACACTGTAAATGTGCCGTTGCTTTAAAAATGCGCGTGATGATGTGTTTGTGTTTGATATCCCACTTTGTTTATAGTTTTCATTTGTAGGGGCAGCGGGGAAGGTACTGGGCAGCCTCACAAGAAAAAAGGCAATTAGGTCCTAGAATATGCACACATCTTGCATGCTCTCTGGTCTCCCACAAATTTGGGCAAAAAAAATAAATAAGTAAAGGTCAGCCACGTTAGTCAGATTGCACTCGACAAATTCTAAAAAGGCTCGCTGGTCACACCGAATGTATTCCCTGCAACATAATTAGCCCCCTCAATTCCCCGTTGTGCCAGGCTACCGGGTGTCTCAAAAGCCCCACCCATTCCCCCAAAATGCCTTTCACCTCTGCTTGCTCTGCGGTGATGCCCCCCCCATTCACCCCTTCCTCCCGATTCCTTCCTCTCCCATCTCACTGCTCTATCACACATTGTTGCTACCCTAAACTTGCTGCAGATGCAGTCGGCTGATGCATAAATTAGTCATCAACATTAGCATTAGCCGGCGCATGGCACCCGGTGCCAACTGCTCTCCGAACGGCCATAAAAGGTCATGTTTTGATGACTGAATGCCACACAGGCACCTTGGCTCCCTGGAGGAGGGTTCCCCAGGTGCACGTGAAAGGTTAAAAATTACCTACCCGCCGCCGCCTGTCTCTGGCGAAGGAAATAATTAGGGGGTTTTTAGGGAGCGGCAGAATGCCTCGCTGTCAGATGACAGAGCGTTACCTAATGGCCGTATCTGGGGAAGAGTCAACCGGCCTGTCATTCTCTTGACAGGACAAATGAGCATAATGGTGGCAGGGAAATGGGCGCATGTTCCCCCCTTTTTTTTTCAGCCAGGGAAGTGGGGAGGTGGAGGAGAGGGGTGGGGGGTAAAATGGCAGCGCCTGAGCAGAATAACACAAGGATGTTAACCTTTTACATAAATCTGTTAACACGTGTATGAGTGCTGTTTAAAAGTGAGGCGTGATGCTCGCCTCTGCCAAGCTGGGGTGAGCCTGTCAGAATCTTTACTGCAACTTTCTTCTTGAATTTATTAAAATGTACTATTATTGCTGATGTTATTTTTTTAAATATTATTATTATTATTGTTGTCGTTGTTGTTGTTATTCTAGAAGATATATATTATAGGAATAATAATAATGAAGACAGCAGGATTTTTTTATTTGAGAAACTAAAATGAATATATAAATTAACATGACTCAAACTAAACAATTTTCAAAATGCATTCCTCTGCTCACAGTTTAGACTTTTTATCATCTGGTGTTGAATCAGAACCAAATTCATTTTTTATTTCATTTGCAGAATTTGTAGTTTCTCTGTGAGATTGCACGATTATGTTTCAAACTCAAACACTTGTTGAATCTTGTACCTGTTGAACCCTCTTACTCATAAGTTGTACTTATGAAATGCATCTGGCATCAGAAGGTGCACGTGCAGGGCATCGTTGTTTGATTAATCTGTAATCGATTTGCCTCACTCTCTGGTTCACACGACGAACCACTAGGTGGCGGCAGAGCAGGTCGTTGCATTGGCACTCCCCCAGCAAACAGGAGAAGAAGAAAAACAAGGACGTGGTGGTCCAAGGAGGTCAGGTTTGGTTTTAATGGTTTTTAAAACTACATGAGAACATTTATGAGTCTGGAGTTGATTGAATGAACTCCTGTGACTGTTTCTTCCAGTTTGGCTGAGTCACAAAACACAATGAAGTAACTAAACACTTCCCCTTTCAAACATTTGTGTTGATTCACCTGCAGGAACACAGCTGTGAGTAAACTACTGTGTGTTTGACCAGAAAAGAGAAACAAACAAACAACAACAACAACTACTGTTAGTAGTATTGTGTGAAATGGAACAAACTGGAGATTCATCTTTCACTGTTTCTGTGTTTTTGCTGTGTTTTGAATTTGACATGAATCAGACCATTAAAATAAAAGTGGTTTAGACCCATGTTACACTTGTTTGAAGCAGTTTTGGCTGAATGACATTTAATTATCTTGCAACCTGGTTCATTTCATGCGATGAACAACAATAGTTTTTATCAAGTAATTTTGCCTAATCTGGCAATTAAATTGTTCAATTAATAGTTTTGACCTAAGACGAAAAAAACTAAATAATTATAGACGCCATCAGTATTTAACTTCACATCCTAAAATACAGTATTTTTTATTTATTTATACAAAGTGTCAAATCATGACACATTTGGGTTGTAACATCTGCAGATCCTAATGAAATGTATCCTCCCCATTTGGTCACAAGAGAAATGCATGCATCTCAAATGCTAATTACAGGAGATATGGTCTGTGACACCCCCCCCCCCCCCCCCCCGTTGTTACATGAAATATATAATGCATCATGACAGTTTGTTGAAGCAACATATCATCAGACAAATACAGAATCAAAAGTTACATATAAAAAATAATAAAAGGATAAAATAAGTATTAGAAGAAAGTGAGAAAGTAATAGTCTGAATGTTTAACTTCCTTCCAGCAAATATCAGAGTTGCAAGTTCAATTCCTCACAGTAAAAGTTCAGCTCCAGGTTTACTGGTTAACATCCCTAGAGCAAGGTATTACATACAATCAGACTTTTTGGCTCTTACTGATCCTGGTTGTGTTAAAAATACATAGTTTGTCTAGAAGATGTATGATGATCTTGTCCTGTTATTACAGAGCTGAGGTTCGGGTTCACCACTTTCCACAAGGTAATCCAACCTACCTGAGGTCCCACCACTCAGCTGCTGTAACGGTAAGATCACTCATTGAATACTTCATCACATTCAATCTGTGTATTTTATGTGAAGGTCATAATTAACCCTAGTTAATATGAGATTTTTATTCTTAAACTAAAACTTTGAGCACTTGTGAGCAAGGTTTCTACTCAAAATCATTATTATTTAATACAATAAAATATAGCACACAATGTATAACTTTATTTTTTGCAATTTTAATTTAAAAGCACTATATTTCAACAAAATTCCCCACCAACTTGTATGCATTAAATTACCTGTAAAGTGAGCAGCTTAGGTTTTTTAGGGGGGGGATTTGAACGTTGCAGTTACATCTGACCTAAAATCATTTCCAGACCGACTCAGTATTTTTCTAAATATGTTGAAATATGATTGAGTCCTTATTTGAAATGAAGAGCACCAGATCATTGTGTGGTCGACACCAAAATGCTGTTGGACCGTGGATTAGGCTCTGACGTGTTGGTCTTCTGTGGAGCCTGCTGTGTTTAGTCTCCTCTAAACTGATCTCCTGTCAGCTCTTCACACCTCTGATCAGCCTCAGAGGTTCCACCAAGCCTCTGAGGTGCAGTTTAACACACACACACACACACACAGCGGCATCATCTCTGTATTCTTCCTGTGTCACATCCTGCATGCTAACAGAGGGGTTATTAACATAACAAACTTAAATGTCCTATATAGATAATACGTTCGCAGAAATGCAAACCGGCTCAGCTGACACTGTTTAGGCAGCGCCTCCAACATCTGTTTATGAGCACTTTGCCTAATGATATCATCCGATATCATTAACTGTGGCAGTGCGCGCCGCAGCAGCAGGTGCAGCTGTTTATGCCCCTCCAACACCTCCCCAACACACACACTCTAAGAGAAAAGACTTTCACAGTCTCCTCCAACACCAACACCAGTCCTTCCCTCCCTTCCACCCTATGAATCGCCAAACCGCTCATTAGGACAATTTTTCTCAACAAAAAAAAGCGGCCCCTATGATTTCAATCTGTATATCACCTGTAATTGTAGTTTTTAGCAGGAGCCTGATTCCATACATTTAGCAGGAGTAAGCTGCGACTGCGGGTGCTGAAAGCACGCCTCTCGCCGCTGCCGCCAGCTGCAGAGGCTGTTTTTAGATGCTAGCCGCTTTCCTCCGGCAGGCTCTCGTAGGCCTCCGCATATGTGTTTGTGCGTGTGTTTTTTTTCTGGGGGAGGTGGACTCGGAGCTTGGCGGCTCCCAGCTTTGTTTCATGACTTGATTCGCTCTGTTTAGATGCTCGAAATTATAGAAAATTGTTGAAATTATTATTTCTGGCAGCAGCAATGAGGCTGCCGCCTCTTCCTGACCGGAAGGCCAGGTTCAGGGTCTTCACAGGTTCTGTGGAGCCTGATTCGATCGTATGCGGCTGTAATTAGTCAGATGGTCCATTCAAATGTTGTGCGACACAGAGTTATCTGTTGCATTAGCACTTTACCCGAGGCAATTACAGTATTTATAGATCCAAAACAAACAACGCATATGGCAAAATGATAACTGGCTCCTTCCTTTTCATCTCAGGGAAAGAAATAACGTATAAAAAGAAGAAATCAGCTCTCTGTTTTCAGGTGATTTGGTTTCAGTGTTAAATGAATACAACAATTATTGTTCATGAATACTCAGTGTGGTCGGGGAGGATTCCGCTCTTTTGCCACTGATCTCAGGTCTGTGCGTCTATGTGGTTTTGCAATCAGCTCAGATCAATTGATTCATAATCGTAGGAGAATTCATTTTTTGACTGTGAAGTGAAGGAATGAAGGACTGTGTCGTCTTGACTGCAGCTCGTTCATTAGTGGATTACCTGCTGCCAGTGAGACAGACCAAACATGTCGGGTTCTGATTTGACGTGGTGCAGTTGTGAATAGCCCCTTACGTGTATTCTTTCTTTCTAGGCCAGCGAAGTGGGCTAGTGTGCTTTCACACCTACCTTGTTTTTATTTCTGAAGCTATTATTAAAGAGTGAGACTTTTATTAAAAGCTGTGACATCCGGTGGTGAAGAGGTCGAACCTTTTTCCAGTATGTTCTTTTAATAGATCCCAAGCAAACAAAGATTCAAAAATCCTACGATATATTTTGCATTCGTTATAATTCTCACTTCCTCTTTGATACTTTGAAACTGCTCATATCTCCGTCCGTCTCGCGTGTTTCATCTCCTCAAAATTTTAAATTTCTTGCTCTGACAGTTCTACCCCAAGATGAGCATATTGGCACCCAGAGGAGGAGTTTTATTTGCAGGCAAAGACCCCGACACTGAACCCGCTCTGAGCACTGAGGCCCAGCAGGGAATACACACCGACCACACACACACACATACACATAATCATGTTGTTCACAACCTCATATCTGAGCTTGTTAATGCTATAGTAGCTGCTTACATGAACACACACCCAACGAAAACACACACACGACAGATCAGATATATCTGAACGTGAGAAAACACACATGCACACAACAAACGCACACTGCTGCTCCTCCTCCCAGCTGTTCTCTAAATGTTGATTACACAAGACACCGGGGGGAGCCCCCTCCTTCCTCCCCACTCCTCCTCAATCCGGTAGCTGGGCTATTACCCCACAAGGAGGCTGTGCAGGACCGGCTGACCCGAGGTGCTCGGTGACCCGGGGTTGGGAGTCCAGAGAGGGCCGTGGCCCCGGGGCCTCTTGGCTGGGCTCTTCTTCCCCCTTTCCCTTTTCCTTCCCTCAGCTCCGTGAGCAGCAAATCTCAGGATGGGAGACATGGGCAGAGACAGCAACTGCCTGGGGACAAGCGGCCGTGGAGCAGAACACAGAAATAAAGAATTTAAATCATAAAACTCCTCCACTGTCGAGACGCTCGGGTAACTTTGTGTCAAGTGAAACGGAGATGAGGCGGGGGGGGGATTAAAGTGAGATGATCTTTATCCTACGTGATTTTG
Organism: Verasper variegatus; assembly: GCA_026259375.1. Lineage (NCBI taxonomy): Eukaryota > Metazoa > Chordata > Actinopteri > Pleuronectiformes > Pleuronectidae > Verasper > Verasper variegatus. The sequence continues at coordinate 26,823,445 of CM048038.1, read as the reverse complement.
TTCAGAGGAAATTTGTACATTTTCAGGCATTTAGCTGCAGCTTTTATCCTGCAGGAAAATAAGATTAAAGTACAAGAGGCAGCATGCTTATATGAAAATACTTTTGTATCAGTCTAAATCACCATGTGCTGCTTTAACAGAGTTTAGATTCATGTGTTGGTTTCATAATCGACTTCTGTTAGCGACCACTGGGAGCTGCGGCAACTAAATCTAAACATAAATGATCAGTAACGTCGGCGAACAAATTTCAAAGTGCAGTTTAATGCAGTCATCTCAGTTTTAAGGCAATAACCTTGGCTGAGTTGTTCTACAACAGGTTAGAAGGTCGGACTGTGAAGCAGACTTTTAGTGAGGCAGGTCTGCTTCTGTTGTTTAAATGCACATGGCCACTTTACAATAGTTTCAGCGCTTGATGCTTCTAAAGAGCTGGCAGAGTCTGTCTTTTTGTAACGGCTGTGAGCTTAATTTTCACTTCACAAATTTCCTAATGGGGGAACCTAAAGAAGTCTCTGTGCTTTAGAACCCTTAGGCATGAAACAGTGGAGCCAACATTGAAGTTAATGATCAACCCGAGCGCTGTCGTCAGAGTGCATGGCGAAAAAAAATAGGAAAGGGAAGAGAAAAAAGAAAACAAGCCACCAGAGTGCAGAGGAAGTGTTGGTCTTTAATCCTGCAGAGAGTCTGCAACTTTGTTTTTTGGAGCTGAGACATGTGTGAGTGCGTTATTGTGGTGAAACTGAACTAATGAACAACAAGGCTGAAAACAAGTTTGTTAAAAAAATAGGCCAAAGTTTCAAAAGAAATTTCCGTTCAATTGTTTCAAAGAAGGCATTTCTGTGCCATGGTCTTTATGTTCTGTTGATTTCAGGACGTTCTCACACCTGAATGTCTTTGTTACATTGATCTGGTGAGTTTTAGTCTCACATTGTTATTTAAGAAAAGCACTAAAGAATTTAGTCTTGCCTGCGTACGTCTTGTCGTCATTACCTACGTCAGCCCATACTTGACATTGATTGGTTTGTAGCGTGTCTCTGATGTTGTGTTGTCAGTTGGGCGGGTTGTAGTTTTTCTTGCTGGACAGAAAAAAAGGGAATGAACCAGTTAATTTGGTTGCCACTGTGAAATTATTACGGTTCGTCCTCGTCGCTCCAACATTGTATCGTCAAAGGCTGCAAGCAATCCTACAAACCGCTTCTTTTTCTTCTTCTATTGTTTAACGCTGCTTCAACTTCTCGCAATTTGTCTGACAGTCCGAACAATCCCCAAATAAAGATAAACTGGACCAAACAAGGTGGGATTGTTTAACATGATTTATCCTCTTTTAATTTGGAATCATTACTTGTCACAGTTTACGTATCATCCCCTACAATATATAAGATCAGCAAAGACCAAAGAGGGACAGAAAGAGATTCAGACAGTTCGGAACCTGACGTCTAACAGGCAGGAATATGTTATGCAGTAATATCTTGCTTTCCCATTTTGGACTCGACACACTGCACAGTATAAAACAGTCGCATTTTTACACCTGGTCGTCCTCGTATGGTTAGATGAAACTGTTCTTCACGCTCTGCAGGAGAAGGCTGCAAATTCACTTAACAATGCAGGAAGTATGAATATTAAAACCAGCTCGACAGTGACTGTAAACCTTGGGTATTTTTGTGGCCCCCCCAGGCTCTGGGGGCCACCACTGTCCAGCCGACTGGACGTCAACCAAGGCCGACAAGACAAACAGCAGCCAAAACCAACACGAGTTGGGAAGAGCACGTCCAGAGTAAAGTCAACTTAATGTTCTCGATAAAAAAAAATGCTAGTCGTCAGAATCTACATATACATGTGTTCAGCATTCAGGCCCTGCATCAGCTGTCTCTGCGCCTCAACTTCCTGCCTGTTAATGTATGCTCGCTGTGCGTTTGCTCGACCTGTCTGAAGTGATTTCTGACGGCCTTGTTTAATTAGCTGGATGTGTGTGTACTTTTATACATATTCATCAGCCACAGATTTCAGCCCGATTGATGTTGTAATTGATTCAGAGGGTTTTATAATTCCTGCAAAAGCCGACCAAGAATTTCAATGACTTTGCAATTTGGGGGAATGGAGACGAGGGGGAGGGCGGACGAGAGGGAGGGAGGGAGGGAGGGCAGGGGGGGTGAGGAGATCTGAAGGTGCTGCTTGTACACCTGAGGAAACGTCGGCACGCCTCGGTCGGTATGATCTCTATCGTTTTACGGCGGAAAAGAGACGGAGAGGCAAACGTCAGGCTGCTTTGTTGTTCCTCTTCCACGAGTAAATTACACATTTAGGATTTATTAAGACAAGAAACAATTTTCAAATGGTGAATCTTTGGAAGCCTCCATGGAGATGTGCTCATTACTCTGTAGCCTCGGGCCATGTTCACCGCCTCGAATGCATCCTTCTTTTCTTTTTTTTCTCCCCCCCTCCTCTTCCTCTTCCCCTCTGTCTGTATTTTTCGGCACTGCGTTGCCATGCCTGACGCCGTAATGTCACAGTGGTTTGTTCAAAGCCGTGGCGATGATTTGGGCTCCCAGCAGGTGCCGCCCCGATGTCTGTTCAATTATTAAAGTGAGGGCCACGTGGATGCATTACAGCTGCCGCACCCATTAGATAAAAAGACGATGGCTTTTGACATGGCGCATATTTCCTCTCTGCCTCACAAAGACGCCGCCGCCCTTTCGTGTTGTTTCTTTTTGTTTTATTCATCACGTTGAATAAAACAGTTTTTTTCTTTTGGTATGTGTGGAAATATTAAAGAGCCATTTGTTCCCTTTCAGTGTTGTGGGCACAAGAGCTATTGTGATCTTTTTGATTCCCTCTCATCAAACTGAGGTCACGTCAGCTCCTCGTCGTTGCCTCTACTCCTTTAAACCTCCCAGCAGCCCCCCCGTCGCCCAAATCTATCCATGAAAACGGCTGCCGTGGCGATAAATAAATCATATGGTGGACACAAAGTTAAACCTTGTCACAGTCGCTTCCAGCAGCTTCTTTCCTTCTCTTTTTTTTTTCTCCGCATAGTGCTCAGATGTTTGTGCTCTGATGACGATCTAATGACCAATCAAAGTCCTCTGCGATGGAATCGGGCATAAGCCTGAAGCTAAAAGATGGCACCTATAAATTCTTTATTGGTTATTTACTCCTTCATTCAGAAAAAAAATCTCTTAAACTTTTCCTTTTGTGTCTAAAACTGAAAAGCAGGGTCAGAGGCACACGAGAAGAGTGTTTATAAGCAGAAGTATTCAGGTCGAGATCTATACGGTTGTGAAGGCAGCGTGTTTTCAGAGGAAGATTGACGAGACAAAAAACGCTTGAGCAGGCTTTGTGTTGTGATGACTGAGGTGGGGGGGTGGCATGTCCAATCCCTCGATAGACTGATAAAGAGTCGCCACAGCCTGGTCACAAGGTCAAGGCTTTAAAAAATAATTACAATTACATGCAGTTGAAGCTGTGGACCAGTTCCTAGTCATGGAACATTTGCTGTCAGGCTATTTGAAAACAGATAAATAGATCAATATATCACTTTCACATGCCACTAGTTTGTCTGTGCTGCTTTTTTCCCTCATAAATCCTGATGCCACCTCTAACAGTAAATATCGTTAAACTACTGCAGCTCATGAGAATACAGGAATATGAGATAAATGTATATTCTTTCGTCATGTGCCGTCTCTACCCATAATTCAATTGACCTGAATGAGCCACATGCAGTAGATGTGTGACATGTTTCTCTGGGAAGTCACTGTTCTGTCAATAAAAACAAATATACCCCCCAAGAAATCTTTAAAAAACAATTACTATTAGAAAAAAGTCCCAGAAAACTCTCACGTCCCTTCACATTTGTCATGTGACCCTCTGAAAGGGTCCGACCCTGAGGTTTTAAACCCACCACCATCCACCTCCACCTACTACAACATTTCTGTATCTGTTTTATCAAGAAGTACTTTTGATACTTTGATACATGTAATAAATACGTATATCAGCAGTGCATGTTACGACAAAACATGAAACTTAGACGACTGAATTGGCAGATTCGATTCAGCTGAACTTCAGTCATTGTGTTTTTTTTAACAGTTGGATCGTGGTTAGTTTGCTTAAGGTTTCTCATGTGCAGTTATTTGGATTTCACTTTGTTTTCATATGAAATCTCCAGAGACGTTCTGATATTTCATGACTCAAATTCTAACCAGGAGACAATCTGACATTGTCTCGGTTTGTTTTTGATATTCTCGTGCTTCTCGTGTATTTTTAAGTGAAAAGAAAAATAGTTGTGGAGTAGTATCAGGCCACACATGCAAACCTTAACTCCCACTCCAACGCACCCCAACCTCTCCTCCTCCTCCTCCTTCTCCTCCTCCTCGTTTGATTCTTCACTGTGTGTTCTGTACATGCCAACAAATCCTAATTGCACCCCGCACTCTTTTCTTCCCACCGATGCTGCACGCTTCGTGCCACCAAATTCCTTGTGTGCTAATTAGGCACGCAACCACGGTGGATACACTCCTGACAGGTGCTGCTGGCCTGCCGAGGTCACACACACTCAAAAACACACACACGGCGAAAGACAGAGAGAGAGAGAGAGAGAGAGAGAGAGAGAGAGAGAGAGAGAGAGAGAGAGAGAGAGAGAGAGAGAGAGAGAGAGAGAGATGCTCGTGCTCACAGCATTAAAAATAAATGGAGAGAGGAGAATAACGAGAGAGGCAAGACGTGTTAATTTCTAGCTTCCATCTGTTATTACATAAGCACTGCCAACAACGACGCATCTCTGGAAGAACGACGAAAGGGGAAGAGAGAAGGAGAGGAAGAAGGAGAGCTGAAAAAGCAAAACAACAGCCATCACTGAAGTCCTCCTGCATGGAAGAAGAATCCCTGGGGGAGGCCCACGGAGTGGAAATCAGATTGATCGAGCAAATGCAAACTTGAAGTTTAATCTGAAGGGTTTCGCTTCCAAAACACATAACCTGGTGTTCTTTCTTCGAAATGTGGCAGAAAAAAAAAGCGGCGTCTAAAATGTTTGTTTCATAAGGCCTCCAGAGAGCTGGAATCTTCATAAATGTTTAAAAGTGAGTTTTAACTTTTTCTTGCCTACAATTTAGTTTCTACAATGGGCTGAAAGGCAGAAGTAAAGTAAAGTTTAATTCCAGCATGATTTTGTGAGAAATGCAGAGATGAAAGAAGAGTTTCAGGAAAATGTTTCAGGAAACATTAACCCGGAAACTGAAATACTAAAAAGGCCTTCAGGTAACTTAAACGTCAAACTTTGAGTTGGGATGCTTGAAGAAAAAGCTCAACATTTTAGGAAATATAATAAAGTTAGATGAGAAACCTGATACTGCTCGAATATACAGTGTATACATTAAATATAACATTTAGCTGATTTTCAGCTTAGTTTAGAGACTGGAAACATTTAACCTGACACTGGTCAACAAGAAGAAAATCCAGCAACTCGTTGTACCATCTGCTAACATGGAGGAGGCGGGGTTTATTACCTATAATGCAGCCAGCACCCAGCGGCAATTGAGTTGATTTGACTTCACAAAATATATAACGTTTACTTTTCGAGCTTAACCATTTGCTGCATAAACCTGGCTCGTTAATTGTTGCAGAAAATGTTCAATCGTCGGACGTTGGAAAAAGTGTGATGGGAAAAGATGCTGTTAGCTGAAGTTGTGGGTTTAGGGCAGAGGATGTAGCACCTTGTTCAGCCCTATGAGACAAATTGGGATTTGTGAATATGGGCTATACAAATATAAATTGATTGATAAGATGATCCTACCCACATTTAGTTTGCGTAGTTAGTTTCAATCTACTTCTAATCTCCTCTTACTAGATGTTAACATTCTGTTTCCGTAATGTCCAAAATCTTTCATCATTTTGTCTTGAATCATCTACTTCAGCTGTGACTCTGTGGTGTTTTCTCAAAGCTCAACATTTTCCACTGGCTCTCTCCCACCGAAGCTGCCCTGTGAAAATAATCCAGTGACTGTGAAGACATAGCGTTTGTCATCTAAGAAAAACATTTTCCCCGGGTAAGGAACAATGGGACGAGCTGAAAACAAAGAGCTCCGAGGAGTGACGAGCACCTCGAAGGGTTGCTCGGGTCTCCTCTGCGTGTTTGGCTTCGGGATCTTTTTCCGCCGACGGGGCACTGAAGCCCGGGACGTGTTGATGTCCTGAGGTGGCGTTTGTTTCCTGTCAGTGACGGTGAGCGAGGTGCGGCAGACGAGAACTCTGCCTTTGTCTTTGTGTTCAGGGAAAGACACCAGGAGAGGCTGTGAATGTCTTGCATGTTTACAGCGGACGGTGCGGATTCTTTCCCAGGGCGGAGGGACGGTACTGTCAAGATTCTTGCTGCCAGAATATACACAAGCCCACCATAGATCTTTAGAGCATTTCAACACTCCTATGGTGATATTTTTGGACTGGAGGGAAGCTAAACAGCACATAAGCCTGTAGCTGCTCTGTCTCCAACCTGCAGTGTGGGAACGCACATTATAATTGTTTGTTCAATTATTTTTCTTGGACGCTGCACCTGCACTTCAATAAGTGAACTCCTGGGACGTGAATGCAATTAAAGCCCTGCAGAGCAGCGCTGACGCCTGTTTAAACAGCGGACACGGAGTCAGATAAATACCTTTTAGTGCTCAAGGTAACAAGCTAAGGGTGACAGTGAGAAGGCTCACAGGGAGCAATTTCCTATTTATTTGTCTTCTGATCTGACCTCGCTCTTGACAAGATTCCAGGGCTTATTACCGTATCTGTCCTGCGCTCTAATCGAGGCCCATTACAAAAGTTCAGTGGACTGGAAGTGCCAGATGTGGGCGAAGGATAAAGAGGAGGCCGTTTTCTCGCGCTGACCGCTGCTGATGCCCTTTAAAATGTTACGTGAGCTTTTGAAATTTCACAGATAAGCAGCTCAGATGTGTGCAGAAATTTTAAATTCTGTTTTCTGACCTGCACTGGCCACTATAATGACAGTTTTTTTGCAAAGTGAAGTGCATGAGGTGGGAGAAGTAGATGTACACACGTTCTGAGTCCTGTAAAGCTTAAAGCACAAGAAAACATGGGTGTGTCACTGTATGTGTTTTTTATCGGCAAATACTGATAGTAGATAAATATATAGATTGGAGAGAGCTTTGCCCCTCGTGAATGTTGGAGTGAGGCACCTTTTTAAAGGCTCGTCATTACTGCGAGTCCAAGACAAGTGTAATTTCGACTGATCCTCACAGTCCAGTATATAAATAGTGAGATAGTAAGATTTCTCTGTTCACTTTCTTCTCCATATGAGCTAAGAAATATTTTCTGCTATGTCTCGTACTGTCTTTATCTTTAGTTTAGCATTTTGTCGATTGCCATCTTGTTTTCTTTTTTTTTATATATATTTGTAGGAGTGGGGGGGGGGGTACTAGCTGTCAATAAGACAGTATCTATGCCCTAATGCTTTCTCTGCTTTATCATCTCTTTGACTCTAAATGGCACCCTAATTAAAAAAATAAACATACATACTCTATTTAAGAAGACTCAAAACTAGAGAGTGAGATTATTATCTCCTTAGGCAAATGTTGAGACTATTGTAAAACCAGTGGAGTCGCCTTCTGCTGGTCATTAGAGAGACTACAGGTTTCAGGCATTTCCGCATTGGCTTCGCTTTCTCCCGCCAAGGTCTACATCCGTTTTTGTACATCACTGTCACCTGCTGTAGGTTACTGGAATAGCAGTGCTAGCATGTAGCATTAGAACCAACTGCAGTCAGCAGGGGCATGTGTGTGATGATCAATACATCATTAATGAAGTGCTCAATAGCATCCCCAGTGGTGAAAAACTCTACTCTTTATAAATATCGTTCCAATTTGACCCTTTGACCTTTGCCTTAAAAACCAATGACATCACGGCTGATGTCTAAACTTAGTCTTACGTCGTTGGGAATGACCATTTACATTCACAGCATATTTACTGTTGGTAGGCGGCTCATTCAGCCCAGTTGCCAGTGAGTGTTTTACAGCTTGTTCTGCTCCACACAGACTCACACAGCTATCATCCCAACCATGCATACCTCTCCTGTACCATTTCCATGCTCGCCGCCCCGCATGCATTATTCACAGATACATTAAAATACCGGGCCAAGAGTGAGAGTTGCATGTTAAGGCAGCTGAATGAGGGAGGTACTGTCACAACAGCTGAAAGTGTCTGTCACAGAGTTATAACTTTTTTTTTTTTCCCATAGTTCCCCGGCAGTGCAGCTGCCTAAATGAGAGGGATTAAGTTAACTCCCTGCTTAGAGGAAGAGCAGGCCCTGGATTAGGGCACTGGGCATGGACACAGAGAGCATTCAAGCAAGAGCCACAGCTTCTTTTTTTTTTTTTTTAAATACGTGGGGGAGAGAGGAGGCAGCGGTGCACAGCCCTCACAGGGACCCACGGCCGAGTCGCCTGAACAAATACATTGACAAGTGCAACGGCGCATCCGCAACATGGAAAAGTGTGTCGGAGCAGGGAGGGAGAACACTGGCGGACACGCTGACAATCACGAATGCTTTTCTTCCCCCTTTCCTTCAGTCCCACCCCTCAATCTTCTTCTATCATATCCTTAAATAACCTTGTTATTTGTCTTCTCTCCTCGAGAGAATGGCAATCGATGACATCCAAACCTATGTCCCAATATTTACAACATTTACATATAGTACAACATTTTACTTGAGAATCAAACGTTTTTTTGCGGTGGATTACAATTATATTCTTTGCTATCCAAGCTTTTGTTTGAATCAACAACACATTAACATTAGAAAGTTGAGGTGTGAACGCACCCAAGATACACTGAGGACGCATTATTATCCGATAAATTTAGTTTTGCTGCCAAATAGTGCAAACAATTTATACAAGACCGAAGACATTATCCTTTAATTGGACATTTTTTCTCAAATTGTTGTATTAAATCCTTATTTCAGATGTAAAGCAGATCTCTTCCTACATCTCCTCCACTGGTTACGTGATGTCTGAATATTCAGAGGTAAACGTGTGCGGTGTTTTGGTTTTTTTTATCCTTAGCAAGGAAGGGAGGAAAAAAAAAAAACCTGGGAAGGAGTGGAGATGAGAACAGGTGGTGAAACAGTGTGAGAAACACGAGGGAGAAAAACGACCGGCACCTGCTCATGAAACCCAACCTGGTTCCTCCATCGCATTCCAACAGAGTTCAGCTGACTGAGCTGCTCAGACAGGAGGCATTCAATCCACTACACTAAATTATGCTGCAGACAGTGTGACCGTATGAGAGAAACTGCTTTTATATAGCTGAATTGTCTGTATATCCGTTCCTATCGCTTAATTGCTTTTCGAGCGGTGTGTTAGATTAACTAAAACCTGCAGCTACTCAAACTTTTTTCAAACCTGCATTGTTCATATATATGTTGACCAGCTTGCAGTTATTTTATTCCTTTTTTTTTTTGCTACCTGTCTTTGCACATTCCAGCCACCAACTGGGAGTGGAACTGCATGAGCATGTAGAGGACGCTGACCTGTTTGATCCCATGCATGTGCATCCTCATAAGAATGGAAAACACTGCTCCACAGCCTACTTACTAGTGGTCAAAACCTTTAAAGATGCCTTTTAACTTAATGAAATAAGCAATGAACTCACAACTTAGACTCCCCCACAAACTTGTTTTACATGTGATCACTTGCATATCGTTAAATCAATCAGCACATACACTTGTTCTATAGATAAGGGGCTAGAGGCCAGAAAGCCATGATTCCAGCAATACCTCCCAATATCCACGTAAAATAAATTAAAGCTTTTTTACTTTTAATTGCAATATTTAAACAAATATATATTTTTTTAAATAGACACATTCATCAAAGTATGTATTAGGGCCACTTAAATAAGGGAGAAATTCTGAGATCATTAAGTGACCCTAATATGCAACATCATCATCATAGAAAACAATGTTTCCAATATTGCCTGAAAATTGTATTTGGTTGAAACGGGAAGCAGTTTGTGTCGTGTTGAACTTTTGCATCTCCAGTTCTTCTCACAGGTATTAAAAATACATGTAGCATGAAATTTGTTATCAGCAGTATCACAGCATCAAGTGGACGTGTCAGATATCAGTGTCACTCACCTTAAAAAACCTGACATGTTGTTTCAGCGTCATTGGGACCTGGATATTTGAGTAAATAATTAACCACCGCTGATCTTCTCTGTCTCCTCCTCGCTGCAGGGAGAGAGAGGGGACCGGGCCTCAGCCACGTCAGCCCCTGAGACATCCAAGCGACCATCACACCGTGGCAAACCGGTGATGACGGATGCCTTTTTGTCTTGTACAGTCAGGCCGGGTCGCAGGGACAGCGGACGACTGTAATTGCGCCGACAGGTGACACATCTGTAGAAACCAGAAGATGATGGGGAGACTACTTAGATCATGTGACCTGCACCTCACATGTCCCCTCCAAGTGCGGGTAAGTGTGTGAAGAGTTTCCCTGTGACATTAGATGACATTTAGGAAACATAACGGTCTCCTTAAATTGATCAAAAGCCACAGTTTACATGGCAAATTCAATTTTAGATTTAGATTAAATACCGTTGAAGGAAATTGTTGTTTCCTGAGACTGTTTTATCATTTTAGAAATTACTCTTTCACTTTTTAATACAACTCTTGTTAATGCAAGACTTTCCCTTCAACACTGTGATCCAGCCTTACAATCAAATGCTCTTATCAAATCTTCAATTGCAGCAAATAATTGATTAGCAAAAACTGAAAAAGAAATGTTGCTTTAGAGTCCACAGTTTAATTTATGAAGTTACAGATACTATTCTGTTATTACATACTGATGATATAGTTAAACTAGATTTTATGGCTCATACAGTATTTACCACACACTGTATATAAAGATGTGTCTCCCATTATCCAAAATGAAGCCAAATGATCCCACATACAGGTGCTACCATCTTGTGCCACCATCTTGTGCCTTTGAGCCGGAGTCTGTGCCGTGTGAATGTGGTTTGGAGCCACGGTATCAAGGTCTTGCCGATACACGTGCTCGACCAATCCGTGGGATAAGAACTACTCACTAACATGACACAAACCATCTTTGGACACATTTCTTTGACATGTATCTTAACATGTATCTTCTTTGTTTGGCCTGTTAAGACAGAGTTTAAGACCTGTGCTGCAGCCAGCCACCAGGGGGCAAAGACAATGCTCTGGCTCTCTTTTATTGTTTGTACATCCCAAAGTGGGATATATAAACATATTAAAGTAGCTTTAGTTAGTAGAATACATAACGCAGCATGCAGATGGTCATACAAATTATGGCCGGAAATATGCAGACACCCGTGATTGTGGAATCATGGGCATTAATCTGCAGCTGCACCAATCTCCAGTCTTATGATTTCAGTTTGCACTGTTGTCTAAAATATGATTGTATTATTCAGATTTCCCTTATTTGGAACTAAGAGGAAACTAAAACCTGCAAGCCAAAATTACATTTAAGATTGTGGAATGGGGTGTCTGCATACTTTTGGCCATATGTACAGTGCAGTTATCAAGATTAAATCAGGTGGATTCAGTACATGTAGAAATAGAGGAAGTGTTGAACTCAAGGTGCATGAAGCCGGCATCACTACACACTCAAGCTGCTTCTGACCTCTGAGGAGAACCTCCCTTATAGCGACCAATGAACTATCACATTTTAATATGTACATTAAGCTCAAGCTTCATTCAGTGCAAACTAATTATGACCAGTTTCCCTGAAATTATTCTTTGAACCCTGACACCAGGACGGCGCTGTAATGTGAGCTGTTTGAAGCTGTTATTTGTGTTTTTACTTGACAAACTTCAGAGAAAGTCTGGAGCTCTGGAAATCTGCAGCACAATTATCAAACAAATTTGCTGGTGAAAAAAAAAAAAGACCTATATTCTTACATGTGGATCATTAGCTAGAAATAAATGAAAATCCCCCTCAGTGCTGTTTTCTCACATCTCCACTGTTTCAAAGAGCAGCAGCTTGTTTTGTGCTGTCAAATCCCCTCGTCGTTTATTAGTTGAGGGTGTCTGCCACGGAACCGAATCCCAAATCTTTGCCCCAGCTTCACGTCTCAAACACATCTAAGCTGGCGGAGCTTGTGATAGCCCTCTCCTCTGGATAGAGCGAATAGACCCACAGGCCCAAGAACGAGATGCAGCTCGGTCTGAGCCCAGGGGAGGCGGGATCTTGTCCTATTTGTCAGAGCTTTCCATCGTCACTTTTCATCGACGGGTGGGTGGGGAGGCGAATGGCTCTAATGTACTCGCTGTCTTCTTCCCCGCATGAGTGTTTTCTGTTTGGCTGCTGTCACTGAGAAAAGACACATAAGTACTCGCTCTGTGTCTCTCACACACACACACACTTTGTCTCTCAAACACACACTCTGCAGACGGAGTGATGTGCTCTCCAGGGCCGAGAATTCTCCCCTCTTTGTCTTTATCTGCTGGTAAATGTTGACAGACCACTGAACCTTGATGCCGGACTGTGACAGGCTTAGCTGTTTGTAAAGTGTTGGGGTGAGAAAAGAGAAAAACAAAGGGGCCTCTGGTGTGGTGGTTAGCCATCATGGCTGCTCAGCAGCTCGCAGTGAAAGGACCTCTAACTGCATCCCGGCTCCGCCGCAGAGGCGAGTGCTCGGCTGCGCCCGGGTCGGCCAGCTCGCAGACCATTAGGGAAATGGCTGAAGGGTTCTCGTGTTTCAAACCCGGCTGCACCGTTCAAATTAATGAGGGGATTGTCAACATATCAGAGTTGATGGGTGTGACGAGCGAGGCCCCAGCACGGATCCTGAAAACAAGAACGCTCAGGACGAAATTTACTTTAATGAAAACTATCTTGTCTTTGGCCTAGTTTGTGCTGCAGCCTCCAACTTTGGTTTAAGTTTTGGATTCATTTATTCTAAATCACATCTGGCTTTCTCTAAGTGATGAAAAGACTTGGTTTAGCCAACAAACTCAATTAACTGGTGTTGGACTTTGGTTGATTTTTGGTAGAGGTCTTGACTTTACCACTTAGTTTTTCAACCAAAGTCATAAAGAAACTTTTAAAGAGCTGAATTTAAATCAGCTTTCAACTTGTATCTAGCCTTTCCATTGTTTATTTCTCAAAATCAAAACCAAACATAACATAACAGGACAGAAACGGGTTTCTGATTTCTTGACAGTAGGGAAAAGACTCTGAATCTATTTATTACTGTCAATAATGTTTCACATATTTAAGAATAAAGCTGCTGATATTTCTAATTACTTAGCTGAGCCAAAAACTGCAAACAAATAGAAAACTCACATTTGTCAGGGATTGAAGCACAAATGATTCTCTGAAAGATCCATGAGGTTTATATTTGACACGGATTTACTTTTTTGACCATTAGGGCCTGAGGTTCTGTTCGAAATGGTGATGATCAGGAAAAGCACAGACAGGCAAACTGGGACTGGTTATGATGCAAACTCCTGGATCATCTGGCGTCGGGCTGACCACCATCGTTTACTGTGAGTAACTAAGTTCGCAGCCCACACACACATTAATACCTGGTTTCCAGACTGAGTTTAAGTAATAAAACATTTTATGAAGAGTTAAAAAAGATTAAAAGCTGAAGAAATTGTTGAAGCGACCAAGTCATTGATAGAGGTTGAATAATAAGTATATAAATGAAGCAGACTTCAGGTAAACACCTGAAGAAACCAGAACCTGTGAGGCTGGACGACATGCTGAGTGCAGGGACTGTCATTATGACATCATGTAATAAAAAAAGAAACTGGCATACTTTAATACTTTAACAGTTTATATCTTACATCTAGATTTGTGTTATTATTAAATACAACATGAAAATCTCACTTTCCACAATAAGGGACTTTTACAAATGAAAAAATGAATGTTTACCTGACTTGGATACAAATCCGGATACTAATTTTAGGGTAAAATGTGATAATATACTTATTTGTGCAGCCCTTCTCGAAACAGTTAAGTTTAAAATAGGATAAAAACAAATTGACCAGATAAAATCAATTAAAATACAAAGATTACATTAAGTGGAATGAATACCACAACAGTAAAGAGAAATGCGAACACTGTTCTTGCTCTATAACCGTGTGCTGAGATCAATGAAAGGCTTTTGTAAAAAGAATTGTTTTGTCAACTGATTTAACAGAAGAAATCAAATCTATGACTTCCCTACTCACAGTAGTCAAACTTTTTTAGCAGTTAAATAAAATATAATTTGCTAAAAGTCTAACATTCCTCTATTCACTTGTGTCAAACTCTGCTTTTTGGCGATTCAACATGAAACGTGTGCGAAAGACGTTGGTCCTCTTTTTTCTCTTTTGCTTTTGAAACCCGCCAGCTGCAGATCTGTCCGCTAAGAGTGTCACAGGCCGCCACCTCTGCTTGTTTGATATGCTTCCTCTACATTTCCTCTCCCAACTTCCTGTGGGAACCGCGCTTGTCGAGCTGCATTTCCCCTGTTGGAATCGCATCTGAACGACCCTGCCAACGTGACAGTTCATGAAGACACAAAGGCATAAAGGAGACAATGAGGTGCGGGGGATCGACCTACCAAGGGAGAGGCCACCCAGCTTTGACGATGACACCTTCTTCCGTCTAGGATGTCGCCCTGACACATCAGGGGGAACAATGGAGGCCGGGCCCGGGAGGATGTTACTGAGCAAATTAAATCAGAGTCACCGGGGTTACTTTGAATGAAGATGAGTGTGTCGCACACCTCTGTACTGCAGCTCTGTGGCTCTAACGCGTTCTGCAGGGACTGAGGAGAAAAAATTGGATTTCAGCTCCGGGAAAAGTGAAATGTGTCCATGAGTAAAACAGTGCCTCTCTGACCTTTTGGTGAAATGCACATGTAGTTTCTGGGTGAAATAATAAATTCCGGAGCTCAGAAGAAACTAATCTTGAAAATCGAACAAACCAAACCGACTGGAACACTTCTCTAAATGTTCAACCAAGTTTCAAGCATCATCCACGACATTCACCTGGAAGAAAGTGCTGAAGAAGGTCGGAAAGGAAAAGAAGACAAAGTGCGGATCTGCCTCGTCCTTGTTGGATTTAGTGGAGTTTTCTTGATCCTGGGGGAGGAATTGTTTGATTTACTAATCCGATCGCTCCAGTCACACTGAACTGTCGTTGAACTGTTCTTCTTCTTCCGCCCTTTTTTCAGGATGCATTTATCTGGCTTCTTGGTGTCGTTATTGTCTTACTTTACTGATCTGTCGGGTCGGCAGTGGTTTGCACTGTAGCTTCACAGCAAGACGGTTTGCGGTTCGAATCCCAGCTTGTAAGTGTGGAATTTGCATGTTGTCCCTGTGGCTGCATTGGCTCCAGCTCCCCCTGCGACCCTCTAAAAGATAAGCGGTACAGATGGATGAATGGATGGAGATATATGGGATGGTCACAGTTCAAATTCTGCAGCCGCCATGAGAGATATTATAACAGTTCTATAGAAAAACATCAATGCTTTACATGTCTCTTTATCAGTTAAACACTCAGGAGGAAATGAGTTGCCATGTGTCTGTTTTTACATCTGACTGATTAGCGACAGTTAGCTGCAGGGTTACACATACAGGAACGACCCCTCGCGCTGTTTGATCTAAACTCAGCTCTCGGTGGTAAAAAACATCCAGGTCAGGTAGATAACTCTCACACCGCTGGTTTTACTGAGCTCATGGTTTCTCCTCCACATCCTGGAGGAAACTGTTTTCTCTGCACATTTCCAGGCCGGTCCACTTGTTTTCCCTTTTTCTCTTTCTCTCTCCATCTCGGGGAATTCACTTCACTTTAATTGTTTGACAGTCTTTTCCTGCCTTTATGACACAGCCGCTGAAGGTGCCGAGGATTTTTTCTTTCTTTTTTTGAGGCATTAATAACATTCCGCTCGACTGATTCCCCAGGGCACAACCTCATTATGGCTTATAGGCAGAAAAAATAAACTGTCTGTACCGCCTGGCAGCTTTTTTCCCCTCCTTTTCTCAGAGAAATGAGGAGTTGGTGTAAAGTGCCTGCTTATAAAACAGTCTTCTTGTTGCTAACTAAAACACATGTCGGGGATTTTTATCTGTTTCCATGACAGGGGAGTGACTGGGTGGTGAGAGACGGCTGCTGTTGACGGCAGTTTGCACTGGGTGGCAGCACTGTGGGTGAGATCACAGAGGAGATGAGGCTCAGGGCTCAGAATATGTACAACAGACACGTCAGAAAGGGACGATCTATATTTGAGTCGGTGATAACAATTTACTGCACCTTCTTTCCATAGTTTGCATTACAAGCACTGAATAAACGCACATTAAAAGGTTTAAAACACACTATAATCTATAGATAATCTAAGTAGAATCATTGAAATAACAATTGTCAGGTAATTTATTTGATATCTGAAAAGAAAATAGCATCACTATCAGTTAACTAATAAACCTGATTAAATAAACCTTCCAGCGATGTACTTAAAAATTACCGAAAGCTTGATTGAGTCTTACAGATTTTAAATTTAATTGTGTTTCAAAAATGTAGAGAGAGGAGGCTGAAGCGACACATTTCAGAGGCATGAAAGTAAACGAGCATGAATCATTAGTTTTATCATTAATTCACTCTGTTTCTTCTCTGGTCCTTTGAACGCGTTTGCTTATATCCCTGTTGGGATTCGTGTTGCTCAGGATCTGCCGCCTTTATCTCTGTTTTACAACGTATAGTCACCCATTTGTGTTTGCAGTAGATGCTAAAAAAACCTCATTGTTAGTACTGAAACTAATTGAATTGAAGAACCAGTCTATAAAATGTCAGAAAATGTTTTTTACAAAAAGGCTCGAGATGACGTCTTCAAATGTCCTGCTCTGTCGAATCAGCAGCTTGAACTGGGCAGTTATGAAATTCAAAATACTCAGGGGGTAAGGCACCTTCCCTGGAAAAACAAACTGGAAAATGTCCAGAGTCGTTTTTCTGGACATTTTCTGGAGTTCATGGCTTAAAGAACAAAAGATACAAAGCACAAAACACTGTCAGATCCAGCAGAAGAACAGTGTTATTTGATTTGTCCTGGGTTTCAGCAGGAAGTCTAAATGTATGTCTTAAAAAGTCTAAAATATGTTAAAATAATACACACTAGGTCTTAAATAAGTTTTAAATTGGTCTTAATTGTGACAACCCTCCTTATATTTCTGTATTTACTACCATGAGTTGGTTTTGAGGGAGTTTTTTCTCTCCAGCCACCAAAGTGCTTCATTGTTGGGTTTGTCTATACATTTTACGGTCTCACCTTGCTATGTAAAGTGCCTTGAGATAATGTTTATTATGATTTGTCGCTATACAGATCAAATTGAATTGAATATTGTTTTGTGAAACTGTGTTTAATACAACTAGACTATTATTTTGAAGGTCAGGGATGAACTTATGCATATGAGCATTCAGGACTGATACATAAATGATCTCCAGCTTCTCTCAGATGTAAATTGAATCTTAGGTTGTGTCAAATCAATAGTTTTTAAAAAGCATCAAATCAATTGTCAAAAAGTCTTTTCTTCTCACACAGTTTATTCAAACTGGAATCCGGCCAGTCCTGTGCTGCCGGACTCTCAGCAGACCGGGGGTCAAGTGCATTGCCCACGGGCAGCCGGGCAGCAGTAGGTTGGGTCAAAGAGTACGTCCTCATTGACAGGGAGAAGGACTAGAAAGGGCAAACGTGCGGCCGACTGACGGCTGCTATGATTTTAACAAGTGAGATATTTCAACTTTCAAACAACTTTTCGAGAACCCATGACCTTCTGGTCAACAACTGGCTTCTTAACAAATTCAACAAGGAGATTTTTTTGTTCTGGCACAAAAATCTGTGAAAGGTTACGAGGCAGTCTCTGCAAAAAATGTTAATTTCTTAATTGAACATTTTATATGAATGCTGTGGCCCCCAGTGGGTCTTCTCATGGAGTAACATAATGAATGTGCAGGAGATACAACTTTTTATTCCACTAAACTTTCAAAGCACTTTCCGATTTCTTTCTCTACTTCAAGACTACTTGTGGCAGGAAGAACATGTTAAGGGCACATTTACAAATGAGCAGAAAAATAACGTTAATTAGAATAAAATAAAACGAAATATAAATTCGAATCAAATTATTTAAAGGTCGCAAAACTTGAGTGCATGTATTGGCACGAACTCGATAGCATGTTCTCTACTGCGCAGATTCTGAACTCCAAATGACGTCTGTGGTGCAAGATGGTTTGGCTATTTTAACATCATGTCTGGATAGTGGGAGGAAGTGGAGACGCGTCCTCCATCTTTATTTACTGCCACTACTACTGTTTACTTAGTTCTACTACTATTATTGTAAAATGTGGCTTAAAGGATATTTTAAGGAGTGGAATTAATCCACTGCTAAAACATGAAACAGAGTATTTCTCTCAAATGCTGTCTTCAAGTTTCCATGTGACAGCGCGAACAAAACGGCTGAACTCCACGAACCCTCTCCGCTCCTCCTGTTTGACAGCAGCAGCAGCCTGAGTTTGTCACTGCCTGAATGCACACAGTGATTGAATATTCAATATAAAACAGATTTATCATATATATAGATATGTATGTATACCACATGAGTCCTGTACACACTGTCTCTTTTGCTGTCTGGGCTCTTTGTACTGTCACTGTTTTAGTCGTCAGGATCTGTGCTTCTTCCTCACAGAGACAAATTCCTCTAAACTTAATGTCGACTCTGTTTCTAAAAGCTTTTCTTGCACTCAATTTATATTCATTCAGTGAAATTAAGGGTTTGGTTTGTCGGAGAGGAGTTAAGCGTCAATAAGACTTCAATCAACCAGCATGAATTTCAGGGAGGATCCCGGCAAGGTCTGCATCAAATCCCACTAATGTGCCTCCCACACAGTTTTTAACATTACTGTTATTGAGTGAAGGGTTGTAATTAAAGGCAGGTTCACATCGATGAATATGGGTTATTTAGCTCAAAAGATAATTTCTGCTGATGCTTTACATAATCCTTAAAATATACAAGTAAGCCCTGCTCCTGAGGAAAAAATATAAATTAATGGAAAAGCTAATGGACATGTTGATGGCATTTCAGTAAACCTAATAAGAATTGATTCTTGGTTGTGAGAACATTTTCATTCCTCAAACCTCCCTCGTGCTTTACATGTGTAATGAACCTGCCCGAGCATTGATCAAAAACAAAAATTGGAGGAGTAAATCTGCTTAAAAAGCCCATCTCCCCCTCGCCTGCCTGGGCTTTGTCCTGGCAGCGAGCTGGCCGGCACTTACCGAGGTGCTATATGTCTCTTAAATGACTAAATTGCCTTCTGGCCCCCGTGCTTTTTTTTTCCCCCCGCGATGGTTTGCAGGCATTAGTCGAAAGTTTTTCCCGCAAATATTTAATCCTCGCCGTGACTGACAATGTTGTCAGACCTCCGGACGGGTTTTACGCCGTTATTACAAGCGCTCCTCCGTCCGTGGCACTTTGGATTATTCAAGATTATGTTGTAATCCCTTTAATCCTCATTGCATTAAGATTTCAGTCAAAATACGGCAACAGTAAAGTAGCACTCAGAAGCAATGAGGTCTTAAGCGGGCGTCATGATTGGGCAGCTGCCTTCATTTCCTCCCTTTTTTCTCTTTATTTATTCTTTCGTCTCTCTACATTGTCAATAAGCTGAGCAACAGATACGTATTTGCTTTTCAGAAGCGACAATGATTTATTCCAGGCGGCAAAAGCCATCTCCAATCACCGTGGAGGAAAACACATATTTACCAGCTTGCAGCGTCAAGGCGAGGCAAAGACAAACCGAGGGCGGGGTGTGTTCACAAGAACACTGAGCATCCGAGTCTCTTCCAGTGTGTATCAGGGAACTTTTCTGATGAAATATTTGTCTCCGGCGGTGCGTCCTGTGGTTACTGTTCAACTCTTTCTCCCCCAACTGATGTTCTCCTGCTGCTCTATACAGCCCTTATCTCTCCTCGCTCGACTTCCCGCCACGCCAGAGAGCCGCCAGCAGACTCCTGTCTCTGCATCTTGGAGTTGCATGAATAAAACAACCTCCAACTTTAAAACTATGGCTTGTTTTGCCATGTGTCTTCATGTGTGTATAAAAGACTAATCCACACAGTGCAGCTGCGTGAGTCTTGACAGGATGCACGCAAATATGGAGCAGTTTTGGAATTTGCTAAAGCCAGTTTATTTAACTGGCTGTGGATCCTAATTTAATATTTGACCTGACTCAGCGTGAGACCTGATCAGATGTGTCCACACATTGTCACCTCCCGGCATCAAAAATAAACACCCCAAACTCTTTTGAAAACAGTTCAACAAGTTTCCTCCCTGTCAAACAAGTCAGGGAGGAAACTTAACACACTCAAACAAATGATTTTGAACTTAAGGTTCTCTGTGTCCAAAAATCTTCATCAAAAATCCACTTACTGTCTTTTTCACATCACAGGGGGTTTCCTCCTCAGCAAAACAGAGAAAACAAAGTGAAAGAGGACGGTAACTATTTATTAACTTTAAATTGATGTCAGGGTACCAAGGTTTCCCTAGATACCATCTGTACCAGAGTATATGGTGAATGTATATGCATAACAAATGTATATGTAAATAGCAATGTTTGCATTGTAATATTTTTGATCGGAAAAGTTTGAACATGAATTTCTTTGGAGGCAAAATGAGCCAAACAAAATCCTCAGGTCAATTTTGTATGCATGTGGAGCCCCTACACAAATTTAACAACACAAATAACTCAGCATATTACACTATAACTATAAACTCACAAACATAACAGAGAGTTGTCCATGGTCTTTCCCCCAAAGTGTAAAGATACAGAAGTTTATCAAACGTTCCTTATATTGACGGGTAATTTTTCAAAAAAATGTCTGTAATTATAACAACAAATAGAACAAATGCATCTTGGACTGGCTGTATAATTTACACTAAATCTTTTCAGTGTGTAGAAAAATGAAAATCAAAGTTTGAGGCTATTTACTGTAAAGGTAAAAAGTTAGGAAACATATGTACATTAAGTGAGTGCGGCAAATGTTGAGGTAAATCTGATCTGCATAAATAGTAGGCAAAGAATGGAAGACATTTTACTCCTGTCTGAGTAAAAACTGGCGGAAGAACACCTTAACAACAGACACGTTTTAGCTTCACCACTAAAACAAGTTTAAACTTATTTATTTGAAAGGTCACAGTTTCTCCTTTCCTGATGTATGTAGAGAACCTAGAAAAAGATTTGTCCTGCTTTTTGTTTTTTATCTGTACTGACGTGTTTTCACCGTGTGTAAAGGGTACCATCAAGTCTGAGGGAGATTTTTAACAGCATCGTCCTTAATGTGATCACTGACGCCCCACTGATCCTTACCAACCACAAAAGGAAACCGTTCTCGCCTCCTGGAGCTCTTCTGTGTTTTTCCTTCCCTTTTTGCTTGATCTGGCAGATACTTGACGATTTTGCGCTGCTTTGTTTTGGGGGACAGAAATGCTCGGAGGTGAAAGGAGAAGCGGGTACTTGTCGGTGCCACGGCTCTCCACTTCAAACCCTATAAGATCTGTAGTGCGCCTCAGAGTTAAACTTCAAACCAGCAGCGAGTCGTTGGGAGAAGATGAGCTGGATGATCCTGAGTGGAGCGGATCTTGTTGTTGGTGCTACGGGCCAGCCGCGTCTCTGTGTGTGCGCGCTCATGTTGGTGAGTTTGCATCGACACAATACTACAGTGAGGTTAGCAGGAGGGTCGGCAGCCTGTGGGGGAACAACCAGGCTGCACGCAGAACTGAATCAGAACAACCTTGCCTCTTACAAACTAATGTGCTTTGGAGGACTTGTGATGGCTGCATGGATTTTAGGTTTCTTCCGAATCCAGGAGGTGTGGCATTCTAACGCCTTTTAAAAAGTTTGATGGAGCAGCAAGAGGTCAGTGTTGCATGTGCTAAGGTCAAGACTTTGACTTTGAAAAAGAAGGTTCATGTCCTATCTGCCACATGTAGTTTTAGACAAATATAACATGTGGGAAAGATCATACGAGATGCTTTGTGTTCAGCTTTCGATCAAGTTCAATTTGTTGCGCCTCCACGCCTGCGAGAGCCTTGACCAAGTATTATGTGTCTGGGTTGTACTGTTTGCATATTCGTCCGTCATCCATCAAAGATCAAAGTCAATGTGACTTCAAGAAACATGATTTTGGCCTCATAAACATGACTTCTCAGGAATTAAATGGGTTTGGTTCCGACCAGACCCTTTGCTACGTGCTTTATTCCGTTCTCTCTCCCCATTTCACACTTGTCTTAACTAGTGTCAATAAAGGAAGACAATGCCAAAAAACATGAAAAAAACTATTCTTCATAATATGGATAGCACGAGGACAAAATCTTAAGGAGACATTGTTCCGACAGGGACAAAAAGTGTTGGCTTTGCGTTGACTCGCACTGGAGAATAAAAGTCAGCAGATCTTGGCGATAGTTTAGGCCTCATTTCAAACTTAACAGTATACACAAAAATGTATATTTCATATAATGTAGCACAGACACTGCAGGGCTTCAGGATTCGAGCCACCCACACTGAAACCAATGGCACGCTAAGAACACATAGGCACTTAAGTAGATGCCCCAAAGTTTGGCGAACTACCTCTTCTCTCTCGTGGCCTTTTGCCTTTGCAAAACAGGCAGAACATCAGGAGCGCACTCCGTCAGGATGTCTGACTTGCTCGCTCTATGTGTGTGTGTGTGTGTGTGTGTGTGTATAATGTGCGGTGGGTGAAAGTAGGTTACAGTTTGCTTTTAGGACATGTATCTAACCCCTTGACCCTGGCTTGGATCCTGCTCGCAGACCCCTTCAGCAGCAACAAACGGTCGAGGCCTCCAGGACTCAGCTACTGGTGTCAGAGTGCACGGGCACCCCGGAGAAGCCTTCACATAGTGGCAACACTCAAATAGCCGCCCGCTCCTCCCTCCAATTCTCTCAGCCACCACCCTACAGATGTTTATTTCTCCAGCTTGTCCCCGAACTCCGCTCTCGTAATGACCGCCAGTCCTCATCGTCGTCTCAGTTGTGTCACAGCAGATGAGCGCCCAGTCGCCGCCGTTTGAGGCTGAAAAGGTTTGAGTTTCCATTGAGACAGAGCTCCAGCGGAGCCTCGGACACTGCTGACATTTTGCCTTCGGATGACCCGTATCATGTTGACAAAAACAACAGCGGCGGTTGAACCTCAGAGACTCATACTGTAAGACATGCTGAAAATGTCCCCATCGTCACGCTCAAGGGTTAAACTGACATGAAGCCGATTATAGAGTGTGTTTTGTCCCCCATGTGTCCAACTGTATACAGTGGTGGCTCGTCCTGCCAGAAAATCTGCCAGTGCAGTTAAATCATTTCAACTAGTTTTCAAAAGAATTTCCCTGATTTACTGATCAAGTTTTCATTTCTTGTATATTTTTCGACTGTGGTCACATGGGCGTTATTATCTCCGCCAAGGAAGTTTTATTTTTTGTCTATTTGTCTGTTACTTAGCAGGATTACACAAAAACTAATGGCTTATAGTATCAGATGAGAAACGTTAAGCTTTTTTTAACCTTTTTGGTATGTATTGATTTTTTTTTAGTTTCTTTTAAACTGCAAAAATCATATCAAGACATGTTTGTTTCAGATTTAGGCTTAAAAGTTGTTCAAATAAAGTGACTGGAAAGTAAAGTTATATCAGTTTATGTGTGAGGGAAATCTTGTCAGGTGAAGGAAGTTTTTTCTTCCTGGAGACTGATGACGTCTTAAGCAGACACATTTATTCACAATACCGGATGCTTCAGGGAGACCAGCCAGAAATTATGTAGCCACTGTGACTTGGACAGATTATAATACTCAGATTTGGTGATGGCAGTACAACTGTGACCTCGTCAACCATCAGTCTTCATGTAGAACAAATGTACGATTATATCCAAACCTTTGCTCATCTTGCCAAACCGTTATTTTATTTTCTCGATCCGTGTTAGTTTCCTCTTGCAGAGATATTACGCCCTGTGCATTGTGTTGGGAATTACAGCAACGTTAGTGCAAAAGGTTTGTACAAAATGTGAAGTTTGAGTTCTGTCTGCGAGTTTGAGATTTGCAGTGTAGGGAAACGCAGGTCGTCAGTGTTTTTTAAGCCATTTATCCGGAGAGCTTTCCAGGGAGCACTTTCGTGAAACGGGCGAGGTGTTCCCGCCAGCACACTCGTGTTTCTTCCCCAGTTTATACGAGTCGCAGTATACACATGCCATAACACAGAAATATTTTGTCAATAGGCATATACAAAGCACTCTTTGGGCCACAGGAGAGCTGTGAGAGTGTCCAATGTTTTTAAGAGGTTGATTCTGTGTTAAAAACAATGGGCAGTAAAAAAATCTCCTCGCTGGAGGAAAATAGGCACTTTTGCCGCGAGTGTTTACACATGCTCAGCTGGATCCGTCGGACCCCACCTCGCTGCCGACCTGCGCCGCCGTACAAATAAACAGGAAGGCCACAGGCACTTGGACGGAGGCCACACTCATAATTCACCAAAAGCAGTATATTTTACAGAGGGCCAGGGCGCTTTGGTGTGGCTCCAGCAAAAGGAATAAACTGTTAATCCATAAAAAGGCATGCTGGTTATGCGATACACCACTTAAGGTGCCATCTGAAAGCTCCATACCCTTTTAGCACTGACCCTCCACGCAGTGCCAGTCGATTTGGATGGAAGTTAAAAGAGAATTGTCAATAGGGATTGTGTAACACGGATGTTGTAGTTGTTTGTTACAGGCATAGTTATGTGAACGGGAGAAACTGCAGTTTTGAAAGAAGGCGGACACTTGAATGCAAAACTCTCCAAAAACAGCTGGATGCTAAATGAAGTTCTCTCCACAAAATGACTGTTTCCGTCAACCACTGACTCCTACCACATGTAATTTAGCACAACGTTGAAATGTGACACCTCTAGAGGGATCTCTGATTGACAGAAAGTGCTTATCTCGTTAGTGGGAAACAATACCAGGAAATTGCCTCTGAAGCCGCCGTTTTCAGACGCTTCAAGTTGTCTCCAAGATGAGTGACTTCCTCTTTTTTTAATGTCTTCATTCAAAAAGCCAAACTGTACCACAAAAGAGGAAAAGCGTCCAGCTCTTCTCTCCTACACTTAGACGCTCAGATGAACGCGGAGAACATGAAAAGCAATCTTCAAACGCTATCTTTATCCCCGCAGCAGTTTGAAGTGCTGAAATTAAAGTTGCATATGGATGCCATCGAGACGCGAGCCACTCGGGGAGATTAAGGACAACACAAGGCATCTGTGCATTCCTGCACCATTTGTGTCCTGGTCGTCTGCACAGGCAGCTGACAGCACCGAGGGCCAACGCATCCACACAGATCAGGCCACGATAATCTGAAATTGCCTCTTTTCAAAGATCTCTAAGTCCAGACAGAGTTACAGTGGAAAGCCACAGCAGCAGTGTCACATGGTTAATGTTACATGGAAGTTCTGAATTAACCCGCCAGTCAGCATCAAAACTAATTCCTCCTGAACGGTCAAGGCCTTCAAAAATAAATCCTCAGTATCAGTTTAATAAACTATCACTCTCTGAAATTAGTTTTTAAATTGTAATTTGTACCATATCTAATTTATTGATCATTTGTAGATCAGGATTATATATAAATAGATGATGTACATCCTGCAGCTTATGAATATGATAAC
Source organism: Verasper variegatus (assembly GCA_026259375.1). Lineage (NCBI taxonomy): Eukaryota > Metazoa > Chordata > Actinopteri > Pleuronectiformes > Pleuronectidae > Verasper > Verasper variegatus. The sequence goes on along the minus strand of CM048038.1, from coordinate 26,797,744 downwards.
TCCAGATGCTTTACTGTAGTGGAATAGCCCTTTCTTAATGATCTGGGACTTGTATCACGGCATCAAGGCTCATTATAAATTGAGAAACCAAAATTAAACTTAAAGTGCCTTGTTGAAATGTGCTATACAAATAAACATGTCTTGCCTAAATGACAAAATGTTCATAGAAAAGGGAATGTGATTTTTAGTTTGACAGATTTTTTTCAACTTTAAGTTCACAGGTCATAAGGATACACAAAAGTCACTGGAATCGGTTTAATTTGAGGTAAGACAAGGCCAGTGATGGCAGAAGGTAGATTTATTAGCAGATATATATATAAATTCGCAGATATATTACATTTTTATGACATTAAGGTAGAAACTCTAACATGTGAAGGTTCTGTATTTAAGCCAATTCAGAAATGCCTGAAGCCTGTTTTCTCTATAATAACCAGCAGATATACAACTTTTACTTCTCCATATTTCAGTCTAACAAACCCGAGCAGACCTGAGAGTAATTGTGCCTGATGTGTGATGCTCTGCAAGCAGCTGTGTCCCAAACCAGGAAAAAACATTTCTGCCCTAAAAAATGTGACACGTTGAGGCAAAAAATAAACTTTCAAGACATTGCATGAAAAGTAAAACCTCCTTTGCAAATCATTACAACATACTGCTCTCTAAAAGCAAATGTGATCTTAAAACATAAGAAATTATTAAAAGAATTAAACGACAACATCCTTACGTGCAAAAAGTCCGAAAGAATTGAAGAAGAAGTGATACAAAAGTAGAAATTGCCCCAAATGGGTTCATTCTAATAGTTTATTCACTCATCTTGCCCCAAAAGAAAGTGGTATCGATGTTCTGACTGATAAACCCACAGCTGAAGGTGCATTAGGTCAACACAGCCAGGCTGCGACGGGGCGGCAGGAAATATTTCACAATTAAATATACAACAGGACGGCGGAAAGGGGCTTACAAAATACACCTCTTTTGCAATATAAACAGGATTTTCATCTAAATTGTGTACACAGCCGCAATCGTTCAGCTGGAGAGCTTCAGGTCTTAGCTCACCAATATGGCAAACAGCATTGATGCGGCTATCAGTCACGCCGACCCCAAAGTAAATACAACCCTGCAATTCATCGAAGGTAACAATTGAGGTTATGTGCGATATGAAGGAATGTACAACCCCCCCCCACCCCATCCCCCACCATTAAACGCTAGTTCAAATATTTATATTTCTTTTTGGTATAAATATAACAGAAAGTTTCACAGTTCTGGCATTGTTTGGAAGGACAAGGAACCCGCTCGCATTATAAATGAGGGCTCGGTGACAGGTGGTGATGCAAAAATGAAGAGTGTCTGGGCCTGGAGGTAAACAGAGCCCCGTAACAATACGGGCCGATGTGTTTGGAAGCGAAGCTGTGGCATATTTCACGGGACTGAGTCACAGCTTTATGGCCTCGGTGCGGCTGTGAAGGAGAAGTCCACACACAGAACAAACGGCTCTTGTGTCCTGGATGGATTTCTTTTCTGCATCCACATATTTAAACATTTCTGAAGGGATGGATGTGTGTGTGAGATCCTAAAAATTCACATACATAAGAGTCATAAACTGTGCAAATCACATACTGTACTGAGCAGAATCGCACACACACACTTCTCCCCCATCAGCAACAGACACATTTTTACTTCATCCACCTCATCAGGTCCTCACTCGTATCTGGACCTCAAACTGTTAATCTAACTAAAAGGTCAGATAGTTCTGAACATAATTAATTACACAAATAATTGTGACCACAGTTTTAGAAAAACAGAGCTTGTGTTGTATGTAGTCTGCAAAGAAGATTGAATATTTTTAACTGGTTTGGATGCCAATGTAGATGAGCAACGAGATGCTGTAGTCCACCATTATTGATGCCGTGCTATGGGCGTTAGTGTTGCGGGGGAATCAGAGACGTAGGGAGTGATGTATACAGTGATGTAATGACGTGGTTGTATGGTGGCTCTAGCCGGTGGGAAATCAAACTGGTTTGTACAATGGTTTGAAAGTTGAACCAGCCCAAGCATCTGGTTCACCTTTGCCAAAAAGGGGTATGTGACTATCTTTTTTTATGGTGCCTGCTTCCTATCATGAACTGCAGCTCAAAAAACGTGAGTCAAAAAGCCGCACTTTGGCTGATTGACCTGGCACAACCACCAGGATCAATAGGAGGTGGCTTTGATAATTGTTCAGCGCTTCATTAAAAGCAAGACGGTTTTTTTTTTCTTCTTCTCGCCATAGATGGGGCCGGATCACATCAGAGGCCAGATTTCAAATCAAAAAGCACAAACCCCCCACACACTTAAAACGTCTCCCTTTTCTCCGGCTGTGATGGTAAACATGTTCTGATTGGCTTTAGGAAGAGATGAGCGAGGTATCAAAGCCAGTTAATTTGCCCAGTTAGGAAAATCTGTCAGCGCTTAGAAAACCTTAAGGAGGAGGCCGCTGTCGACTTAAATGCGACGTGATGTGTCCAAAAGCCATGACCGACCATCTCCATCCCATAGAGGAGCACCCACACTGTGGAAATTGTTCTTTTGTGGCACACAACCAACGGAATCGCTTTAATCAGCTGCAGTTTCTCGTATTCTTATTTGCTCAAAAAGGAGAGAAACCTCCTAATACATGCTGCTAGTGAATTGCGGTTCATTAAGGTTTTGATGTGACTGGATAATCACCCTTCAAAATATAAGCAGAGCTGGTAAACATGAATTATCAGGGGAGGAGGGAGGGGTGGAGGAACCAGGCAGCAGCAGCAGCAGGACCTCATTGGTAATGCAAACTTTAATACTCGAGACTGAGGAGGCTTGACGTGCAGAGGTGTAATGTCAGCAATCGATTGATCGGCGGTCGGGTGTCTCGGTGTCAGGCCTCATTGACATTCTCTCATCTTACGATATTATTCATGTTTACGGCCACATGAATATTCCAGGAATGCCGCGTCCCAGCGGCTGCGGCTCTCTCTTCGTCTCTCCCTTGTTTTTCTGGGAAGGTATTGTAACAGATCTTTTAGCCACATGTGAGCCACAGCCTGTGCTGTTGACTGTAAGTGCAAAGGCATTTGATCACCCTCCTGTCCTCCCTCCTCCTCCCCCTCTGCGACACTTCAAACATTTCCCACTCTGCAACTTGTGTAGCATCCCTCACAGACCTTACTTTGAGAATGTCCCTCATGAGCAGCAATGTTTATTAAACATTTCCACATCTCCTTTATCGTCTCACAACTCTTCGAACTTGTCTTTTGACCCCATCACATTTGTTTTTAGGATCTGATATCTAAATAACAATCTTAATCCCTCTCTAAAAATACTGAGAGATCTTTCTTCGCCACCCAAACCTGCCCGCTCGGTCCCATCCTCTCCTCTTTCCTCCTTTCTGCTTCCTCCCCACCTCTCTCTCTCCCTCTTTCCCCCCCAAACGCTGACCTACAGTTTATCACATCACGTATCACACCTCCAAAACTTGCTCCTCATGCATGCACGCACGCCTGCACACGGCACATATGTATTTTCTCAAAACAAAATCCCAAACACCCGGAGCGAGTGTGTGTTGTTAGGTGACAAGTCAGCGCCACCTCCCCTCCCCGACATCCCCCCCTCGGTACAAAAATAAAAACACACAGTGAGGTGGCGGGGAGCGTCTACACCCCCCAGTCCATCGCTCACAGCAGGGGTTATTGATTGTGACGTGCGCTCGCAGTGCACCTTCCCAGTCGCCTGTCAGCCAGATGCATGCTGGCAGGTCCGCCCCCCCACCCCCCCACCCCTCTGCCCTTGACAGCTCTTGCACGGCAGGGAGGTTGTAGGGGTAGCTTTGGTGTTGTGGGGGGGAGGAGATGGAGGGGGGGGGGGGGGGGTGGAGAAGGGAGGCATTTGTCAGACAGAGGGAAAAAGACAGCTGGTGGGGCTTTGGCCCTCGATTTCTGCCCTCTCTGCTCTCCACGGGCCCTACAGAAGGTGAACCTCGACCCCTCGACCCTCCTGGACCCCGCTCTTGTTTGCGTCGTTGTCAGTGTTGCTACAAGGTGAGAGTAGCTGCCTGCAATGGTTAGCCTCTGTTTGAGGAAACCCAGGTCTGTCATAGTGGATCTTTTCTGGTTTTTCACCCTGGAAAACCCCCTTAGGATAGCGATGAACCATTTCAGTCTGTGCTCCACATTACTGTCGCTTTTCTCCACCACGTTTAATACGACAAAACCGTCCCCTTCCTCCTCCTCTCACTGAAACAACCAGCCCACTCCCCCCACCTGCGCAGCTTGTTTAACGCCAGTGTCTCCAGAAGGTGCATCCCGTGCACACGCGGTGGCTGAGACAGGTAATGAGTTAGCTCGGGGGAGGCCGACATGACTGCACGCGTGCGAGAGTGTGAAATTACCTGACACAGCTTTCATCGGCACAAGGTGCTTCCGCCGTCTGTGTGTTCACAGCCATGGGATTTGTACACACATGTTCACACAGAGAGAGAGAGAGAGAGAGAGAGAGGAAGGAGGAGGGAAGGAGGTGGGAGAATAGCATATGCCATTTGGTGAACACTTTAGTCCAAACCGCCTAATGGCACTGTGAGTGTATGATGAGACTCTTTTGGCAGCGTGAAAAAGTCCCTGTTTGCCCTCTGTGTCTAATGATAGCTACAGGGTTTGGGATATTTATTTATTCAGGAATTCCCTTTTAAAAAATATCAATTGGACCAATAAATGTAAACTCTTAATAGTTGTCCAGCTGCAGCATCACAGCTAAATAAAGAGAGTACACGTGAGCAACAGTGTGCAGGTTGTCTGGTTCCTCCTCAGTCAGACTGGGGCAAAAATAAACAAAGTGACGCAGTATCACATAATGGACAGTGCAGCACCTTTGACTCAATTCAACTTTATCTCTAATATCTCACATTTGACAGCTGTTGTGGATTTTAATTAATATATCTGTTTCTAAGCAGCACTGTATCACACAGTGTTAAATCCAGTCTATAGTATCACAGTGTTTAACAGAAAGGTGAAGAAGCCGCAGTGGACTGTGATTAATAACCAGCACGTGCTGCATGGTACAACCCTGAAATACTAAATGGATCATAAGCAATAATCACCCCAGGGTTGCAGACAATAACACCCCCACCACCAGTATCTCCATCCATTCGTCTCGGAAAAGGAAATTACTAAATCCAATACAGTTCGATAAAAATCTGGTCTGTCTGGGTCGGCTGCTGGAGGATAATGCTGCCTGATAAAGGCGCTCGTTTCCGGCCGCACGCCATCCGTCATCCGGGGGTTGCTCCCCTGGTCAAGCTGTCTGCTACTCCAATAGATGACTGCAGCAGTTCTGCTGCTCACTCCGCTGTCTGGTGGCCTCAGCAGCAGCGGTTGCAAAGTTTATTTGTTTGTAAAGGACCACTCTGTATTGTACAAACTTTATGAATTATTCAGCTGCCTTTTACAAGTCAGTCCAGGCCAGGATCATAATGATAACCAGGTTTGGAACTGAAACTTCCTATTGCTTTAGTCTTAGTCAGAAGCCTATTTCACTATTGTCAACAAACTATATTTAAGTTAGTTTTTTTCAGTTACTTACTTACTTTTGTAATAAAATAGTTACAATGGTAACTAAAATCTATTTTGTACATTTTGAGAACACAAATTCAATTTACTTTTGGATCCCAGTTTTATTGAATTTAGATTTTCCCTTATCAGCACAATGAATATATTTTCCTAATGGTGTTTCACAAGCACTTTGTGGGTGGGCCTTACCCCCGGGTTGGCAACCATTGGGGGATGTTGATGTACTTTCAGGCCTCGGCTTCTCCCTTACATCACGTTTTGTTCCTTTTTGGAAACAATTTTCTCTCCAATTTGCCAGAATGAACTGTATGTGGTGGTACCGTGACCTCTGACCTTTCCAGGTCTTACTACTGATGTTTTTTACGGTTTCCAGAAATGGGAGCATATTTCATTGTTGCGGCAGTTGTAAGTGGCTCTGGATGGGAGCTTCAGCTGAATAATTGAGATATAATCAACTAGACTGTTTATCCTGCAGTCTGACCTCGAGCTCCTGTGTGAGCACAAACACAGAAGGGAAGTACGCCCTCAAAATTACAGTTTAACAAGGGTTTCGAGAGCCTCTTAACAACTTAAGTTACTTAAGTCATCGCTGAATGATTCCTCTAGGAAACTCGGTGTGTATTATTGAGCCTTATCTGAGTTCTTGTTTGTACAAAAGACCTGTAAATGTTGACATCCTTTTGTTTTAGAGTCTTGAAAAACCTAAAGGGCTATGAAGTGGCACAAGGATTCAGTGTGTAGAAATAGGACACAGACGAATACTAATTACCTATTACAATGCAGATTTACTTAACAACTCTTTCCATTTGGCCTGAGGGAGAACAGGATGTCGTCTTTTACTTAAGGTGCTGCCTGCCCTGTGCACGACCTGATGTTAAAGAGGGACAAATGTTGCCGTGGTTAATGAGCAAAGAGCAGCAGAGCTCATGTAAAGTTGTAAATATTAGGACTCCGAGACCAAAGGGAAATGGAAATGCAGGGTTATGAGCAAAGCAGAGTTTCACTGTGTAAAATTAAAAAGTGAAGGAACATGGGAAAGGTTGGAAGTGTTAAGCTAATCAACAATTGTTTTATCATCTGAAAACTGATAAAAATGTAATATTATAGTATGGTGTCGAAAATCACATGTAAACCTCATAGACTGAAATCAAAAAACATGTACAACATACATCTGTATAGTATGACTTAAAGCTTTCTTAAAGCAGCATTTTGCAACTTTTTTTTGACTTATAACTGACGGAATAGAGAGTTTGGTGTGTTTGTTGCTGTGGGAATTAGTCTGGTTCAGAAGGGGGATTATGGGTAATATCAGTTCAGTTGTTTTTCAGTTGAGTGAGGGGGGGGGACTGCACATTCAGAGCTCCTCTTAACAAGGTGATCAATTCTGTTGGGCTCTGTGTACGAGAGATGAAGTGATTTTCACGTCTATCAAGGTCTGCTGCAGAGGGCGCTGTTGCTCAGTAAGCTACATAGTGTTGCTTTAAAATGGATAATCCATTGTATAGTATGGCATTATAACGTCACGTAGAATTTGTCTGGAATTTTACAGATTTACACCATTTATCTTGGGCTTCAGATAGATAGTCTGTTCAAATCTGCATTTTCCCTGCAATCCTCTTTGTTTTTCCAGCACGGACCAACTTTGAGTGATTTGACTTGAGAGGCCACTCTGGTCACCCGCCCACCCTTCTGAAGCCTGCCACCGCTGAATAATGTGAACGTCTCAATTCACTTCACGTCCCTGCCACAGCATTTCAAAAGACACTTAATTTCATACTTGTTTACGGCTCTCTCCAGAGATCTAAAGTTCAAAATCGCATGCATTTTTTAATTCCAAATTAAGCCAGGGAAGGAGGAGGAGGAAAAAAAATCATGTTCACTTTGCCACATTCTGACAAACATGACCTCCCCTTGCTGGGGTGGAGGGATTATGCGGAACAAAAGTTGGCCCACTCGCCCGTACCAGGGCTTAAGGCTATTGGGGCGACAGATTAGAATATCTTTCACCCTCTGAAGGAGATAAGAGAGACACAAGCATCAGAAAAGGGTGCAAAAACATAATGAACTGGTGATCTCCCACCACCAAAGAGCATGTGTGAAGTTGAGATTCATAAAGCTTCAAAACAGTAATGCAGATTTGTGGATCGTCTCTGCCCTGTTATAAAAAGCTCTACTTATGCGGCTGCTAATGCTTAAAACATGATCTGGGTTATCAAAGGTTGGAGGAACCTTCCTGCTCATTGTCTTTTTCTGGAGGAGTCCACTTCCAGCCCAAACTATCACCCTCAGCTGGGCTGTTTTGTTGCCACATCTCGTTTCTTATTATCCCAGATAATTACAAATATGTCAGACGTGTCGCCATATGACGTCTGCTGACGCCGGCGAGCCGCGTGGCTGAAATGACACGGTGATGCATCTCACCCTCTCTCGCTCTCAATTAGCTCCCAGTGCTCCAGGTTAATGGAACTTTTGATTGGGGAAAACCCCTGGTTTCCTGGACGCCCGGCTTTCCTGTGGATGGGACGCATGGGGGGGGTCGACCCCGTCCTTATCTTCTGCTGCACAAAGACGAGTTACTCCGCTGCTTCTGCTTCTCACTGTGGAGAAGTATAGCACCATGCTTTTTACTTGGCTTCCTTCACATTTTGCATTTTGCACTAAATAATTACATTCAACAACAGTTATCTCTATCATCCTTTACCAATCGAGAAATGGCAGCAGGCAAACTTCTGTACGTTTGAAGAATCTAATTCAGAGATCAAACCAGTTCGTCCATTGACCTAAACACACGTGGCGGCAATGTGTGTTTTCAATATAGCACCAACCCAACTGCAGATGATAGGAACTGAGCTGGTCTCAGCAGGCTTTCTTCCTGCTATAAATTTAGAATTGAACATTACAGGAACTTTATGATTCAGCATGTGAGGGACTCGCTTCTATCCTTAGCTTTGTTTCAGAACCAGAATCCGATGTATGTAGGCAAAGTTTGTTGCCAAATTTCTTTGTTGTTAAATCTAAAGGCTCTTTAGGTTTGACCCAATTAATTTGATCCTTCAAAGACTCCATTCAATTCAGTTTCCATTGTATAGCAGCAACAGTTCATATCATAATAATAATAATAATAATAATTATAATTATGTTGCTTGAATCCTGCAGTTCTGGAGTCAGAGATACCTGCAGAGAGAGAGAGAGAGAAAGAGAGATAGACTCAAAGATAACACGCAATTATAATTATATTTAAAAAGTCTATTAATCAAGTTGTTTTACCTCATTCATGTTGATTTGAAGTAAAAATGTAGCTGTGAACACAAACATGAGATATAATTCATCGACTCGGTTGCAGCATTTATATGTACTGACAAACCGTTGTACATTAGTTATAAAAGTTTAAACAGCAGCTGGAACTGTGTCTGACTTAGTCCTGGATCCAGGTGGTGTCAGTGCACACTGCAACACCCAGATTTCCAGGGTAAGACGTGGATTACAGCCGGTCCTGGCTTCACAATGGCCAGCAGCCTCACACTGTTTCCTCCTCTGCGGCTGAGCAGCGAGGTCAGTGAGATTACTGGACACACAGTCAGCGCTCCAGTTCAGCATCCCTCCGCACAAACCTCCTCTGGCCAAACAAAATCCACTATCAGAGGATGACACGAAACACCAGCCCGCAGGGCATCCTCCTCCTTTTCTTCCTCCTTCCTCCACCACTCTGGAGGAAACGCATCATTGAGTTTCACTTTGGTTTGTTTGCGGCCATGTTGGAGGCAAGGTGACAAGAGCAATACAAGAGAAACATTCCTGTAATTTCCAAAAAGAGCTTAAGGTGGAATTGTTCTCCATGGGGGAAAGCTGCCACCTCTCTTTCTTCTTCCCCTCCTTCCCCCTCAGTTTACCTAACTCGCCAACAAAAAAAAGGGGTAGATTTACCCACACACACACATACAAACACACACACCAACAACCCTCCTGAGGAGTGGCTGGCGAGCAGCGGAGAAATGCGCCCTGACAATCTCCCCTTCCCTCCGGCGGCTGGATGCCAGAAAGGAGCGCTGTTTCTTCTGAGAGATCTTTTACCGAAGATGCCAGGGATTAAGAAAGAAAAGACTGCAGGACACTGCTGTGTCACCTAGTATTAAACAGCCCTAAACTCTCCGGTTATGAGATACTCTGTGCAAAATAGGTCAGGCCAGGCAAAATAGGGAGAGGAAAAAAAAAAGAGAAAAGGAGGTTTTGATATCTTTTTTTTCCAGAGTTTTTTGCTTTTTCCTCTGAGCCCTGGTGTCTTCTGGACTCTTGTCTTGTTGGTTGGTGCCTGCAAACACACAAGAGGCATCAGACACAGTCGTTCACATACATGCAAATTAGATTCGGCTTGACTGGCAAACTGCAATCAGTTTTCATGGGGAAAAATATGAAAACAGGTCAAAATGTAAAGAAAACTGTTAAATCAACAGTGAGAAAGAAATACAGTGGTGGAGGAAGGTGGGTCAATAAACAGAGTATGTCAAATGAAAAAGGGAAGAGTTTCAATGTAGTTTAATGGGAATTAATTTATAGTGACATTAGTAAAATAAGTGGGATGTCAATCTAAAATTTGGTTAAGATTTTAGGATTCCAGGTTTAGATCACGCTAATCATGTTAATATCAAATCTCTTTCAGAAGGTTATGTTTCTTATGTTATTGTGTCTTTCCTGTCTTTAGGCCGATTGAAAGTTCCACTTATGGAGCTTTCTCGTTGAGCCTGGAGCCAAATATACAAAATGAAATCAAAACAGTTGTTAATTAACTTTCTATAAAGACCCAAACCCGTCCTGAGTTGAGTTTAATTTGATCTTTACAGATGTGAAATGCATCTGGTGCAGATGACAGATGAACTTCGAGTTTAGTTTTGCAAAACTGTAAAACTAACGCAGGGTGGAGGTGCAGCTGCAGCTGACGTGTCTCAACTCTGACCTCTACAATGTTTCTCTGCTACTTTAATTGAGATTCCCATGATGAGTTTTGACTTGATTGCTTTCTGGATATTTTAGCTTTTACCGGATAGCTGTTTGTTAACATACAGATAGGAGACATGTGGGGGATAAAGAGGGGAATATGCACATAGAAACAGTCTGATTCCAGCTGTTGTAGTTGTAGTTTACGCATCTTAATCACTAGGTCACCAGGATGCCCTAAAAAGAAACTTGGTTGACAAAGCCACTGCTCCTCTTTCAAGTTGCGTCTGGTCTTGCATTTTGAAAGAAAAGCAGCCAAAAAGTTTCCCGTTGTCATCTTTGCAATCCACTCGGCCCAGTCTGAATAATTCAGTGGCTGCCTGGTCGAATGCAAACAAACAGAATAAAACATAGATAGTTATGAGGCATAAATATGAACAAACAGCATCTCAAAGCATTAAGGAAACACAGAGCATCGGGGGTTTGGAGCGACAGATGAGGACAGTGTGTTTGACTGGTTGGACGGAGCCGTTACCCCCCCACATCTCCTTCAGCCCCCTAATGATGTGTGGCCTGTCATAGAGACGTAGCCAAATTACATTCAGGACTACAAAGCCTTCATCCGAGGTTTGCTCTCTCTGAGCAACATTCCGCAAAACAATAACTGGGATTCAGCAGCTGCAAATTGCACTAAAATTTCCCAGTCTCTTTCTGTGAATTATTAATGAGAGCCAAACTAAAAAAGACAAAAAAAAAAAAAGAAGGAAAGAAAAGGAGGAGGGGGTATCTACAGCGTGCCCGAGCATTGGAGAATGCTGTAATTATGCCAGGGAATGAGAAATGGAACAAAGTTGTTGGAGCCAGAAAAGGCGAGGCAGAAACTGAAACTAAGAGCTGGGAAATTTGGAGCTGCGAGTGTGGAGAGAAAAGTAGATTTATTACATTTGCAAAAAAGAAATGATCAACACACAATTAAAAATGGAGAACAACGGCATTTGCATTTGTCTCCGTCAGGTTTGCTTCTGTGTGAAAGTGAGGAGACATGTGATGGGAGCTGGGACGTGTTTTAGGAACGAAGCCGTGACTACAAACACGTTGAGGTTTTAAAAGATTTTCAAAAGTGTTGTTTCAAAAGTGTTGTTTTCACAGCAGGAGTTTGAACTTGAGGAAGTTAAACTCAAGTTTTGGCACCAAAAAAAATAAATGATCTTAACAGTGACAAACCACCTGATGCTTAAAACCACCAAATCTGAAAAGATCTTCAGTGACAGTTTATATAGTCTGTAGAAAAATCATTTTCAAAGTTTTACCATTTGGGGATTTCAACTTGGTAAAGTTGACTGGAAATGTACTTGTTTTTGATTGTATTGGGTTTTGGAGACAAAAGCAAAACCGAAATTGAATCTCAAAGTTTCCCATAGCTAAGCATTGCTAAGTGATGCGCTGTTATCTTCCACTTTGTAGATCCGTGTTGCCTGTGAATGTTGTTCTGTGTTTTTTGCTGCTTATTTACCATTAGCACTGTCACAACATGGATGCGTATACTGAACAAGGTCCAGGGGACAGTGATTCTGAAATGACAAAAAAGAAAACAGAGACAAATGAAGTTGCTGGTTCAGGGGGTGGATCTTCAACATGATGCGTCCATGCTGCTGAGTTAGCGGCAGCTCGAGTGACAGTTAACTACCTCTTAGCAAAAAACAAATTTAATCTCAGCACGATTAGAAGTCTGCTCAACTTGGAATATGTTGTTAAATACATATGTTGTGTTTCTTGAAAAGTCAGTAAGCTCAGTAAAACCTTTCCAGCCTCACAAGATTCAAGTTCTCAGGGGAACATCCTGAACACTCGTCACCTTCGGACTTCAAAAACTTCAGATCAAATTTGAGGTGTGTTCCTTTAAAAATTTGTTCCGTGCGACAGGAATAAAAAGATTCAGTATATTTGCATCCACACACAAACATACATCAGCGTCACCATGGTCGTGAGATAATGCCAGCCAAAGTATCTCTCTCTCTCCAAAACACACACACACACACACACACACACACACACACACACACACACACACACAGACACAGACACACAGACGTTTCAACCGAGGGCCTGGCAAGAATCCTCTGCACACAGGAGGCAGCGTCGCCCCTCAGGGATCCATAACCAACCAAATACCTCAGAGAGAGAGAGAGCGAGCAGCTCGTTTACCCAGCTGGGCCACGACGCTCGCGTGCGTGTGCGTGTGTGTGTGTGTGTGTGCGCATGTGGTGGGTGTAGGGGGGGGTGAGGCTCGACCAGATGACACAGGCGACTCTCGGCATACTGTGGCTGAAATGAGGTTCACCACCTGATGAGGAAAGAGAGAGAGAGAGAGAGAGAAATCTGGTTGAAAAACGAGTGTTTAGATACAAGATATGGACAAAAATTCGTGGACACCAAAACATTAGACACACATGTGACATATGACCCAAAAAAATTCACAAATACTGTAATTAAATCATTACAGAGCTAAAAGTCGCTTATTGTCTTTTAATGTTAAAATCTGGCTTCTTTGGAGGAAATATAGACATTTGTGGGGGGTTTAAAAATAACCTTTAAATCGGACTTATTTCTTTGTCAACATTAATCAGTAATGATATATTAATCGCACACACTGCTGTCTTTATTGTATTTAGACTTTTTGAGGCTTCTGATATTAAATTCCCTCTCTTTGATTTGTGTTGCAGTCGAGACGAGTTTCACCACGTCGGAGGATTTACACGGTTCACCGAACTGAGGTGAGTTTAATATGTAGAAGATACATTACCTGACACAGTTCCTGTTAACTGCACCTGGTCGGGGTTAAAGGTCATCGTGTCTGTGTCTGTGACTCAGGATTTAAAAAATGCTTCGGTAGATGATGATGCTGCAGCTGCTGCTTGGATTTCAGCTGTTTCCTGGTGCTGTTCTGCCCTCTACTGGCTACTTGGTGGAAGTGTCGCTGGTTGACTGAGAAGGTACTTGTCGTGAATAATTCAAATTTTAAAGCAGGAGATTTGACTTAATCCTTATTGCAGTACATGCATACTCTTTAAATAATATTGTATCTATTTCAAGTCATAAATAGATCGGGGGAGGTATTGATTTATATGCTCAGATGTGTAGAAAGATAAAATAACAAGAACATACTTAACTTTGCTCATTTGCAGTTTTTGAAAATCCTACTGTTCTGAAAACAGGGCATCAAATTCAACTGTGAGAATGTACTGTAACAAATGTCTTTCAATGTGCAGTAATCATTCATCAAAGAGGATTTACGATGTTAATGTTTTAATATAACCTGGCACGTAACCAGACTATAAAGCTGTTAACTAAATGTTTTGGAGTAGAAGAATTAAAACGAGAATGTCCCTCAGATGAGCTCAAACCTCTGCCAAGGCCCAACAGTCCACACACTCATAAATATCAGTCTCCTAAACATGTCTGATTTTGTTCATCAAGACCCATGAATTATTCTCTGCGAAATCAACAGAAATGTGAGAAAATAAAGGGAGTTGCCCTTGATCTGATCCAAAATGTGTTCTTCACTGACCCACATCACATCCCTCCACGGAAATCCATCTGCTAATTTCAACATAATCACACAGGAGCGCAGTTTATTTGTATAGCCCATGTGGAGAAATCACATTTTTTGTCATGGGCCTTAATCCTGTTTAAATACAGACATAACTACCTTGGCAGAGGTAACTAAAGCAAAGTACCTCAAAACATAACTTAAGTGCAGTATTTGAGTACAAAAGACACAAGTTACTCCATATGGAATGCAGTGCGTGTATGTCACGCTACGTTACACTTATTCCAGTGAACCTGTTCCGTGTTTCACCCCAGTTCATTTATCTGTCAGCTCTAAGAAAAGGTACTTTGTCAGTTTCAGATCAATACAAAACATATTTAACATTTAGCAGCAAATGATTCATCAATTATGATTCATGATTAATCTTAGCAGCACATTAAGTAGTTGAGATTAGCTCCAGCTTTAGTGGAGCTAACATGAATGTGTCAGTGTCTAAAACCGGTTGTAGCATCAGAAAACTTTAGATTTTGTACTATTTTTTGTTTGATTCGATTAACGTGTCACTTAAAGTCAGAATCTGTGAATAGTAAATCTACGTGTTTGTGTTTTAAACCTGTCTCTCCCATCTTCTCCTCCTCCTCTTCCTCGCAGAGTTCAAGGTCGCCGTGCGGCTATTTCCAGCTCGTCTTCGCTCTGATCTGTGTCGCAAAATGACAAGGTAACGCAACTCGGGGGGTCAGCTGTGTTACAGGAACGCTTCCACGGATCGGCAGAGAGGAAATCAATCCTGCCTGACAGTGTCTTCAGGATACTCTGACCTGACTGTGCCATGACAACTGCACGCACACACACACACATGGGGTAAGAGAAGAGACACATGCATAGATAAACACTCAAGCTCACACTCATACGCACAAACAAACACTTGTAGTATTATACACAAACATGAGCTGTAACCGAATATAGCTCTGTGCAGCTGTCTGTCTAACACACACACAACCTCTGTCAGCTCGGGTTTGTCGCCCGTCTTGTCAAGGTGCATCAGAGAGACAAGGTGTCTGCCGGAAAGTCCATCACCGACTAACTGCTTGTGAAAAGTGGAGCCGACGTTCTCGGGGAAGAAGAAACCAATCGTTAAAGAACGGGGAACAACGAAACACATCCACAAAAGAGTCGGTCCGTCCTACAGACAAATACAGTTTGCTGCCTTAGATTTCCGTCGTTTCCTGTTCAGTTTCGTAGTTGTAGTTGGCAAGATTGGCGATAAATATCTTTCTTTACTAATCTGCAATTCAGCATTACCCTGGAACTTGCTGCACCTGATTCTGACAATTTAAATGTGCAATACGTAGCTTTGGCCACTAGGGGTCTCTCAATCAAAACAATAACTAAGACTGAAAGAAAAAACATTCTCCCCGTTCCAAATTAGTAGATCATCAAAGTCATCAAGCTGCTGCTTGTAGGTAGAAAGTGACTCGTTTCCTCTGCCTGCAGCTGCCAGGTGTCTTCCAACAACACGGAGCGAGATAACTAACCGCCCCCGTCCCTCAGAGGTTGTAATATCTGGTGTCTCTGTGGCCAAACAATGCCTGTAAGCGCTGGCAGCCATTAGACTCACTCCCAGGTCATTGAGCATTCCCTGCTAGCTAATTACAACAGGGCCTGGAGTTGTTTGCACCCCCCTCCCCCCCTCTCCACCTCCTGTCTGGAAACACACGGGCATCTGTGGAGGACAGTGGGAGGGTCGCGCAGGGGTTGCAAAGGGGGACGTATTTCTGACAAATGCGCCATCTTCATAATTAGCTCGGAAGCAACATATGAAACATTAAACACGCCGGGCGCCGACAACAATCAAAACATTTCATTTGTTGTCAATTATTCATTACTTTGAAGGTTCTGAAGGGGTCGTTAATATGGAAATAAGCTTG
The DNA here is from genome assembly GCA_026259375.1 of Verasper variegatus. NCBI lineage: Eukaryota > Metazoa > Chordata > Actinopteri > Pleuronectiformes > Pleuronectidae > Verasper > Verasper variegatus. The sequence goes on along the minus strand of CM048038.1, from coordinate 26,781,764 downwards.
CGATGCTAACAAGGTTGTAGTATCTGATTCCAAATCATCTGAGTGCCCATCCTCCCTTTTTTCTTTTGGGCTAATATTTTGTCTTTCCTATTGTGATTTTGTCTCTTATTCATGAAGTCTGCTCTTCAAACAAAACCATTTTCTGACTTCCAAAACAAGCTGCTTTTATCCACTTCATTAAAGGAGGGGAAACGCTTGATGGAGTTCTTCAAGTTGAGCTCAACCTAAAAATTAAGTTAAACCACCCAAGACTAATGTACTCCTTTTTTAATGTTCTAGTTTTCTTTTGCACCTGTCTTTTTTGTTGTGTTTTCTTCCCCTGGTGGCTGTCTTGGCCGACCTGCCAAGAAAGTTTTCCTTCCGCACAAGGGTTGCAAAGGGGGACGTATTTCTGACAAAGGTGGGGGCAGGGAAAGCTGGAGATCACCACAGTGGGGCGAGTGCCACTTTCAACCTAGAATTGTTTCCAAATATCAAAGTAAATTATATTCCAGCTAAACTATCAAATATTAAAGCGTCGTAAAGCCAGACATTCCTGCCAGGAGTTGAACCTGGTTCTTCTATGAGATCTGACAGATGTGTTACCGATACACCACAGGAGTTCAGGAATGGCTTCAGCTACAGCTCCCCCACCCCATTCTGCGGCTCTGGACAGAACATCGGTAGGTTTGCTTTTCATCCCCCCCCCCCCCCCCCCCCCCCCCCCCCCCCCCCCGATACAAACACTTGATTCACAACCCACAAGATCTACAGTCGCCTGCTGCTGCCCATGAAAGCCTATGCTCACATCACAGGGGGTGGGCTTCTGGAGAACATCCCTCGGGTGCTGCCCCAGGAGCTGGCGGTTGATTTAGTTACACGTCACCTTCATCTGCATCCTAAGCATAAAAAAGTGTTGACATCAACAGTGTGGAGCGCTGCATTAGCAGAGGAAATCAGGAAGAAAGTTTCCTGTATAAGTGATTCTAGTTGAATGACCTTTGTGCAAATGTAAACATGAATAAACTTTCCCTGAGGTCACTCTCTGCTCCGTCATTAATATTCCCACCTTGTCTCTGAGTGTGATTCAGACGCGTCTCGATGGAACATCCCTCCAGTGTTCTCCTGGCTCCACAAGGAGGGCGGCCTGAGCAACGACGAGGCGGCCCACACCTTCAACTGCGGCCTGGGCTCCGTGCTGGTGGTCGCCCCGCTGGACGCTCAGAGGGTCCTGCGGCAGCTGCAAGCACACAAGGAGGCCTGGATCATGTGCTCACAGGCTCACAAGCTGCCTGGTGAACTCAAACACTCACACCGGAATATAGTTGTACAGTGAACAAGGAATCATCCAAGAGTCATAAAAAGCAGACGTTGAAAATGGAAGTTTTGTTGTGTGTGTGTGTTGATGTAGGGGCAGAAGCTGTGGTGGTGCGTAACCTGAGCAACAGCCTGCTGAATGCAGGATCAGCCGCTGCCGGAGACTCAGAGGTCGAGCAAAAATAATGGTTGTCACGGCAGCGATGGCACACCGTGCAAAAGGACGAGAGTCACTGTTCTCATCTCTGGCACAGATTTGTTCTTTATTCATCTGGAAATAACAGTTAATAACAGCTGGACTCTCTCAACTCTGAGTGAAAGGAATAATTTGAATGCTCCATTTTTGGTTCAAATTAAACAAAGGACATGATGAATGTGTGCTCTGTCGACGGATTTAGTTCCCACTTGATATTTTCCTCACGATTTGTCTAAACATGTTTCCTCTGTCCCAGGCACCAACCTCCTCCAGCGTGGCAGAGATTGTGGTCGTCATCTCCAACAGGCCGGGTGTTCAGGGCCTGAAGAGAGCATCACTGGCTGAAATCCAGACACGAGTAACACAGATATTTACGGGAATAATAAAAAGTTCAGTGATGCGAGTTGTTCCCTAATTGAAGGATTAGATAATTAAGTTTTGGTGTCTGACCTTAAACAGGTGGTGGACCACAAAATGTACAGGAGCCGGGCAGAGTTTGACGGCACCATTGACCGCGTGCTGGAGGAGTTCAGGGTGGAGCTGGTGTGTCTCGCTGGATTCATGAGAATCCTCACGGGAAACTTTGTTGAGAAATGGAACGGTGGGAAGATGCCATCGGGACGACGGAGGTTTTCTTACATTTAATTCCAAAGTCACGTTTCAGTGTTTTACACAGCATCTGTTTCTGTTGTAAAGGTCACCTAAGTCAACTTTATATGTACAGGAAATGTGTTAGGGAGGACGGATAAGTCTGTGCATATCCATCTGTCAGAAGCTTTAAATTATGAGGATAAGTGATTGGACCTCTGTCTGTTTTTGTTTATTGTATGTATTATTGTGTATATATATTTGTTTCTTTATATCCAAATGTTATAAATGGGGGGAAGTGATGTCTTGACAGGGTGTTGTTTTGTTGGAGCGGGCCAGTGAGCGACCTGAGGACCTACAAGGGATTATTTCCAAATAAAGTGGATTATTGCCTGGGCGACACTTTCAGGGATTACTGTGAGGACCGGACTCTTTTTCTGGGCGGTCAGAGGTGGTGAGAATAGCGTGGACTATCATTGTTTGTGGCAATCTCACCACGCCACAGCTGCTTAAACTTAGCTTTGGGGCATTTGGGGGGATTCACCACTATAAGTGTCTGTATGAACCTGGGGTTTGGGGGAAATATTGATGTATGTGATTTGTTTTAAATTGAGAGGTTGTGTTCACGTTCCCGACTTTGTTTGCGGGCACACGTCCAGGTGCTACGTGTTATGATTAGGTTGATTGAAAATACAGATAATTGAATGCAACGTTCTGGGTTAACTTCGATATTATTTCATATGTGGTGGGGCCAGATGACAAGGTTATCGGTCCTATGAAGTATTCGTTTATTGTAAGATGGTCAGGTGACGGCGCCCATACACAGCGTGACAGATCCACCCATGCTCCTTTTAAAATAGCATATGGAATTTCCCCCTTACATCCTAAGCAAGGTGAATTGTTACACTGTTGCAGGAAAACTGCTGAACAGCAGGCGCTACAGGCTGGGGTGCGGGTGACTGGCTGCCCAGTTCACTTTGTGGCAGTAAGTATGAAAGAGTGCGGGACAAATAATATCAGAGAAGTTGTTTTTGTCTTGTCAGGAAGAGGTGGACACAGGAGCCATCATCGCGCAGTAGGCCGTGCCCGTGCTGAGCTGCGACACCGAGGAGGGTCTGTGCGACAGGATCCGGGAGGCCGAGCACCACGCCTTCCCAGCCGCCCTGGAGCTGGTGGCCAGCGGCACCGTCACACTCAGCAAGGACGGCCACAACGTGTGGAAGACGAGCCCACAGAGTTAAAGCATTGGTGTCATTAACACAATTAAACAGTTTGCTTCTGTAAAACTAAAACTTTATTGTACAAACAAGTGGGAAAGAAATTGAAAAGTTTACAGTATTAACTTTTATTTCCTCCACTTCAAACTGTCCTTTGCTTCGTATTGTCTGGTCCAGTTGAGGACATTCTTAGATAAAAGTAGCATTTCAACTTCTACTGTAAAGAAGCATCATACTTGAAATGAAAATGACATTCCAATATTAGCTTGTGCTGCTTGTAATGCTGTGGGTGTAATGAATTCTTGTCCGTAATTATTAAAATGTCTGTTACAGTGTTGCATACACATGTCATGTCAGCATGTTTACAGCAGAAGCACCTTCCACTCGGTCTGAATCTGGGACATTTGTCGTGGTAAAATCCAAGAGTCTTAATCCGTCCAGTCCTTCCTTTCACAGGGTTCAGCTCACGTTTGTCTCCGGTGGAAGCGAAGCACTGACACTCTCTCATTTCCAGCTCTTGTGGACAAGCACGACTCTCCCTGCAAGCCGCGTTTCCCCAGGAGGTTAATGATGTCCTTTGTTGAGAAAGAGGGAGAATACTCAAATACACTCAGCCGTAATCGAAATCGCTTCAGACATAAAAACTCACCTGGATCATTCTCAGCGATGGTAATGAGGTAAAACAACCCTATAGTGGACAGCAGCTCCATCACCAAGGGGAGAAATCTGTCTGTCTGTACTTCTCGGCCTCGCGTCCCACCTGCCAAGGCAGCCTCCATACCTCTGCTCCCAACCTGAAGACATCGCGTGTGAACAAAGTCAATCAGTGACAAAGGGACAAACGCAGAGTGAACAACAGTGATTATGGTTCGAAACCCGCCTCAGACGATGAGCGCGACGGTTCAGTTCCGTTCTGTGGAGGAGCCGCGGGAGTCCGTACACAAACATTTCAGACCCGGAAGTGACGCAGCACGCTCTACCTCTGCACGTCCGACAGTGGCCGAGGCGAAATATACATTTGTCCTTTTTCTGCTTGTAATACAAACATTGACTTTTTTCCTATTTTTGGAACAATTCCATTATATTGACATTTTATTTAGTAACAAACTACATCTTATAAACACTTATCAAACCCTGTGAATAGATAGATATTAATAAAAAGCATCATAGGAGTAATAGCACAACAGTAGCAATGATGTAGTAATAAACCACCCAAGACTAATCTACTAATTTTTGGGATTTTCGGGTTTTCTTTTGCACCTGCTTTTTGTGTGGTTGTTTTCCTGTCTGTAGCCTTTCACTCTTTAGCTCCCCAACAATTAATTACTGGGATGAAAGGGCTACCTTCAGAACCTGTCAACTCACAGAGACATGGGCTCAGTAAGCCCGAGACATGGGCTGTTTGGGGGTAATTAGTTTGGATGTGTGCAGCTCTCAATCCTCATTACCTGTCACCACCGCAGCAGCCACAACCTGCCCAGGGCGCCGTTTAGTCCCCACACATGATGAGGGGATAACTACAGAAGTAGACAGGTGATGTCAAAAGAAGTTTGTTATTTAACATGCAAGTATCAACAAACTAAAGGTAGAGTCACATCTAAATTATGTCAAATATTATTATAACACTAAAACTGACTCAACTCACTGAAGGGTCCATTCACTGTTTCCGTTTTCACTGATGCTATATCTGGTGACACACACACTCACACTCATTTACTCATCTGGAGAAGCTTTTACATAAACTTCAGGTGAGTTAATGAGTTTCCGTGTGTCTGTGAAAGAAGGAAGAGGAGAGCTGAGTGAGAGATTTTACTAGTTCTTCCTCAATGTTTTATATTTTCTTATCACCAGGATGAAGCAGAAAAATAACTTCACAGCTTTGGAACAAACAAACCTCAACTCTTGACTAAGGTACAATGTTATCTTTACATAGTTAAACATTACATTAACGTAACCTGCTCAAAATTCAATGTAAATTACTGCTACACACATACATTTAGTATTTGTCACTCAGAAATGTAACTGTGGAATTACTTCAAATCAAATGTTTACTACTTTTGTTACAGCTGATCATAAATATATAATCTTTCATGTATTTTCCTTCTATTTTTGTCTCTACACCCTGTGTGTGAACTCGGCAAGCTCATGGTCGTCATCAAGAAGGTAAATCTGCATTTTTAAGCCCAAGGAAAGACAATACACAGCCTCTCTTCAATTATTTATTCTCACATCACAAAACAAAAAAGATGACAAATGCTAATTTTGCTCCATTCCCCAGCTGGCCAGCCAAGTGCTCATTAGTTTTAAAGAAGGTTAATCCATTTAGGTTTTTGCATATTGATATGCCAATTACATGTGATCGTGGAATAGGCATCCATCAAGGTAATAGTGCATAAACACGCACAGGAACATTAGGGAGAAGTCAACGTTATAATAAAGTAGGTGTTAATTGGTGAGGGGAGGACTGTCGGCTAACTCGTGTGTGTAATGTACAGTCGGGTGAGGAAGAGAGGGGGGGTGGGTTTCGGCATATTTTTTTTCTACCCAAAGAAAAACATTTGCAAACCTCATGCTGCGAGATCTCTGGGTATTCAGGGGATTGTGATTACCCAAACCAATATACAGTCCTGCTCACCATTATTGGCACCCCTTCATTTTTTGCATAACCTGTACAATATCTTCAGAATAAATGGAAATGTTTATATCAATGTTTATATATTATTTAATTTATATCATCAGGATCTTTTAATTGGAGGTCCAAAGTAATTTAACAAAGAAAATAGTTTTTTCAACTTGCATATTGTAATTTCAAAGAAGAAACAGAAAAAAACATCATGTGCAGCAATAACAGCACCCCTCTTTAATATTTGGTTGCACACCCTTTGGCAGTGATGACAGCCTCCAAACGTTTCTTGTAGCCATCTATAAGCTTCTTGCACTTCTCAGCTGGTATTTCCTCCCACTCTTCCTTTGCAATTTGTTCAAGCTCTTGAACGTTTGCAGGGTTCTTTTCCCCAATAGCAGATTTCAGCTCACCCCAAAGATTTTCAATCGGATTGAGATCAGGACTCATTGCTGGCCATTTTAAAACAGTCCATTTTTTTCCTTTTCAACCATTCCTGCATGCTTTTGGATGTGTGCTTTGGGTCTTTGTCTTGCTGGAGGACCCATGATCTTCGACTCAAACCAAGTTTTCTTACACTGGGCGGGACATTTCGCTCTAAAATCTCTTGATAATTCTCTGATTTCATGATTCCTGTGATACGGTCAAGGCCTCCAGTACCAGATGCAGCAAAGCAGCCCCACAGCATTATGGATCCTCCACCATGCTTAACTGTCTGTAAACAAACAGTTGGTGTGCATTGCCAAAAAGCTCTATTTTTGTTTCATCTATCCACAGAACATTTTCCCAGAAGGACTGCAGTTTGTCCAGGTACTCTTTGGCAAAGATCAGTCGTTCTTTTTTATGTCTTTTCCTCAGCAATGGTGTCTTCCTTGGCCTTCGCCCATAAAGCCCTGTTTGGTTTAGTGTGCGGCGTATGGTGCTTGTTGAAACCATGACCCCAGACTGTTCCAGGTTGGCCTTCAGGTCTTTGGATGTTTGACGTGGTGTTTTTTCCACCATTCGCACCAACCTTCAAAGACTTCTCTCATCAATTTTTCTCTTCCCCCCACGTCCAGGGAGGTTCTTGACAGTTCCATGCTTGGCAAACTTCTTAATAACATTACACACTGTTGAAACAGGGATACCAAGGTCTTTGGAGATGGCCTTATACCCTTTGGAGGTCTTGTGTATGCTAATAATAGCCCTTCTGATGTCCTCAGACAGCTCCTTTGTCTTCACCATTGTGACAAAGGAACAGGGAATAACAGGTGGCTTTTTAAAACACGGACGCCATCATTCATTGGCTAATTAATGTCACATGGGCACAGACAATTTATCACAGGTGATTCTCATTTGTGATTTACCACAGCTGAGTCATAATGTGTTTCCATACTGATTTACAGCAGAGGGTGCCAATATCAGTGACACAGCAAGCTTTAAGTTTTTCTATCCCCCCCCCTCATTGTTTATTGTTTTAAATTGTTGTTTATCGTTTGCTCTTTTGTATCAAACACAAATTCTCTATAGAAAAAAAGTTGTTTCACTTGATTCATTTTTTTCAGGAGATATTCCACATTATGTACTTGCCAATAATGGTGAGCAGGACTGTACAACTATTGATTTACTCCAACAATTGCTGATTTAAAACCTAATTTTATTTGACTGAAGCAAATTTGCCTTTTGTGTCCAGATTTCAACATTTCAATCACAGTGAATAGTTATGTCTGAAATCACCCGCTACATATTGTGAGTTTGCCATTTTTTTATTCTGACGGAATGTTTAGTGCCAATTCTTTTCCCCTTTAATATTTATTGTATCCCATCATGAAAACTAAATCCTTGAAAGTTGTAGCAGATGCTTAATATTTTTTATTTATTCATGTGTGAAAACATGCTCAGTAAATTTCTAATGTAATATGTTCTGACTTGGGATGCAGAGAATGTGTTGTTTTCAAAATACTTTTTTGTTAATTAGCCAGTGAGTTCACTATATTGTCCTGACTAACTACACCATGAGCATAGTGTGATTCCAAACCACAGACTGTAAATAATGATGAATGACGTGTGTCCACTTCCTCTCTCCATCCAGCTATGAAGCCAAAATATCCTGAATACAAACGCTGCCATCTTGCACGCTCGAAGCCACTGTGGCGAGATCCTACCACGCTCTCAACTCATCGTGAGTCAATCTCAGCTGACACGCTTATCAGAAACCATCTCTGATAAAAATGTATTGAATGTGTACTTTGGTCCATGTCCCAGCCACCAGGGGCGTGAGACACTTTCCATTTATATATACCGGTATACTGTGTGCTTTGAACCACACACTGTACATGTAGAAGGACGACATGACAGCCATTCATCTTATCATACTTGGTGTAGTGTTGAATCTGGTGAGATATCTTCAATATATTTAAACATTGAAAAAACAGGTGAACTGCTCTTTACTTGAGGTCCATTTTAAAGTTTCAGAACAGACACAAAAAAGGTGTTTTCCAAATGTTAATGGTTCGGATAAATTTGGTTTTATTTGTTGAAGCACAAGGTGGTGGCAACTGTAATATTTTAGCTTAATTTGTGTTAAACTGAAGAAGATGGAGACTCATCTTTTAGACTTAAATATAGCAATTATAAACAGACAATGTTGTAAAATAAGTCCAGTTTTCCTTGACATCTTCTTATACCTCTGGGAGTTTGCAGCAGTCCAACTTCATTTTCACAGTAAACTTCAGTCCAGCCCTCTTGGTTCACTGGCAGCTGGAGGTGAGCACCGATCCCAGTGTCTGTATGAAGGTGTGGACATCCCTGAAGGTGTTGTAGAGCGGCACCGGAGTGATTCGCAGCACGCTGGGCTCCCTCATGTCCAACTGAGAGACAGGAAGTAAGTTCAGTCACACAGCATGAATGGATATGAGAAGCAGCATGAAACTTATATTGTGTAGATTAAGCTGAGGGTGTTAACACAGTCTTTAGGTTAAAACTACTCAATTCCAACATAACTCTGCTTTTACAAGGCTGCAATGGTCAGGAGCTGCAATGCACACGTGAGTACAGCACTTCTCCAATATCACAACAGTATGTAACTTGCTATTAAAACATCAGCTTGATTAAACTAAAAATTGGGTGATTCAGTGACTTCAAACAAGGACAGTTTCCTCACCCTGAACCTCTGTGTAACAGCTCAGTGTTGAACTGACTGATAGTCACAGCTTCAATTAATATAGTCAGAATCAGGTGAATGGTGAATTTCAGCCAGTGAGATAACAGTCTATTCAATACCAGACATTCATGGTGCATTGTTGAAATCTCAACGGTATAGTTCACAGAAAAATGAAATTTCACTCTATCTACTCACCACTATGCCAGTGGAGGAGTGGGTAAAGTGTTTAATTTCCCAAAACACTTTGGCTGCAACACTGTTTACCCCTGAGACTCCAAACACATCACCCACCCCTCCATCAACATACTGGTGAGTACATTCAAATGTTTGGGTGAACTATACATTTAATGTAAAAACACCAGGCTAAGCCCCTAAAACACAAATTGCCAACCAACTCTGCTAGAAGTAATAATTTGTCAGTTACTCACTGCGACTCCTCTCTTCTCAAGCTCCTGGAAAACCTTGCTGATGGGGACCGAGAAGGAGAGCGAGAGCTGGCAGCCTCTCTGCTGAGGATCGGAGGGCGTGATGATGCGGACGTGGGGTTTCCCGGGCTGCGCAGGGTCTTCGGTGTAGTGATGCTGGATGAGATACTCCAGGTAACCCGTCAGGAGTACGGACTTCCTGCGTAACGCCTGCATACTGGTCATGTCAAACACCTGGCAAAAATAAACCACATCTAAAACTCACTTGTTACATTGTGTTGGCTCAAGAAAATAAAGACAAACATTACAATTTCTGACTAGAACTCAAATCAGGTGATTACTGCAGTACCTGTAGACTGGCCTGCAGGGGGCAGACCAGCAGGATGGACTGGTTGGAGAGTTTGAAGCCGCTCACACCGGGCTGCAGCTCCAACACTGAAAACAGAAAATACACTCAAATGAGTAAACAACTGGCACTTGATAATTAATTCATGTGAATAAATACAATTCCTGCTGAGCTATAGTCTAAAATTGACAAATGTGTAATATCCATTGTCGCCACAGGATGGCCCACAACAACAACTAAAAAAGCCATGTCCTTGCTGCAGAAACTTGTTGAAATACTTTTGAATCGTCAGATGATGGAGCACAGTTAAGTGTCACATGCAGTAATTTACCGTTAGTCATCTGGAACCGCGTCTTCAGGTCGTGACCCCACCATCCCAACAGCCTGGTGGAGACAAGAGAGTCATCTGTTATATATTTTGGGATTGGTACATTTCTAATTAAATTATTAAAGTGTTTCAGTCAGTATACCTATCAATCAAATTGTATTTGTACAGCCCATGTTTACAAATCAGATAAGAAATTAACATACATGAATACCTCTATTTACTGCACATGAGTACAAATTGGTATGTTAATGTTTTAGAAAGACTGACAGGGAATTGAACCTATTAATATATTAGGAAATACATCATCAATTTCTTTAAGGAAAAAAAGCTTCATGTAAATGAGTACAGCGGCTGTTGTAGAGGGCGCTGTTGCCTTAATAAAATCAGACTACAGTAAGTGTAATGTTCTGTGCTTGAACACTCACGCTGGTTTGACGGTGTCTTTATGCTTCTCATGGACAAACGCTCCTCCAATGCCTCCGACGCCCGAGTTTAGATACTGTGAAGACACATCGCGGTTTCAGATCTGTTCACACTCATTCACATGTGAGACACGCTAATTCAAACCGTGGAGTTCCAACCTTGTAGGAGCACCAGCAGGCAAAGTCCACTCCCCAGTCATGCAGCTTTAGCTCGGCGTTCCCAACAGCGTGGGCGCAGTCAAAACCTACAAAACAGCCCTGACAAGCAAACAGGAGAGAGTCAATAGTTGTTTAGTGTCAAGGCCAGGTTTATGTTATCAGTGTGTTAAACCTTTGTCTCAGGCAGCATCAACAGGATACAGCAGAAAAAGTTATTTCTATTATGCTACTTTGATAAATAGTAATAATAAAAGTAATTTGAGAATCTCATTAAATGTATCTTTTATTGTAAAAAGGTCTTGATCCTGTGTTTGACTGATTTTACCTTCCTCTGTCCAGCCTCCGTGATGGCAGCCATGTTGAACAGCTGACCGGTGTAGTACTGAACTCCGCTGAACATCACCATGGCAATGGAGTTGCCCTCCTTCTCAATCAGCTGCAGGATGTCCTCCGTCCTCAGGGTCTCTTCTCCCTGAGCAGGAAGCAGAGTCATCGGTCACATTTCTTTCATCCTATCAGACATAACTTATCTACAGAAATGTTCAAAGTGTTGTCACCATCTTCCAGAACACTGGCTAAACTTGACTTGTATTTCAAACCTCTGGCTCATGTCTATTGTTTGATTTGTCTTTTACTTAGTTTATTTATTTGATTTGGTGTTAATAACCACAGTTTCAAATACAAATTGGGATTTAGTAGCAGGAACTCCACATGGATGATGTGTGGTGTGAGATCTGTAACGTACCGGTCTGGGTGAAAGCAGCAACATGCTCTGCTGAGGGTCGAATCCTCGCAGCCTGATCTGAGATTCCACAGCGTACTGGAGACACGAGAGAGAGAGAGAGAGAGACGATGAAGAACTCAATACCTGAACTGAGGAGACAAAACAAGTTACAGAAACAATGGGATGTACAAAACTAATGTTTTACACTACACAACTTTACTTCTTGTCCATGAAGCTTAATTCATGACATATTTCATCAATTATCCCACAAACTTCAAAGAAACAATACTGTTATGTTTGATGCATTGTTACGTGTCCCTGGAGGTTTAGAAACATGCCTTGAATTAAAATGTTGTTATTATTGTAATAATATTGAAGTGATAATCTTTTAGTCACGTGGTCTGAAGGAAAAGCTTTGTCCTCCAGGAGGATTTTGTGTCGAGCTGCTGTGGGTTTGTAGAAGGAGAGCTGCAGAGGGACAAAATGTGTTAAACTCAAATTAATATATCTACATTTAAATGATCTCTTACATTTTACAGTCTGTTTATATAAAAAAAATACAGAGTTAAAAGTAGACACATTACGTTGCTTGAATTTAATGTGTCTTAAAATTACTTGAAACTTGACATACAGATATTGGGGGTCACATTTGATTGTCACCTCTTAAGGATTATTTTAAAACAATATTTAATAGGAGCAAGTTACAGATGCTTTGAGGAAAGGTTTGCAAGCTACTTCAAATATTTAAGACCAAGTACGCAATATTCAAACATTGTTAAGACCCTGAAGAAACCCTGTAATGAATTTACTCCCCAAGAAGAGAACTTTCTCACCATCAGAAGATGTAAATTAACCGTCAGCCCGTTCATCAGTGCCACCTCTTCAGGTTTTGCTCCTGTGAGAAACAACAGAAAACAGGACTCATGTTTTCATTTCATGAACCTCTTGATTGAAGTAGTTGAACTTATCAACATGAAGCAAACTGATGCAGGGGAATTTGAGGGAATTTGTCAGAAATCAAATCAGTCAGTGACACCTCAACTACTGCACATGAATAAAAACAATTGCATTGATCTTTCCCATTTCATCTCTTCAGGAAACTGAATGCAGATTTCCGTTCTATCTCACACACACACACACACACACACACACACACACACACACACACACACACACACACACACACACACACACACACACACACACACACACACACACACACACACACACACACACACACACACACACACACACACACACGCTCCATGTGACCTTTGGACTCCAGAAAAACAGCCTCAGATGCACATAGAGCAGTGACCTTTACAAGTGACGAGCGAATCTTTATTTATTTATTAACCCAGTTAGCAACAAGGTCTTTCGTGAACTTACATGAAGACTCTGTGTATACTTCATGAGAAGTCTCTTCCACAATAAAGAGGTCTTGGCTTCACTACAGGAAGCTGTCATGTTGTACATCTTTATCGATGTCATTTTTGGCATAAACTGAGTCAGTTTAATTGTCTCTTACCAACAATATTAGCCATGAGTCCCTCTATGTTGTTTTCAGCCCACGCCCACGGTCGAGAGCCCTCTGTGTGACCATGAGCACCCCTAGAAAAAGAGGTTCTTTTAAAGCTCAAACAAAAAACACCTTTATCCAAGAGTAAAGGTAAATATGGAGTTAAAGTGTTACATTTTCGCCCACTTATCCAGCTCCTCCTCCAGATACTTCCGGGCCATTTTGGGCTGAAGGCCCAACGAGTTCCCCACCAGGTAGATGCACTCGTTGCTGCCATCGACCAGCGAAAGATCAGCTACAGAAACACGGAAAAGGAAGGAATCTGTGAAATCCAATATTCACCTCCATCTTCTGTAACATGCTATAACATCTTTTACTCACAAGGAGGCAAGTCTGCAATTTTGGGCACATGAAAGTTCTCCCTGAGATGCCTCAGCTTGTCATGCTGGTCGAGGTATGAGGCCACTTCTGCAGAGGTCGTGCTGCAGCCCAGCAAGGCCGACACCTTCTCCAGGGTTTCTCTCGGAGTGGAGCAGTTCAGCGGATCCATTGCGGGGGGGGGACTGGGAGACAGCTGGCCTAAAAAGAAAGAAAATACACAACGTTTAAAATAAACCACATCTCTTGCTGAGAGTAGATCTTTCCTCCATTGACGGACGGTTTAAAGTGCAGGTCTGAAAGCAGTTTGACACGTTTTCTTTCTCGTCTCATTGAGATCAAGCAAGTTTTACATAAGATTTTAAAATCAATTTGAATTCTAAACCTTTTTTGAAGACTTTCTCTCGGTCCAAAACTTCACACACTGGAGCCGCGGTGTAATATTCTTCAGCTGTGTTGTTAAAAGCTTGGAGTAACGCTGCTTGGTCGAAGTTCAACGTTCAGACAGAAATCAACACAAAATACTTTACTAGACTCTCTGATTAACCAGCAGGATTCAGCAGGACAGAGAACTTTATTCTCTCCTCTCTGCAGCACATGTCCAACTCCCACTGTCGCATTTATATCTGTCCAACCATAAACAATGGGATGTAGGAACCAAAATTAGTCTAGCCAGCAACTTAAGTTTACAAACAAAAAAGATATCAAATAAAGCATCAATTACTTCAACCAACTTTATTCTACAAACTCCAAAACTAATACCACAGAGTTGAATAATGTACAGGAATTAAGAATAGATTAGTAATATCCACAATTATGATTAAAACTCATCATTTGTCATTCAATCAGAAATATAAATGTTGACTGTGGGCATAATTCAAATTATTATAAGTAAAATCAGCCAAAAGTTCAGAGAGAGACATTTTCCTGCTGCTCTTCTTCTACTTTAAACTTCAAATCCTTTCACATTAAAAGTCTCTTTCTAACTTCATGTATAATTTCATATCCTACTTAAAAACACTTTTAAAACTGTCCTAGCTCACGTTTTAATATAAAATACAACAGGTAAATAAAACGGTCTGTCAGCTGATAGAGTGAATCCAGCAGTGAACTGAAAGCTGTAACTCACGGTCAGATCAGCTTCCTCTCCAGAGACAATAATCAAACTGAGTCTGTCCTCTGCTCTGGAAATGTTCTTTAACCTGTGCCTGTGTGTGTGTGTGTGTGTGTGTGTGTGTGTGTGTGTGTGTGTGTGTGTGTGTGTGTGTGTGTGTGTGTGTGTGTGTGTGTGTGTGTGTGTGTGTGTGTGTGTGTGCGTGCACGCAGCTTTGAGTTAATCATTCTTCCATTGAACTAAACCCAAGCTGGAGATAAAACCAGAGCATTTAACTATAACCTGGATCAGGCTAATAACTCCTGTATTGAACGTCCTTTTGTGGCACTCAAACAGGCACTCAAGCTCCAGTTCCCCCTTTCTCGTGCTCTCACTTTCTGTGAAAATCATAAACACAAGCATTAACCTGCACCTCAAACTGGGAAGTGTGTGAGCTTCTTTTAGACACACACTGAAGTCGGCAAATGACATAAACATAGAAGAGACTCAATCGTTTTCTGTGATAAACAATGACTTTGTTGATGGGATGCAAACTAAACTACAGAGATTTCCACAGTAGAATTTATACGTCAAGTATCATCTGAACGTTTCGGACATTTTCTTGTTGTTGTGAACGAGTCTGACTTGGACAATCTCCTGCCGGGTTCTTCATATGTAAAAGGAAATTTCTGGATCTAATTCCTGAACATTTCCCGATGTTCACAACCGAAAATGTCTAATGTCGCAGTTCTGTTAAGAAGATTTGCTCTTAAATTCATATTAAACATCTGGCACAGGACATATGTTTCCTGCTCAGTAAACAGGATGTGCTGGTTATGATTTACATGAGCTTTTATGTTTGTTTTATATTAGGTTCATATTACAGCATTTCCACTATTAAGAGGAAATAGAAGAAATGCTGGATAGTGACCTAAAAGCTCATGTAAATCATAACCAGCACATCCGGTTTATTGAGCTGGAAACATATGTCCTGTGCCAGATGATTAACATTAATTCAAGAGCAAATTTTCTTAACAGAACCAGAGAGTCCATTTTATTTATTATTGTGGTTGTGAATGGTTCATTTTATTTGTTTCATCATCAACTTTAATAGTTTTAATTATAATTCAAATGTCCGACTGAATAAAATATCCTTCACTGAATATACATTGAGTGAAAGTGAATCGAGACCTTGTGAATCGGAAGTGATTAATAATAATCAGTCATGTGGCCCGAGAAACATGTTATGAAAATTCAAATGGCCCCTGATAGAACAGAGGCTCCCCAGCCGTGATCTATGGCAATCACATTTCCACTAGATGGCAGCAAAGTATCATAGTTTTTGGAGATGAGGGCCGACACATCGAATATACTACGCTTTAAATCCACTATATGCAGTAAATACACAGAGCATTGTAGATTCAAGTCTGAAGACTTTAGGGAACTGTATTTTTTTCCTCTGAGTTTATTAGGGTATAATTGTACTCCGTTTCTTGTGTTATCAATATAATTAATACTTGACATATTGATTTCTACAACCAAAGTGGTGAGTGTTGTTCATCTTCTTTTCTTCTTCTTCTGCCTCATTATTCATCTCTTTGTCACAGCTCACTAAGCCGTCTGCTTTCATTCCATCACATTAGCTGGAGCTCCCACTCCTGCTGAAGTTAATATTTTCCATCCACATTGCATCAAACTCTGCTGGAACCTGAATTAAAACAAACAGTCTGAATCAACTGTATAATTTGTTTTGAAAATAGATGAAATATTCACTTAAATTTGCCTGTGAGGGCTAAATGTAGCAGAAAGAGCTTTTTTATTACCCATTTTGGAGTAAAATTTACTCTTCCTCACAGCAAACTGACAACAGATGACCCAGGAAGGTGTCCTGAGGAAGTCTTTCATTAACCCTGACACTAGTTGTTTATTGGCTTCTTATCTTTTGCACTGTATGTGAACTCACAGTGAGTTCACATACAGTGAACTCCTGTGAGTTCACAATGAAAGAGTTCCTCAGGACACCTTCCTGGGTCGTCTGTTGTGAGTTGAATGACACTAGAAATCTAGTATTATTCTGGATGTTTGGAGGTTTGTGTACATATAAAACTGTGTGTGCTCATGTGTTATATAAAATCACCCTCAAATATATTTTAATTCAGTATCTGTTCAGTTTTCGGTGAGGAAACTACAGGTAAGTTCATTTGGAAGAAGACTGGTCCGCATTTTTGTTGTTCCTATATATTTTAATAAATAAAAAACATCCTGCTTAACTTATTAAACTCTGCAAATTTTGTTAAGATAAGGATAGAAAATCTATTGAGCTTTACCAAAGAATTTTGATGATTCTGCCTATGTACAGGAGACTGCAACAACACCATGATCAGAAATCCTGTTCTGTCTAGCATACAGCCACAAGGAACTACTCTGGAGGACATGTGAGTCCACGATTTAATGTTTTCCATTATGGCAGTAAAAAGAAAAAAAATGCTGCCATGCGAATAATTTGTTTAAATTAATTGTCTTGTAGCTTGTACATAGCCCGGAGGTTCCCCGCCCCTGCTTCCTGCTTTATGCAGCTAGTCCTGAGCAGTCAGTTCCTATTTGCTTTAAAACTGTACATGCTGCTGATTAACCTTATTCTCTCACGTGCTCCGTTAAAAACAACTCACCTCAGACATGACCTTCAAGAATAATTATAAAGAGCCAGTGCCCTCTGGGTCAAGCTGATTGACCTCTGACCCTCCCGCTCTGCCCTCTATGTTTACAGATGCTTAAAGATCATTTTCAGGTCATGTTCTTTTCTCAGTGTTTTAGAAATCATCTGTGTTTTACCCAAAAGCTGGAGACAATCATTTTCAAATTAGCGGACATAAACAAAACAACCACTGAATAAGATTGTAACTCCGCTGTAACCTTCAGAAAAGACAAGTCACTTTAAACACAAAAGGCAGCAGATACAGTATTTGAGCCATTTTCAAACTCACACTATAGTAAGAAAACATATCTTGACAGCATGTGTTGATAAAAACACGGGGTAGGGGATGTCTGTATGCGGACCTGTCAATAAATGACTCATGGTTTTTAAAGAGCGCAGAAACAATATGGTTGCAAGATGTTTGGGGGCAATGGAGCTGCAAACACGCCGCATGTATGTTCTCCCCTTGTTTTTCTCACAGTGCAAGAGGTTGGTGTGACATCTGGAAGCGCTCAGGAGGCAGGACTGAACCCCCCCCCCCCCCTTGTCGTTTCTCAGGGCGCACACACACATCAAAGTGGCTGATAACGTCTTCTCTCTCGTAAAGGTGCCTCAGCATCGAGCCACCAGCGCAGCAGCCTCAAACCGTCTAGTCTGGTGTGGCTGGCTTGTTGCTTTGGGACACATGTGAGAGGCACAGGCAATGCACGTCTTAGTGCTGGAGCCACCAGATAAATAACATCATAATAACTAAATGCATAATAAAGTCCAGAAAATTGGGTCTGGACTTTTTCCCTAACCCAGACTGGACTTTCATCCCCTGCAGTTTGTTTTTTTATAACTTTTTGTCTTTTTGCATTATACTCTTGAACTTGCTGGGCCTGATTCTGGCAATTTAAGCGCCGACATCTGAAAGCAGCTTTAGTCTCTCTTTTGGTTTCTATCATAGTTGAAGGTGGTGTTGAACAGGAATATATTAGGTGGTAGAATATTAGAAATAATATAATGTAGTTCAGAACAACATCATCCTCCACTGTCACCTCAGTAATAATATTTAACACATCTGTTGGATTGTCGACAAAAACTGAACCCAATGGGCATAGTAAAAGCATAGGAGCGTTTCACCAGAGAACAGGTTCTCCAACAGCTATTCTCCCAGCAACCATCCTCTGAACCCGAAGACGACGCGAAAGAGCCAGAACGAGAAGCTGACGGACAAGGAGATGGAGAAGCAGACCGAGAAGCAGATAGAAAAGCAGACCGAGAAGAAGACAGAGAGGACGGCGACGGAGACGGTGCCGAAGACGAAGACGACGGTGACCAGGAAGGCGACGACGGCGATGAAGACTACGACCCAGTGGGTGATGCTTCTGCAGATTCATCATCCTTTGAAGAAGAAGAAGAAGGACAAGACCACGGCGACACCACCAGACTCGTAGAAAGAGAGACCTTCCCGTCAAGAAACGGGGAAATAACATGGTCCTCAAGGGCATATGGCCGAGAAGAGGGCCGCTGCTGCTCCTCCTCCTCCTCCTCCTCCTATTCCTCCTCCTCTGCTGTGGGCGTGTACAGGTCCCGGGGCGAGGCCGCCGGCAGCCTGTGGGATGCCGAGAGTGGCCGGGCGATATTTCGTGCCACGATGCCCCTAAAACTCTTCCACACGTACTCCAGACTGCTGCGCTTCGACGACCGCGAGACGAGACGCACGAGACGAGCCACGGACAAATTGGCGGCCATGCGAGAGGTCTGGGACGTGTGGGTGGCACGGCTACCGGACCTCTACAACCCCGGGGCCCGAAGTGACTGTGGACGAGCAACTGGTTCCGTTCAGAGTTTAGTCTTTGTTTTATATTATTATGTTATGTTATGTAGATAGCGGCTGCTAGTCCTTGTCCTCATCTCATCCTGTTTTTCTCCCTAGGCCGGTGTCCGTTCCGTCAGTAAATGCCCAGCAAGCCGGCGAAACACAGGATCAAGTCATGGGTGGCCTGCGATGCGAAATCCAGCTACGCTTGGAAGATGCAAGTGTACACCGGAAAGCCGAGCGGCGGACGCCCAGAACTGAACCAGGGGTTGCGGGTAGTGCTCGATGTAACGGAGGGACTGCACGGTCGTAATGTCACGTGCGACAATTATTTCACCTCCTACGAACTCGAGAGGAAGCTCACCGTGGTCGGCACAGTTCGGAAGAACAAGCAGGGACAACACAAGGGTTAAGATACTTTTGTTTATTTTTCATGCCGATTATTTTTGCCAAATGCCTGAAGGAGCTTTGGATAGACGGCATAGCAGGTTTATGTTCTTGTGGAGTAATAAAAAAAGCAGTGTTATTAATCTTTACTTTGTCTGGTGTGTGCAGCTCCAACAAATCCTCCCACTTTGTGAGGTTTCAGCTTCTTAATGATGGGCATTTGATTTATCCTATTTAGTCTGTGTGCCTGTGTCCAATGCTTCCTGCTGTAACAATGCTTGACACTGACCTTTTCCATGACTGCGACTGTGTCCCTCCTTGGAAAGTCGAGCACAATGGTCCACATCTCTTGGGAAGAGCGACATCCCACCTCTGCTTTTCTTTTCTCGAGACGACAAATAAATAATGTAGAGTCAAACTAAATGATGCAATGACATATGTGGTTAAAATGTAATCAAGCTTTTATTTTGTTGTTTTATCAGTTGTACTTGAGAAATACCCAAAATCAGAATTACAAATTGGTTAAGGTGCTGATCATGGACTGTGAATAAAGATGGACCCCCAGCTGGTTGTCTTAGTTATACATTCTGCTAGTAAGTAAGGTAAACAGTCACCGTCTGATCCTTCGCCCCCAGGTGAATTACAGCTAACCAACCGGTTTGATATCCTGGATGAGCCGGACTTCCAGCCCCACGAAGTCCGCGCTGCCCCCTGCTCCAGAGGCGCTGTCCAGCTGTTTCGGGTCAATCTCGCCGATGACAGCTCGAGGCCCGCTGTCACTCCACCGGGATCAGCTGGCGACCGCGTGACTCCCGAGGCCCCGCGGGCACGCCCCCTCGGCCGCAGGTGCCAATGCCATGTTCACTCCAGAAGAGCAGCGACCCCCTGCACACCACGTGCTAAAGTGGCTCCCGTGCTCCAGCGGATTGCGTCCCAGCTAAACAAACACACACATGTCCACAGGGTTAGTCTCCATGTTGGTGCGCGCGACCTCCGCGACAGAGCTGGACAGTCACACCGGTCACTGATTGATGTTCTTCTTCCGTGTAGTGGCAGTCTCACCAACTGCATACGGAAAAGAGCGCCCTCTACCGACGAGATCGTTCCACTGACAATTTTGAGAGCCTACTTTTTCATACAGTCAATGATAATACAGTCATCAGCCTCAGTGCCAGTCCAGTCAATGCTATGACACCATGTTCTCAGTTTAATCATCTCTCTAGTGTTGGTAATACCAATAGAAAGAGGCATTAATTTCCTGTGACTCATACATGCTGGCTTAAAAAACACATACTCCAAAAATAAGGCTGTTTTAACTTCTTTATCCGCAAAGGCCTTGGATTTATACACATGGACGTGAGAAGCTTGGTACCAAAAATGTACTATTAGAAAAGCTATGCTTATTAAGCTACCATTTTATTTATCATCCCTATTAAAAGTTAGAAATATGGAGCCCCGCCACACTCATTCTCGACAACACATCACCCTTGACAAACCCAACATGCTCAAGGAACTGGGTCAAACTGCATACAGATACCACGCTCCTCACAGTTGGAATAAACTTCCAGACTCAATTAGGCTAGATCGTTTTTTAACCTTCGAACAGTTCAAGTTTTTGTTAAAGGAGTTTTTTTTTTCTTTACTTGAGTTATTTTAGCTTCCCTTTTAGAAAGTGGAAATGCCTCGGCCATTTTAATTTAAAGTCTATGGCGCCAACCATGAACTGTAAGATCCTCAGTTATACCTCTCCCCTCACTTCCTGTCTACTCTACTGTTATCTGTCTAATTAACACATACAATGGAAACATATATCTTTAAAAGTCAAAACCTCAGTGCGCTTGTAGTAAAGTGTTGGTTAGCATCTGCCAGAGACTTTCTCACAGTCCTGCAGTGGAGTCTGAATGAAAAGGCGAGAGCATGGAACACCTGCTGCCGCTCTCAGGCCTTTTATTTGGTGGAGAGGTGTGTTATTTTTTGTCTGTGAAGCCGCCAGTACCTGATATTTACTCTACACAGTGGAGGCCCACCTTCTCTGTTTCAGCTCTGCAGGTTCTCGCTGCCCCCCCCCCCCACGGTGAAATCATTTCAGTCACAGCATGAAGAGATAATGAATTGAGAGAACAGATTAGACCTTTTAACTGCTCGGTGGTTAGACAGGCTTTTCATCTTTAGGCAACAGAAAGGAGGTCATTAGCTGTGATTTTCTTAAGTCACATTTTTGGGAATTGAATCATCAGAATCGTATGTAGCATCATGTGGATTATGATTCATTTAGTTTAGGATTAAGTCCCAATTGACTTCATCCTTTCTACTGTAAAAGTGTATTAAATGGTGGTTTATAAGACACAGGATGATAAAACATGACACAACTCTGTTAAAAACAGAACAGCTTTAGGTTCATGGTTCTGGGAAATAAAGCCTGACTGGGGCTCACATCTTGAACAGTTGTTGACATGCTCAGGAGTTAGAGCAGAAGGTCAGTGGTTCGATCCCCCGTCTCCCCTATCACATGTGCTGAAGTGTCCTTGAGCAAGATGCTGAACCCCAAATTGCCTATCTCCCCCTAGTGATTGAACATGGATGCACTGGAGCGGTGGATGGCAAAACTGTATTGAAAAGTGCTTTGAGTGGTCATCAAGACCATGAAAGTGCCATATAAGTACAGACCATTCATAAATACAGACCATTTACAACATGCTCTAAAGGTAGGTGCACTGAGAACACACAGCTGCTGCAGGGTTCATGTCTATGTCATGTAGTTCCATGTGTATTTCTTTCTCACGTTGGGGACTCCAGTGATCCTTTAATTTGCAGAAGAATGCGTTTAAAATGGGTCATTTGGGCTGAAGACAACGAGGCTGCGTGTGGAAAACAACACGCGTATAACTCATGCTTTGAGTTTGACACTACACAGGTTATTCTTGTGCTCATATTTAAGCAGAGATCCGAGTCTCAGTCACACCGTGATTAAAAAAAAGTTTGAATTGATCCTTTATTGATTTAGTTGTGTGGGGGATCAAAGAGGACCCACCTACAGTCTGCCCCCCCCCCCTTCCCTCCCCTCCCTCCTACCTCCTGTCTCTGTCATCTTGTGCGCTGCGCAAGGGAGAAACCGCGGTCCGCCGCCAGCTGTGCGCAAATTCAACTCTTTTCTCCAATTGCCTAAACGCGAGCGAGGGGATAAATAGGGGTTTGCGCGACTTTCCTCACTTTTTTCTTTCCTCCGTCACTCTCAATGGGACCAGACGACTGAGCCGAGCCAGCTGCATCACTTCACCCCGGAGCCGCAGCCATGGACTGTTGCGCACATGGTTCCGTGCGCCTCTCGTTCCCTGGATATTTACGCATCGCGCTGCTGTGGGTCGTGCAATTACAAGCGTTCGCCCAACACGGTAAGTGAACGTTAAACTTTATAGTGGCTTAATTTGCGACAGGTTTACGCGCAAAAAGACAAACCTAACATCCCTCTGTGTCCGCAGAGTTTAGCAAAAATGTCCAAATGGTCCCCAGCTGCTGTGAAACAGATGATTTTACCTCTAGGATAAAAAAAAAATTGCTTTTCATCTCCAAGATCCGGGGTGTTAAAAGCAGGAGCAGATGTCTAATCCAAGCCAGAGCCGCGCATGTACAACGTCTCTAAAGCGTATTCTCGACATAAAATGCAGATTTAAGAACATCTTGCCCGATAGAAGCAGCAGATTGTGCAGAGTTGGCCTGAGCTGCTGCATTCCAATCACTCAGCGGCTCCAGAGGTTACATGGACCTTCACCAGGCACAAGAGGACAAGACAGACGAGGACAAAGACACTTACACACACAGGAAGCAACAAGAGGCAAAGATCACAAGGACATTTCATTTAAAGGGAACAAAATTAAGGGTAATTGTCGAGTAAAGACATTTAGTTTATTTGTCAATCACCACTTCAACAAACAAGCAGGAGAAAAAGTTCTGGATGTGTTTTATTCTCCACTATGCAACTTCATTTCAATGGAAAACAGTTTGCTTCATCCTGATCCAGGAACCTATTGTCCTGTTAACTCATGCATCTCAGTGT
Source organism: Verasper variegatus (assembly GCA_026259375.1). NCBI lineage: Eukaryota > Metazoa > Chordata > Actinopteri > Pleuronectiformes > Pleuronectidae > Verasper > Verasper variegatus. The sequence goes on along the minus strand of CM048038.1, from coordinate 26,758,368 downwards.
CCCATCTTGCCCTCATCTTCCTGCCACTGCTGCACACGTGTGGCCGTAAATTTAAAAATAGAGGATTGTAAAAGTTGCACAAAACTTTTATGATTCAAGCACGAAAAACCTTTACTTGAGTTTCACAGCTGAAAAGTTTTGTTTTTTATCTCAGCATGAATCCTGTCATTATTCAGCTGGCGACTATCCCACACACATCTTTGTCTCCAGGGCCCAACAACAACTGATCAAAGTAGACAATCGTAAACTTTAAGGCCAGCCATCGTAAAACTGAGTCCTCCCTGCAGCTTTGCAACAAGAATACCAGGGATTTCTCTGCCACAGCAGAGTCTGACACAAGAGGGGGAAACACTGGGAGAGATATGATGATTAAAAAAAGCAAAAAGGCAGCAACAAATGTTTAATTTAACGACCTTTGCCAGTTTACTTTGTTTTGCTGGTTGATGTATAAATTCCTGCAGATGAACACAAGTGCTGACTTGGGCTCGCCAGTTGTGTTGTGCATGGCCCCAAATATAAACAAATAAACTAAACCTGTCTTCTACATTCTTCCTCAGGTATTAAAATGCCTTTAACGCTCCTGAGCTTTCAGTGGGGCCGTAAATAAAGAGTTCCACAATCTACTATGACGCCAAATATCTCAAGTGGAAAAGTGGTTAAAACAATTCACAGGATAGTTGGATTATTACATGAAAACACGTGATTTACACAGCAGAATTTCTACGTCCCCTCCTGCCTCCTGCATGCTCTACTCTGGCTCCACCCCTCACCTGAATGTTCTGGACATCTTCTTGTCGTTGACCCTTGAAAGAAAAATTCCAGACAATGTCTGGACCCACTTCTCAAGACATTTTCTACAATTCTTGGCAACAGCTTAAAAGTATTAAGTCATCATGAGCTGCAGTCTAAAAACTCTGTCACTGCTTGATCTTTAAAAACACATCATTCAAGCCCTGCTCTTACAAGCAGATAATTGCACCTGTTTAGTGTTAATCATAATGAGTCTTAAATCATGTAAATGTTTTCTGATCCTTAACCCTCTGTGTGCCGGTCTGACGCTGTCGTTTCTGTTTGGCGTTCGCTGAGTGACAGGCCCTCTGGGAAAAAGACCTGTAACCTCTGTTATGTTAACACCACACGCTCCCAAATTAATCTTCTTTCCTGAGAAACTGGAGAATTCCCTGTGGAGTCCCTGAACATCTGGACCGCTGAGGGCCTCCCTCCCAGTGGGATCTCCTCCACCCAGGAGCCGCTTCATTAGCTCACCTCCTCCCACCCCCCCTTCCCTTCCCCTGCGGCTCTGTAAACTCACTGAGCCGCCAATTGGAACAGTTTAGCCGGCAGGCAAAGTCACGCCGATTGTCCTCCTCCTCCGAGAAAACCTGGTTGTTTGGACAACCTGTGACCTCGGATCTCGTCAGGGGAGCCAGCCAGACGAGGTGAACTCGCAGACAGGCGACCGGGTAAACAAAAGCATTTGCTTTCAAGGGGCTGTCAACATGGAGACCGGCCTGTAAGACCGTGTTTAGGCTTCGGGATCACTGGCAGTAACTTTGCCCCGTGCATTCAAGGCTTTGACGTCCTAAATACCCTGAATGTTTGTTTTCCTTGCCAACGCAGCCAAACTCAAACAGAGGAAAGGGAACAAGGTTTGTCCTCAGGAAGTGACATGACAATTTGCTCTTTTGGTCTTGGGGTAGTTAAGAAAGGCCTCTGTTGACAACGTCAACCCATTTCGCTTCACAGATGCAGAGCAGTAAGGAAAACTGCACGTTCTGCTCAAGTAATTCCCCCGGTTGTTTCAGCCACCAGCTGCAGGCGGTGTTTTAGAGGCCTCTCATGCGCCATTGGTGTTAACGTCCCTTCGATCGTGCAGAGAGGCGAGTGGCTCATAGGAATGTCTGTTGTTCTTAGCAATTTAGATAACCTCTGTTGGTGAAACGGTCCGTCCAAATCACCTCTTGAACAATGCCTGACACTTTAGAGTCACCTTTTGCTACTATGTCTTCTTGTCCACTTTGATTTTGAAGCTCGTCAGTGACTAATCATTCACGACTGGAGGGTCACAGACGTATAAACACCCTCCTGAAGATGCTTGATGGTTTTTCCTCTTAATCTCCGTCCACTTATTTAAAGTTTGATGAAAAAACTGTCAATTCATGAGCTTTTATTCAGAGCTTTCAACCAGAGATGGAGTTTCCTAGGATGACAGAGGTTATGATACAACCTCATCATCTATGGCCACATGTACATGTGACAAGATGGTAGCTACCCAGAAAAAAGCTATTAATTTCACCATGACATAAAAACAGTTCCTAAAATGTATATTCCGAAGGCCAAGAATAAAATGTCACACTCAAGTCTTTTACCTGTAGGGTCCAGAGAGAAAAACTTTTCCACTGAGACTCGTCCTATACACAGCCAGAACAACCTGACTCGATCAGAGATAGAGACATGATATGATCCAACCTGAGATGCTTCAGGTTTCCTTTTCCTGGTTGTTAAACTGTCTTCTTGTGTTCCAGATCAGTAAAAGCAAGAGGAAACTGATTATTCAGATTAACAGGGTCAAAGTTAAAACACAGAATATGAGCCTCTTCTTCTTCTCCTCATAAAATTGAGTCTTTTTCCACATTTGGACAAATGGAAAATGCTGATATTCTTCCTCTGCTTTTGGTTTAATAGCTCTATCGCTTTCAAATGCACCACCACAGTTCAGTTTGGAATTCATTTTTTGATGTTGTCATTGTCGTCCTCGTATTCAGCGCAAGAGTGTTACCCAGGAGGCCACCGGATTTTGCGTGACGCCTACCGGAGCATTGACTTTGACTCCACAGAGATCCAGAACACTGCCATCCAGGACCTGATCTGTGACCACTCCCTGTCGCAGGGCTGGTACAGATTCAAGATCAACAACAAGCCGGCAGAGATGCCGACCACCTGCGTCGAGGTAAGACTCCAGAAATAGCAGACGAGCTGTGCCAAAATAAAGTGATTTGTTTCACTTGTTTGTTTCACTTAGTCTCTGCTAAGACTTAAATTGAGTAAAAAAAACTCTCACCTCTGCCAAAAAAAGCCTCAGACATCCTCTGCAAACAACAGATTGGTATAATAAGCACCTTCAGCACAGCTGGAGTGTATAATAACCCCTCACAGCAGATAATGACTATTTCTATCCACCCCACTGCAGATGAACCGCTGCGGTACACAGGCCCCGGTGTGGCTGTCACTGAAGGACACCTCCCTGCCGCAGCCCGGCGAGGTCCGCCAGCTCTCCGCCTGCGCCACCTGGCAGTTCTTCCACGGCAGCACCAAAGACTGCTGCCTCTTCCGCATCCCCATCACAGTGCGGAACTGTGGCGAATTCCTGGTCTACTACCTCCAGCCCACGCAGGGGTGCATGGGATACTGCGCTAAAGGTGAACACAATTTGTTGTTGGGTAGGAGGGATATATATTTACCTCACTTGTAATATCTCAATATGGGTTTTCTCAGTCGTTTCTTCCACAGAACTTCTCTTCCGTGGTTTCCAACAAGTTACAACACTTCATTCTTGATCTTAGAGAAAAGCAGTTTGACAAACTACTGAGTGATTCGGTCAAACACTCCAGAAAATCCTAGAAAGGAAACTTGGAACTTGTTGCGATTGTTTTGTGAATTTCTTGTTTCAGTTGCTCCCAATATGGGACCGAGACTCTGCCCAACAGGCGAGGTGGAAGTCAACGGCCAATGCAAAGGTAAGGTTTAAAAAGGTCAAGGTCTTCTTTTACTCTAAGTACAATGTTGTTTATCGTTGTATGAATGAAGAGAAACAAACTCTGTTTTCAGCTGCTGTCCCATCCCTCCCCTCTCGGCCGGTGATCACCCCAGAGCTGATTGGCCACAGCGTCCACCTGAGGTGCTCCTTCATCCCGCCGCCGTGGAGCCAACTGCTGGTCTTCCAGGTGGTTTGGGCCAGACACGTCGGCCACAGCATGAAGGCTGAGATCAGGCAGGAGACCACTGTGAAGCCCTTCTCTCTGGTGGAGATGGATGGCGTTCACTTCAGGCTGGGAGAAACGGTAATTTTGCTGCTGAGAGTTTCACAGTAGGCCATAGATCATGCTGTCGTCTTTTTGCCTGAGTTCATCCTGACAGAGCAAAGCCAGAGAGACAACGTGTGTCATACTCCGATAAGAGAAGTCAAGAGGAAGTTAAATCAGTTGCAGGTTGGAAAAGCCGTGTTCCACATGCTTCTCATTTAAACCTCCCCATTCAACTTGTCACATTAAATTCAAGTGAAGGTATTTTACACGGACAGAAGCACAGATTCACAATGAAGCCATTTCTTGTGACGTTTTATCGACACACAGCTCTCGCACAGTAGGACATTCTGCTCTTGCTCTAGGACACTTCTGCACTGGACTTACAGTACAACTGCATCCAGCTGCAGATAAGTCATGCACAGTACGTGCATGACAGCAGTCAGGTGGGCTTCAGCTGTCTTTTAACAGAAGACACAAGGTGATACAAAGCATTCAGTCAGATTTTGTAAGCATGTGATATTTGACGTCAGTTGGTTGAGTTGGAAACATCTGACCTTTTCTTTGATTTCAGCATTTAGCTGCTGTGAGAGGGGCGGAATCTTAAGATCGCGTAAAATTTAAAATATACAAGCTATGAAAGTAAAATCCCTTCAGCAGGAAAAGAGGAAGGCAACTGAAGAAACCACACAAATCTGTATGTCGATGGAAAACGACAGCAACAAGACAGAGGCTCCTGACGGCCCTCATTTCCCGGAGAAATCATTTCTTGCCAGGAATCACTAAGATTTTCAATGTGATGCTGTTTGAAAACAAGGTGATGTCACTCTCGCGGCTCGCCCCAGAGCAGCTGTGCACCACTGCGCTGCCATATTTGGACACCAGGCTTGTATTAGTTGTGTCTGGAACGTGTTGCAGAGGGCTGGGCTAGCTCACAGGGCCCATCTCGAACACATGTTGATACTGCAGCTGAGTTGGGTCAAAGGTCATCGCCATTTTTTTTATTCTCTACCCTGTGAGTGAGTTAAATGTTAGCGCTCTTCGGGCCGGGGGATCAGAGGGGCGCTGCACTGTGGGCTGCACGGGGAAATGTTTTGATAAATCACAAATACAGTGTCAGACGTACACATGCTGGGAATTTAAAGTAATTATTCACTTGGAAATGTTCTTGAGAGCTTAAAACGATTTTGTTCCACAAATAGACATTGAGGAGCTCAGTGAAAGAACATTGTTCCATTTGAAATGTTAGAGTTTTGGATTAAGAAAAGCATGTAACATCTTTCGGGGGGGTTGGTTCGATGTGGCCTCCTAAGTCCCTACAAACGTTCCTGCTTTTATCTGTCCTTGCAGTTCTCCTGCAGTGTGTCGACTTTCAGAGCCAACTCCAGCCGCACCAGATCTACTCCTAAAGAAAGCGAGAGTTTCTATGCCGGACTGAAGGTAAACATTCCTTGTGTTATGTTTAAACTCCAGTCTACTGCCAGGATGAAAGGAGGCGTTCCTTTATACACTGGCAGAATGTGACAGTAAACCTGGAACACAAACTCACCAAATGCTTGTTTTCTCTCTTCTTGCACTTCAGTTTTCTCCTGAGTCGCTCCACATAGCAGAGAACGGGAAGGAGCACGAGGTGACCGTCCACAGCACGGTGCCCATCCCCTGCTACAACACCAACCAAGGCCACCAATGTGGAGTCACTCTGGCTCTGAGTGTCCACGACCCAGGTCAGACCTACAGGAAAACAGAGGATATTAACCATTAAATTAAATTAAGTTAAATTAGCAACTGAGACCCTGAATTCTCATTACTTCATATAAAATAATTTCAAAGGACACATTTAGATACATTAAACAACTGCAGTATAGAGAAGTTAGTGATGAACAGGCAATTTCATGTTGAAATCGCTTTTACACCATGAACTTAAACACCATTAAACTCTGGCTTCTAATCGACGGCCTGTTTTAATTCTTTTTAGGATTTACAGGACCAGAAGCAACTGAGCCCAAATATAAATTTACATTTATTTATTTAGTAAAAACAAAGATGCCCTGAAAAGGAGCTTGTTGGCTTATTAAAGATGATTAGAGGGTCAAGTCGCCATCCTCCCTCTTCTCCCCTGCTGCTGTTGTCACATCCTCCTTCCTGCTCGGGTTTTTCCGTCTGTTGTGCTCCAACTTGTCCAGTACATCATCACATCAAAGCCGGCCCGGGGGACTTTTATTACAGTTCTGCAGGCAGCTGTTTGCCATCCGTTAACACTAACCTACCGCTGTGTTGACACCCACAGACAGTCTTGGACACGGGGCCTCCGATGTGGCGCTGTCCGCCTGCCAGGTGGAGGTCCAAACTACTGCCTGCAGCAATGGCAGCTGCGGTCGGTCGTTTTTCGTCACTGCTGTCACCGATTTTGCACGAGATGGGAACCGTCCCAGTCTGATAGGTGCTCTGCCGGGACCCAGCGCACCACGACTCTGGAGGAACTACATCCCAGTGTCGTTAAAAGTGAGTTGAGTCCGTGCAGAGGTTCCAGGGATTGAAAGACATAAATTGTAATTCCAGCCCTTAAGAGGAGTCAAGACATCGAGGATCCCTGTTTTCTAAGGGTTCATGAAAAAGTTCATAGTCCTCTTGAGGGTTTATAAGGGAACTTTACAAGGGTTTTAGAGGAGGGAAGATGAGTAGTCCCATCAAACCCCAGAGAGGCTTCCTGTGCTCCTGGATGTCCGGGAAAATTGGAATTTGTGGCATCAAAGTTGCTTGGGACTTAAGGAGCTTTTTAGGGGTTTATGCAGCTTTTTTCCAAAATTGTAACAGAAGATGCTAAAGGGGAAGCTTGGGAAGCCACTGTAGATTTTGCAGGCTCTTTGAGGAGATAAAAGTACTTTATGTTGTTACAAAGGTAATTTTCTTGCATGGATTCTAGGGTCTTGTGTTGAAGACGGCCAAGGGGTCTTCAACGGCCCCTGGGTGTTTTGTGATCCCTGTTGAGGAATCCTCTTAAGAGGACACTAGGGTCCAAAACTGCGTGAAGAAGCAGCGGACTGATATAATTATCTAATTATAACTTTAATTAGAGAGTATTAGAAAGGCTGTTCTAATTACAGGTCTCTCTGTCATACTGTGTACATATACACCAAGTTATACCGTGCTTTATTAAGTTAGAGGGGGGAGTGTGACTGACGTGAAGTTTGAGGAGCGCTGCCCTAAGTGGTCGTTAGTTATGTCCACACAAGCCATCACGTTATGTAAGACATGATGTCAACCCTGCAGACACTGTGTCTCAGAGGGGTCCACAGAACAGATGGGAATCTGTGTGCACGGTGAAACATCAAAAGCTCAAGGTTAGAGGGTCACAGGGTGGGGCCCCCCCTGTTAATCTTTGTTCTCCTGACCTCTGCTCCCAGGTCACGGTCCAGGACGTTCCCACTTCCATCTGCTACTCTCTGACTGACCCACATGTCATTACACTGGACGGCAGGTAAATATACTCAGTTATCAGTTGTCAAGTTTAATTAAATAAATAGTAGGTCTGCTCCCAAATTTAGGCATTGACTCACTTGCATGTCATTTTATGTGCAGGCGTTATGAAAACCACCAGACCGGCACCTTTGTCCTTTACCGGAGCCGCGTCAGGACATTCGAGGTCCATTCTCGTCAGTGGGACTGTGGCAGTCGACACTACGCCGTCGCGTGCAACTGTGGCGTCGCGGTGCGGGAGGGGAATGAGGTGGCCATCTTTGACATGTGCAATGGGCAGCCGCAGGAGACCAGACCGCAGCTATCCCTGAAGAACCTCGGCTATGAGGAGAGCAGTCGGGTCAGGGTGCTGGAGTCCCACCAGGGGAAGAAGGTCACCGTAGGTATCCGAACATTTTGACACTGGTGCAGAGTTTCGTCATTATGCGCAGTTTGCTTCTATGTTTGAACCACGTCACATTAAATTCATGTTGCTGCATGAGGAGATTCTGTTAATTAGCTGCTGGATGTGACTCTCCTCTTGTAGTTGATCTTTCCCTCCGGGGCCTTTGTTAGGGCCGATGTTGGCGATTGGGGGATGAGCCTGTCCGTCCGGGCGCCCAGCGTCGACTACGGCAACACAAAAGGCCTCTGTGGCACCTTTGACCACAATGTCAACAACGATTTCCACAGCTCTGATGGTGTCTTCTATGGGCCTAATGACCTGCATCGCTTCATACAGGACTGGAGGTCAGTAAAACTATGTTTACTACTTTTAACTCATTTGGCAGAAATTAGTCTCTACAAAGCTTTTTGTTTCTTCTGTGCGTTAGGATAGCTCCAGGTGAGAGTTTATTTGACAAGACACCTCCCGGGACGACACAGGAGGTCAGGAGGCCTTTCTGTCAGTGCCAGAATGAGTACAGCACTTCTCATCATGCCGGCAGAGGGATGAGGAACCTGTACAGTCCCTCCGCTCATGCCGACTGCATAGCTTACGATAATGTGGATTACACATCTGTCTTCCCCTCCATGGACACGACGGTGGAATACATCAAGAGTCCAGGCAGAGAGGAGAGCATATTGGATATGACTGACTTTAATAGTCATCCTCTGGAGAGGAGGCACCTTCAGTTTCCCAGTGAAAACGGAGACAGTGATGCTGAACTGGACGGCGAGTTCAGGGAGGATCATCTGCTTTCCGTCGACAGGGAGAGGAGACAGGCATCATTTGAATTCCAGCCTGTGTTTGCGGCTCAAAGCCTCAGTCAGGCTGATCTGGAGAACTTGGCTTACTTTTTCCCTGAGGATCACCTGGCAGAGGCCCGACCGCAGATCCAACCCCAGTGGCCCACCCCGAGCGGCCTCACGTCGGCCAAGGCTCTGGAGGTGTGTCAGATGGCTTTGTCCAACTCCACTGTTGGCACGGTGTGTCGGGGGCTGCTGGGACGCCGCCTGGAGGAGGCGGTGGATTCTGTATCCTGGACCTGCAGCTCAAAGATGATTTGGGCTGGGAGGAGGCACTGCTGCCGCACCTGGAGAATGAGTGCGAGAGGAGGCTGCTGGAGAACTGGACCCAGAGAGCTTTGGAGGTGGCAGGTCCACCGGAAGTGTCTGGGAAAGTGGTCACGGCACTGCGCTGCCCCAACTTTTGCAATGGGAACGGAGAGTGTACAGAATGGGGCTGCCAGTGCTACCCCAGCCACAGCTTCTATGACTGCAGCCTGGCCATCAGTGAGTATTTTTCTGGTGATATTTAGGTCTGAAATTATCAGCTGAAATAACAAATATTCTCCCATTTGAATGACTTGTAATTTACTCAGGCCAGCCAGTAGAGTTAACTGATTTGGAGAACAGTGGATTATGTGACATCCGAGCGTTTGACTGTCGCAACGTTCGAGTGTTTGGCCTCGGCTTCATCGACTCTCCTGACCTCAGCTGTCATGCCACTAGACTGAAGGTGAGGAAAGGCGAGGTCAGATACATGGCTGCGAACCTTATAGATTAATAATATATATATTTTAATATGAATTCCTTCTGAATTTCTGCCTCCGCAGTACGTGAATGGAGTTTGGGTCGCAGGAGAAAAACAGAGAACAAAAGCCACCTTCCTCAGCTCCAAAGCTTTGGACTGTGTCGTCCCGTCTTTGAGCAACACCGCCGTCAACACGGAAGATTTCATGATGGATGACAAGCCATACGCACGCTGGGAGATGAAGGTAATGCTGCAGTAGAAACGTCTTTTCTCGGGTGATGGCTATTTTGTCGGAAGCTGTTCACAAAAATATCTAATTTCTGTCAGGTGACCAATGACGGCTCCCAGTACAGCCAGGCCAAGGTGCTGACCATCTACGATGGCGTCTGCCAGGTCTGCGAGGCATTGCGCTCTGGACTCTGTAAGTTAAAGGTAACTTGCATATGAGAAGTGAAATGTTTTTCCACACTGAAGTTGTTTATCGCCTCCACAGTGAATTGAAACTGATCCATCGGCCAGTTCCAAGAAACCCTACCACCACCTTCTCTATAAGCCCCCCCCCCATTGATAAAGCCCAGTCTGCTCTGATTGCAGCTTTACCTCAGGGATGTTTTTGCCCCGTTTTTTTAAGGTTTCCAGATTGAAGGAAATGTGCAACAGGTTTGATGGGTGTGTCAGAGGTGCTGCCTTACAGCAACACTTATATGAACCCTGCTGTATTAAAAAAACAGCACACACAATGGATTCTAAAGTTCTCTACGAATGCGGCAGCTGCTGATTGGTGCTTGCATCAATTGAAGGTGTTGGAAGCACACGAAAGCTGAAACTGTTACATCGAGCATATTTTGATAGTTTGAAGTATTTAAACACATTTCATGTACCTCCAAGATTTCTTTCATAAGAACACCAAGTGGCAACACTTGTGTATCACAAAAGAGTGTTCAAACCGACACTGTTTATGTATAAATTAATTGATTGACTACTTTTACCATGAACTTTCACATTCACAAAAAAACTGTATAACACACTAGAGGAGAGAAACAAAAAAAAATAATTACCCTTAAATCATACAAATATGTTTGAGTTTCGATATGGGTGTTTTCTGAGTGAGCAAAGACACTTAAAGTTATTTTTTACATTTAGGCCACTAAAGATATTTGGTCAACTCAAGGAAGAAAATCCTCCTCTTGGTTAAGAGAAACAGGAAAGACACTACAGGCGACTTTTCACCTCCCTGACTTCTGCTTTCTTCTTGTTAGTTCAGCCATAATTCACATGAAAACTTGGACTATCCCATGTTTGTTTATGTGAATATAAACAGAGACAGTGGGTGTTTAGTGGTGAAGTGTTTTATATGCTCTGCTAGAGGTGCACGACTCGAATGACTAAACCAGACACAGAGTGATTTCCCATCCTCGTAACACGCAGCAGCTGATTAAGAACTTTACATTCGTCAAACAAAAAGATACGGGGGGGGGGGGGGGGGTTGTTGTTACTGGAACGGCTTTTTATGGGAGAGCAGACAGAAAAACATGTCATCTCACCAACAACCAGGAGCAGTGAACACACACAGCTGCAACCACACAGACATTTGCATGTGTTTGCCAAACCTGGAGCAAATTGAATTCACTTAAGAGAGGATGGAGCAGATGATTTCCTGTTTCTTACCTGGCAGAGAAACACCCCCCCGCCCCCACAGGGAAAACAAACAGCTTGGAAAAAATGTGTTTTATAATGCTGTAGTTCCTGCTGTTAAACATGTCAACCATTCCAAAACAACATTGTAAATATGAGTACGCAAACAAACCTGGTTTCTGTCTCGCTCTGTTTTCCGTTGGCCAGGAGCGAACGTGTAACATCGATGGGATGTGTTTTGCAGAGGGAGACTCCAATCCCAGCAGCCCTTGCCTCCTGTGTGACCCGGGCACCTCCAAATTCACCTGGTCTGTGATCCAAGGTACCGGCACGTTATCAACATTATCTCATCACATGAAGAACCTTGAACTGAAGCATGAAGTGTTTGTAGACGATCGGTTGTCTGCACTACATTAGTCTTGTTTGTAGTTTCATTGCAGCGTGTTAATAACTGCATCATTGAAAAAAACTGCAACACAAACAATGCATGCTGCCAAAATGCATCAGAAATAGCATTAAATGAATGTTACCAGAATTAAGACCTACCTAGAAATATTTAAAACCTTAGCATGTAATAGTTGTATTCAAGACTTTTGAAGGTCTAAAATTCAGATTATTGATATTTGATTAGATTATTATTATTATTATTACATTGATAATTGATAGCATACAAATAGAATGGCACATAGTAGATTTTTATAGAGATCAATATCTCGCAATGATCCGTAAACGTAATGGATTCTTCCTTGGGTCATGTCCCGTCCCTCCACAAAATTGAGTAGGTAGTAATATGTAGTTTGCTTTGCTGTTTCAAGATGTCAAGGACCCTAGGTATAAAAGATAGGTGTGTAAGTACTTGACTGCCCTGCACAGAGCCCCTGAACGCAAGCAGGGACTCACTATTTTTGTGCTGGTAAAATATTTTATGTGAGTGAAGCGATTGTGAGTGTTTTCATTCCCTTGCCGGCTAATGATGACCAACAACAGGGGGAAGCAGCCTTTCTCTTACTGTGTTGGTGCAGTGTCACTGTGGCAGCCATCCAACTGCGGCCCTGTTTGTCTCCATTAGCAGATCAAAGCGGTGGAGGTTTAGGTTTCCCAGCATGCCATGGCCTGTCGCTTAACCACTCTGAGGGGAGGGGAGACAAGGGGGGGGGGGGGGTCACATGGTTGATTTTCACAGCGACACAGGCTGACTATCGTCCTTCCTTACCCCCAAACAAAGCACGAATCAGCAGCAAATTAATGAAACAGTTCACGTCAAGTTCAGCCTTAAAGGAGACATATGATGCTTTTTTTATGTTTCTTCCTCTGGTGTATTCTGGTGCATTTTTGGAGCGGAATCTTCAAGATGATCTGAGTAGTGGGTGGAGGGTGGACGGGGTGCTACATGATCTCGCTGAAATGGCCGTTGAGAGCAGCAGCTGGAAAGAAATGCTGGAAACCCCTCCTGCCAGGGAGAGAACAAGTGTTTACGACGATTCCTCCAGGAACAGCCTGGACGGATGTTTTTGCCGAGCAGAGACTGTGTTTGAAGAGTTTATTTCAGGACAGGAAGCAAATCCTGACATCTAAACACAAACATGTGTAGGTGGAGATGTGACAATACAGGCAGCTTCTGTTTTTGAGTGGAGGTTTGTATGAATTGCATAATAAATGTATTTCAGCTAAAGCTTCTTCACCTTTTCCCGTCTGGCAGTCAACGAGCCACCGGCCTTCCACCGACCTCAAAGTGACCTGCAGACATTTGCCGGGGAGAACTTCGTCTTCCAGTTCGCGGCATCTGACCCTGAGGGCTCGGCGCTCCTCTTCCAACTGGAGGAGGGTCCAACGGGGGCCGTTCTCTCCCCAGCAGGCCTCCTTATCTGGAGGGTCCCATTGCTTCCAGAGGAGAGGGGGCGTCAGTCGAGGCGCCCGTTCCGCTTCACGCTGTCTGACGAGTGCAACGCCCAGAGTACCTTCACTGTGGAGGTAGAGTTGGAGGAAGAGAAAGGGAGAAACTAAGAGGAAAGAAGGAGGGAAGAAGGTTTAATATCTGGTAGAATTATTGTAAATTACAATGTATGGTTGGAAATTAAGTGAGTAACATTTTAACTTTATGAAAATCAGTTGGAATGATGCAGCAAGCAACAGGAATTATGGGAAATGTGGCCTTAACTTTAAAGGACATTAAAACTCTCAGTTCTGCTGGATGAGTGGGAGCCTGTCTCGAAGCAGAGGATACAGTTATTGTTGAATATTAAAATGCATTTTTGCTTTTCTATCCGTCATCCAGATTGACGTGGTGCCGTGCGGCTGTCAGAATGACGGCACGTGCGTGACCGACGTCAACTTCCCCGCCGGCAGTGGGAGACACCTGTGCGTGTGTCCCGAGGGTAAGCAGGGTGACCTCTGCGACGAGGACATGGACGAGTGTCTGTCGGCTCCGTGCACGGCCGGAAAGTGCATCAACACCGTCGGTGGGTACAGATGTGAGTGTCCTGCAGGGTTGAGAGGTAAGAGTTGACGAAACTGAAATGGATCTGTGCCCGAAATTCATGTTGGCATCCCAGTTACAGTTTCCCCGTTTGTTTGGCAGGTATCACATGTTTGGAAGATATCAATGAGTGTGAAAGAAATCCCTGTTTCCCTCGAGTCCAGTGCTTCAACAGCTTTGGCTCCTACAGCTGTGGTCCCTGCCCTAAAGGCATGCTGGGAAATGGGACGAAATGTGAGGGTAAGTGATGTGGGCATTTTTTTGTAAGGTGTGTTGTGCCAAGACAGCTGCTCCACTGAATATGGTGCTCACACGTTTCACATCAGCAGATACAGTACGTCATTGAGCAAGGCACTGAGAAAACCAACCGGCTCACTGACCATATGTTTCTGTGGAGAGTCTTTAATTTTCGAGTCGTTTAGTTGCAAGTTCGCTAAGTCTGGAGTCCAGTTGTAAGATCTGATGGAAAAAGAGCATAAAACAAAGTCTGATCGTGTGTTCACGAGAATAAAATGAAAACATTTCACTTTCCTCATCTTTAAGATAACAAAGAAACTGGGATCAAATCATTTCACCATCCTCTGTATTAAAACTGTTTTATTGAAAAAGTAAATGAGAGACTTAACTCCAGATACAAGTTGATGTTCCACCAAGGACGTTATAGTTTTGTTTTGTTGACTTGCCTGTTAGTGAGCAGGATTACGCAAAATATACTGGGCGGGTTACCACAAAACTTGGAAGAATGCGGTATTGTCAGAAAAATACGTTTTGGTGCACATGCCAATAAACAGTTTTAATAATTAATGGAAATGCTGCTTTAACATGGTGAGATAGGGCATTATCCTTGGCAGAGGTATGTGCTATTATTATTTACAGCTATTGATGAAGTCACATTGAAACAACTTTACTCTGTCTCCAAGTTGTTGTTCTTTCTTTAGTATAATGATAAAATAACTTGGATAAACCTGGATCCCATTAGCAGTCATAACAAGAGCTTATCAGATCCTGGTCTACTTTGTTCTCACATTCTGATCTCACATAATAAAAAAATAATTTCTGTATTTATTAATTTCAACAGCCATAACATCAATGAGAATTATTTACATGCACCCCCCCCCAAAAAAAAAACGCTGCTTCTGTTGTTGCAAATCAGAAATAAGATCCATTATGGATACGAGCGTCAGCTAAACTCCAGGAATATGATTGCTCGCTGCAGCAGTGCTGCTCTGAGCAACATTCAGCAAGACCCACAGAGGTTATGCAGAATGGAAACCAGATGGCCGATGGCACCTGATACCGCTGCCTCCCTCCATGTGCTCACTTTGCATCAGAGCGACTGATAACTAGAGTTAATACGTTAAAAGAATCCCTGCCGCTGTGGGCGAAGGAAGGTTGTTTTTTTATGTCTTCCCCTTTGCTCCCAGCTAAACCTGTATGGGAATTCACACAGTAAACACATCACACAGAGTTATTCTTAAAGTTTGTAGCTTGAGGTGGTCCGCGGCTGTCGGATGTCGTTGGAGCTGCAATGGTGCTAAAAAGTAAAAAAAACTATGTGATGGTTAGTCAACAAAAACATCCAAAGAAACCCGGTACTTAAAGCTTGTTATAAATACAAACATGAGCTTTCCGAAGACTGAGACCTTTTGAGTAATCAGACGATTTCAAAACCTGGCTTCTATGCAGGGCAACAATCAAAAATGACGCATTGCACATTGCAGGACATGACTGTTCCTAATGGAAAAGTTGGCCCACAGCAGAACACCAAGCATAAATCACTGTAACATATTGTTTGTTATTTTTATGGACTCTTGAGGACGGATCCTCGGATTTCCTCTTTCCTTTGTTTTATTGCTTACTCCTCAGTCCTCTGATCTACTTGAGCCAAAGGACTTTGGTTCAAGTCAAGTGTAAAAAAAGACCAGACTTTCCATGTCAGAGATCCTAAATCTTAAAAGTCCTGAGTGTAAAACAAGCTGGGATGAGGGTTTCTTTCACTGTCAAAACCATACGAGTGAAGAGTAAATAAATTCAAATTCTAAGTTAAGACCAGACACAGATTCTTAGAATTTAGATGATTACACACGGGTGAAAACATCACAAGGATTATTTTATATTCATTTTCTGCCAATAGATCCCTTTGACCTAAATCTTACACACTGAACCTTTGTCTAGATTCAATAAATCAAAGCAAGTCATCATAGATCTAGAGGACTCGGATGTTTCACGACGTAATCCATTTCATTTATCCTATATTATCATTAGCCAACATTTATTTTTAAAAATCGGAGTCAAGTTTGTTTGACCCGCTGCCATGTCGAAGGTCTGCGGTCAGAAATGTGTCCTGCTTGGCTTGTGGCTTGCAAACCTGTTTATAGGCTGTGAGTGGTGATCACGCCTCGTTGCGATCTTTACACAAACACGTTCCCAAGTTCCAACTCTTGCTGGGCATCTCATTAAAAGCAACATGTTGACCTACCAGGGTTTTTTCCCTTTACTGTACCGTGAGTACAGAGTGCAATCCTTCACTTCTTTGCTATTGGATCACGCGAAGTGAGTGATCTTGAAATTGAATAGGATGTTATTCCATATAAGAGCATCTGATAGAGGCATTACATGACAATCAAAAATATATGTTTCCCTTAATACAGCAGTCGCCAGGCCGGCCGCCATCACTCCCACATCTGCTCCTCGTACGACTCTCTACAACACGCCAGATGTTCTGCTGCAACTCCCCAAAAAGACAGACACTTTCCGGAAGACGATTCCAGGAATTGACCTTGGTCGGTCACAGGCCAAGACCACCTGGAGAGAGACTCCAGGAATTAGCCTGAACCCAAGCCTCACTAAGGCGGCAGCCAACAAGAGCATCACATCGATAACATCAATCGTCTCCCAAACAACGACTGATGCTTTGAAAAGAAACCAAGGACTTGACTTCCAGCTTCCCAGGGACAAACACAGATACCATAAAGAACATCTCAGGAGTAACACCGGACCAAGTCGAGGCTGATCAGCCCAAAATCAGCAACACAATAGTCAAGACAGCCACTGCAGCCCAACCAACAGGAAATGGTGGATCAGCTCCAGGTAAGCCCAACATCACACTTGATTTTTCATAATTAAAAACAGCTGTAACTATGGAGGGTGGTCAGAGGTGTTTTAGGAACATGCAAAGGAGTATTTACCGCTCATTTTTCCTCCTGTAATAGGAAAACACAAATTTACTAAGAAAATTGCAATAATAAAACCCATAACAATCTGATAAACTATGATAAAGGTCCGGCTCATATAGAGCAATGACCACAATTTCTTTCCCCCAGGATCAGCTCCGTTGCCGCCTGTCAATGTGTCGGCGACATGTGCCAGCAGACCCTGCTTCCCCGGGGTTCAGTGTATCAACCGCAGGCCGCCGCATGTCGGCTTTGTCTGTGGCCGCTGCCCGCCCGGCCTTTACGGCAACGGACGCGTCTGCATGAAGAACACCAGGGCAGGTACAGGATTCTTTTTCGCAACATTTGATTTTGGTTCTAACACCTAATTTGTTGCCTCAACAATTTTACCCTCTTAAAACATGCTGAAGATCGACTGACTTTACCATTGGTTCACAAATTCCTGTGACATATGCATAATTTTGTAATTGAAACCATTTCTTATCCTTCCTGCCTTTGTTTTTAACCTGAAGACACAAAAAATAAATCAGGCAGTAAATATCTGCATCACATGTTTATATTTTATGTTTTGGTTTTTCATTGATGTCGCTTTCCTTTGTGTGTGTTTCTTTTGGTTAGAAAGAATGTTAAACGCAGCAGATAAATCAGCGGTGGTAAGAGCCTGCCTGGTTGTAATAACCACCTCTGGTGCTTTTTGAATCTGCATCCGAAAGAAAGAAGGCCGCTTAGTGTTTTCTTTCTCATAAGGGGAGTTAAGTAACAGCTCAGAAGAGACGATGTCACTCGAATTTAAATCCCTTCACTGTGTCTGTCTGGAAAGTGGCAAAGCAGAACAAAGTGTTGCAGATGAGACTCAAGACACGAATCGCGTAAATCACTCCATTTTCAAGAGTTCTACTCAAGTACTGAAATCAGTGCCTGTCAAAATGTGCCAGTAACAGAAAAGATTGTGTGAAAAGTGAAGCCAAAGTGTCTTATTTGCCCCCTGGTGGCTTGCTGCGGTGAAAATCATAAACCCCCGGCTCTCCCATGTTAGCAGATGGGACATGGGCCAGACTAAAGAGTAAAAATAAATTTCAAATAATAATTTCTTAAAGTCCTTTTCTGTCATTCAGGTACTTCTTATCACATTATTATATATTATGTTTTAAGTACTAATTTTGTAGTAAATTTGGGTTTAATTTAATGCTATAAAAACTGGGTAAAATCTGATAACTGACATCGCCGTTTGTCTTTCCTCAGCATCCAATCACCTCCCTCAGCAGCAGGCAGCCGGCAAGACCAGCCGATCCTCACATGGAAGCATCAGCAAAGTCTCGCAGCTCCACCTGCCCAACCTGCCGTCCAGACACAGCATCAAACACCTGTCCTCCTTGGCCGTCACAAGACAGAACCAAGACAATACGCCGCGCCAGGTTCCCGCATCCGGGAGGGGGGGTGGCACTGGGAGGAGAGAGGCAGTCACTGCTTCCAGAGATGTGACAAAAACATCAGCGAGCACCCTCCATGTCACGGCAAACACTCACAACAGCCGCCAAAGTGCCAACCCCAGGTCAGAGGCCAAGACATACGCGACAACTCGCATCTCTGCCTTAAGAGAGGTTGTGGTTCCTCGTGTGACTGTCTCCCAGGTGAGTCCAACTTTTCTACACCTCGCAGCCGCCGTCATTCATAAAAGCATCCTATAACCTTCCTGTCTTCGTTCATCTGTCTTTGAATCATCTCTCTGCAGGCTGCAGCAGCACTGACTGGTGTCACACCTTTTAGGGTAACGCCTCCCGCTCCACACCTCTCCACTCGGGAAGTGACGCAGTCAAAACAGGCAACTAAGCCTCAGCTCAACCACATGGTATCAACCCGTGCCAAACCCTGGACCCGTCCAAGACCGGCGCTCCCACTGACAGCGGCCCTGACCGCTCTGTCCTACTCCCTGTCTGAGACCGAGTTCTCTGCTGACGGGGATGAGGCAGAGTCTGGACTTGAGGGCCCAGAGATCCCGCAGATGGTTCCGGCATTGACCTTCCCAACACCGGGCAAGATGGGCTCCCCGTTACAGAGAGCGACCTCGGTACAGCCTGGTGTTTGGAGCAGACAAACAACTCCCAAACACGCGACGACATGCGCCAGTATGCCATGCTTTCCTGGCGTCCAGTGTGAACCAGCCGTGGATGGTGGCTTCAGCTGTGGGAGGTGTCCTGTGGGATACACCGGTGATGGACGAGTCTGTCGAGGTACAATGCCCAAATTACACCCTATCGTCTCAATCCAATCAGTATCAGCACAAATATCAATCTGGAATTTTGATATTACACTCAAAATATTACTTTAAAAGATCTTTTAAAAAGACATACACAAGCATAACATTTCCACGGCGCCCCCTGTGTGTGTTTTAAGCTGTTTGCAGGCATACGTGTGGTAGGAACATGGTGTGTGCTGCGCCAAATACGTGTCGCTGCAAACCAGGCTTCACTGGATCTGACTGTCAGACAGGTAAACAGAGAAATGGCTTATATTGTATTGTATTGTATTTGTTATTATATGCAACGATATAAAATTTGGGGTTTTCCCGTGTATTCTTAGCAATCTGTGATCCAGAGTGTACAAATGGGGGCGTCTGCATTGCTCCGGGTGTTTGTCAATGTCTGACAGGTTTTCATGGAGAAACTTGCCAGGAAGGTAAGAGTCATTTTCCAGTCTCCTAGTTAATCTGATTTCATGTCACTAAAAATATCCATAAACACATCTACATCTACATTATAAATACACTTTGGAAAGCAGTTATTTCCTAAACGTTTTAGCATGGTAGAAACTGCATTCATATAATATATATATATATATATATAAAATCGATATTTATCACTAGCCTTAGAACTGAACTGTTATAAGTGATACAACTAACAGAGGTCCATCTGTGCAGCTCTGTGTAGATTACCGTGTGAAAACGGAGGCACCTGTGTGGGTCTGCAGACTTGTTCCTGTCCCTATGGGTTTGTTGGACCTCGATGTGAAACCAGTGAGTTTACAGCCCCTATAACTTCCTTGTTTCCATATTTATTCAATGAGAAAAGTTACAAACTTAAAGAAAGATGATGTTTGCAAAGGCTTGTGGGAGTTGTAGTTGCCAAATATGTATTTATTAAGTTTTATACTTGAGAAGCCAAGAAATTATTATTTTTCTGTTTATTATAGTGGTGTGTAGCCGCCACTGTCACAATGGAGGTCAGTGTGTGTCTCCAGATGAGTGCATGTGTCTGCAAGGCTGGACTGGACCATCCTGTGAAACTGGTGAGTGTGTCTTTTCTTTGTGTGTGTGTGTCTGTTTGTGTGTACCAACCTCTAAGTGCTGATTCTCTCTCTCTCTCTCTTCTCCAGCTCTCTGCTCTCCGGTTTGCCTGAACGGAGGTTTGTGTGTTCGGCCCAACATCTGCGAGTGTCCTCATGGTTTCTACGGAGCACAGTGTCAGAACGGTGAGTCTGCAATTTCAGTCAGCAAATAAAATTGTCACTTTTAACGTCAATACAAGTTTCCATTTGTCGAATTTTCTTTTTGAATTTTGGCACATTTTGTTTTTCTTCCTCCAGCCGTTTGCAGTCCTCCCTGTAAAAATGGTGGCATGTGCATGAGGAACAGTGTCTGCTCCTGTCTGCAGGGATACACCGGGAGGCGCTGCGAGAAAAGTACGACCTCGTCATTCCTCTCCTCTGTTTGCTCTAGCACTACTTCCCATACCTCCTTTGATTCTTCCTCTTCCTCTCTTAATATCTTATATCTGTCTCTGACCATTCATCTTACTCCTCCTCTCGCTGTGACCTTGCAATGTCCTTTCTCATCCTACACTTCCTCCTTTAGTTACTTCCGTTAGATGAGACCAAAAACTGCTCCTTTGCTTGATATGATCTTCAACTCTTCTGTTAAGGCTTTTGATTCTTTCTCTCTTTCTCCCTCTGCAGGTGTGTGTGAGCCCATGTGTATGAACGGCGGCAGGTGTGTGGGTCCAGATGTCTGTGATTGCCCGTCCGGTTGGCGAGGGAAGAGATGTGATAAACGTAAGTGCAGCGATACAAGAATTGTGTAAAAAGACTTCACACTGACAACGATATCAAACTCCAGGCCAATCTGCTTATCACCATGTTGCATATACATGAATTGAGATCATATACAATCCGGATCATAATCTGGATCTGCACCAAATTTCACCTGTACGTAGATATTAGCAATCTACTCATGGCTGATTTTCTTTCTCTGCATTGTTTCTTGAGAAATTAACAAAAATGCACAAGAACTCCCTATCCCTTCAAAAATTTACAAATCATTTGTCATTTAATCCAGAAGACTCAAAAAATATACACCACATCTCTGAATGGATTCCATATCAGAAATTGATCAGGATGCTGGATTTTGACCATCAAACCTTGTTATCATGTCACAGTCACACTCACCAAACTGAGGCAGAGGTAAAGTGACACTCTCCAGTCCTGTGAGCGTCTGAACCCTCCAGGCTCGGCTGACAGATGTTTCCACAAAGGAGCTGCACATATGGGAGCCATCAGTTCTCACGTCTGCAGCCTTTTATGGGGCTGACCCTGTGATGTTCTACTGAGGCTGAAAAGACACGCATCTAAATATTAGGAGGGGGAAAGAGAGTTGACCACAGATGATCTGTCAAAGCTCAAATCTGCAGCTTTTGGTTTGTTGTTAGTCTCCACTTCCTTGTTCCTCAGATCACACCTGTCACTCATCAGGATGGCCTGTTCATGCTCACATGTGGCCACACCCACATTGATGCAACGATTGGTTTGACTGACATATTTTTCCTTTTATTTCCTCCTCCATCGTTTTCATTTCATCCTGCAGCCTCACAGTGGAGACGGACACAACCTCCAACACAAATAAACAGCATTTCAGGCCCAAACCCGAGCAAGTGGGCTGATAATAACACAGAATTTGAGGATGTTAATTAAGAAAATAGAGGAAGTGAGGGATTAAAGCTTTGCTGAAGACCACGTGATGGATCTAGTGGTTAAAATATATACATTTACAACTAAAAGGACAATTCGCATACCTCTGCCAAGGCCTAACAGTCCCCTTATGAAACCACATTTAAATCCACTTGATCCACATTTTCATTTGGATCTGCCCCAAATTGCAAACACTCTTTCCATCAAAATCCATGAATTTCTCTCTGAGAAATAAACAAAAAATGTTGAAAGATGGCCTTGTTTAAGAAAACATGAGAAGAACTGCTGATCTGGATCTGCACCAAAATAAAATGGGTTCTGTCCTCAAGTTAGTTTTGTGTAGTTTTTGCATAATCCTGCTAAACAAGTCAATTTGGGGGTGGATCCAGGATTTTTTTTACATTTTCACTGATTTCATAGGAAATAATTCATAGATCTTGATAAAAAAAACATAAACATATCAGGCACATTTAGGAGACAGATATTCATGAGTGTGCAATTTGGTGCGGCTGAATTTAAGGGGAATGTTGGGCCTTAGCGGAGTTATGTTCAAGTCAAGTCAATTCAGACTGGTCAGAGTGGTCACATCCTGTCTTTACGTCCTCAAGCATCCGCACAGCTCTAAGGTTAACTCTTGTGTCACCTCCCAGCCAGCTGTCTGCAGAAGTGTTTGAACGGAGGAGAGTGTGTGGGTTCCAACACATGCCACTGCACCCCCGGTTGGCAAGGCATGCTGTGCCAGATCCGTGAGTATGACAACAGAAGGCTCAGATATTTCTGTACGTACAAACGTCTGAAATTGGTCGTACCATAAATTAAGATGGTCAGTACGACAAATGGAGGCTTTGAACCAAGTTTTGTTGCTCTTGTGTCATCCAGAGACCAAGAGATGTGCAGGTTCTCTGTGTTCCCGTCCTGATTATGTTTTTATCTTGTGATTTCACAGCTCAGTGTCACCAGAAGTGTCTGTACGGGAGTCGATGTGTGCAACCAAACGTCTGCGCCTGCCGGAGCGGATACTCTGGCTCTCTCTGCTCCAGGAGGGTAAGAAGAAGAACCTGAGCTTCCAGTATGTTTTTAACTACACCTACAAAGTCGTTTTTTTAGAAAGGGGAATATTTTGACTGCGGTATCTTTCCCAGCTGGTCTGAGATTCACACATGTGAGAGTCAGAAGATCGGCACGAGGGAAAAATTAAAGCATGTGAATATGCATCCAATTCCGTCACAGATGATGAGGGCCAGCAAAGAAAGCTCTGCAGGAAGAATGCAACCACCATTTTATCTGTGCAAACAAACAGACAAATATCTTACATGTGTATTCATATAAAGTTCTAAGTTATTTCTGTATCATGGTGCTTTTCAAACTTACCATTACCACAGGCAGAGCAGGTTAACATACAAATTCCTGAGGAGAAAAAGAAACAGAAGTAATGTATAACACATTTTTTAGGGCTTTATCTTTAACATTTTTTTTAAATCTTTTATATTCCATCCTCCTTTTCTGTATCTGTGTTTATAACCTCATAAAATCCTGTTGTTGTTTTTTTGTTTCAGCTCCCGATTGCCCATGGTTGAGATCCACTTTCAGGCTGCAAGGACCGAACGGCTGGAGTCCGATTAGCACCCAGTAGGTGATCCGGAGCCGTCAGCACAATGTGTCGTCAAAAGAGAAAACTTCAGAGTATCTAAATTGTCCTCGCCGGATTACTTTGCAAAGTTCAAACTCCAGGCAATCACCCAAATACAGTGCAAACCAAGCAGAGTAGAGTCTCACTTTTCTGGCTTAGCTGTTGAACTGGACGCAGGGGAAACAAGGTTTTTACATCTTGCACGAGCACCCAAAATAACACAAATCCAAAAACAAGACTTTATTCTTTTGTTGTTTGTCTGCATCTCCAGCTAAAGACAAACATAGTGATAAGTGGTATATCCTGGAAACTTCACAAAACAGTTTCTGCTTCCAGTCTAAGTCCTAAAACAGGCCAGTGACAAAAAATTTGTCATCATCCTGGATTGATCAGCTGATATTTTATACATCCATAATCGCCTGCAGTGGAGATCCTTATCATCTTGGAAACTTTATTTGTTTACTGTAAATTCCATCAGGTTCATGTTCTACTCTCCAGACCTCCGTATGAGTACTTATTTATTTGGTTGTTTTATACTGTCGCATATTTCTTGTTGTATATATCCTAATCTCTGTATAATCTGTGTTATTTCTTATTAAAGCAGTGTTTATCGGTTGTTTTGTAAGAAAACAAATAAAGATCCGGATATGGGATCGATTTCTGGAAATGTCTTTGAAGATATTGAGGGTATAGCTTCCTGCAATGGGTAATCAATAAATTCTCAATACAGAATAGGGAGGGCTCTTATGAATTAACGGTACTGAACAGTCTCAGAGGAATCATCAAAGTCAGCGAGTGAAGACAAAAATATAAAAAGATACACCTAAGTGCAGATTCACCAGTTTGTGTTTTCCCTTATCGTAACCGACCCCTACCACAGACTGAAGCATGTTATATGTAGAACTCTGGAGCAAGAGTCGGGCTAACGCAGTCAGGTATGGTCTGATCTGTGCTGTGACGTAAAGCGGCGCCACTGGGAGACACGTGCAACACGGACAGACAAGTATAGATGCTCATCAATCAAGACGCCCAGTTTAGGGGATGAAGGGAAGTGTCAAAGGGATTTTGACATTGTGATGGAGAGATTTTCCGACTGAGACAACCAAAACACATCGACTGTGGCTCAGGAGCTAAAGCGGGTCGTCCGCTAACCATTTACAGTTGGCGGTTCGATTCCTCCCTGTGCCAGCGGTGTATGATTGATGTATGATCATCAATCACAAGTGCTGCACATGTGTGGGTGAATGCTTTGGGTGTTCATCAAGACTATGTAATAAAAGTACTATATAAATACAGACCATATATACATAGCAGTGATAGAAGAATGTAGTACCTTACCTTTTGCTTCTACACATGGTTTGAAGAACTGCATCCGCCTCCTTGTACCCATAATCCCTTGTTAATGGCGGTTCATAGAGCTAACAACGTCCAGCAGGGTCACATCAGGGACGACGTGTTAGATCACCTGAAAAGCATAGATTTCCTAAAAGATTACAAGGCAATAGCACAATGTTCAAAAGCGCTAATAACATCTGTATTTTCTGATATCAGACAGTTGTTCCTAATCTTTTCGCGACACCATAACATGTTTTTAGTTCGCTCAAGCCTCCTTTCGACTTTTTCTGGGACTTGCTGTTTATCAGCAGCAGCAGCGGCGGAGGGGCATTTGACTTTGCTGCAGGAGCCAGACAAGTTCATGGCCAGAGGGTCAAGGCAACAGGGGCTGCAAGGAAATGAGGATTAAGGGATTAACGATGCCGCATTAGCTCTGCGCCAATTAGGGTCCCACTCTGCCTCCCACTGACTCCTGCCTCCGCTCGGCCGAGAACTAAAGAGCCATTTGACTTTTTTTGTAACAGATTAGGATGAAGCTGGATGCTTTGTTAGCGCCGCAGGAGCAACAAGTTTGGTCCTCCCTCAACTTTTGTTTATCACTTGTATCACCTTGTATGATTCTTGTCCTAAATTATATTTTATCTGTAATATTTCTGCTTAAAAAATAATTCTTCAGTTTTGGTTGCCAAGTGACTGGATGAAGACATGACTCTCCCAGAGTTCAATATTTTGCAGGAAAGAAAAAACACAAACCTAAGAAATGATCATCATGGCTTTACTGCCCTCTGGTGGCGCTAGTTATAATACCAAGTACATACAAATACTGGACTTAAAGTATGAAATGTTGATATAGTACCAAACTTATTCACAAGACAATGTCGACAAATTTGAATTAAAGGCATGTTTCTATCGTGATTTGAATGAAACTGACAACACGACTTGAAGGTTGCTCACACACACGGCACCGTCCCCTCACAGATATTTATATCCACTCCCAAAGATGGCACTGGGCAAGGTAGAGGAGGGGGTGGGTGGGGGGGGGGGGATTGTATGTGTCTATCATGATGGGCACAGACAGAGCGGGACGGGACGGGTGAGTACACCTGGACTGCTCACTCAATGGAAGCCCAGAGCAGGCAGCCAAGGCCACGGGGTGACCCTCAATCTGGAGGTCAACACACAAACACTGGTCACCATTGACCCACAGTGTGTCCATCAAGTTCACCAGCAGATAATCAAAGTGGTTTTAAATGAGGAAGATGTCACACTCGTCTAAAATTTGCTCCAGTTTAGATTAGGTCCAGAAAATGCTCCACAGCTGCATTTAGATCCTTGACAACAAAAGTCTGGTATCCTCAACCTAAAATAATGATTTCTGTGCCGTCAATCAGGGCCTTAATAAATAAAACCCTTATTCTTCTTCAGTTGTTTTATTTTCTTTAAAGCAACACTATGAAACTTTCACTGATCAACAGCGCCCTCTGCAGCCGCATGTGGTGAATAGTTCTGTGGGGCTCCATGGCCAAGCTATTAAGTGATTTTTATGCTGCGAAAAAGAAGCAAAAATAAAAACAAGAAACAAAGATCGGACTGAAACACAACTAATCAGTGGATATTACACATGATCCCCCAGTTTCCTGAACCAGAAGAGCTGCCACTGAAATAATTCAGCCAAACTGGAATTCTTCATATTTTAAATATTACTTAGTTGAATATTGGAGATAAACGCTGGCTTGTAATGGCTTGTAACTCGTTTTAACTGACCTCAGTTCAGCATTAACCTTGAACTGAATGGACCTGATTCCTATGACCTATCCAAAGTCAGTGAAATATCAAATCCATCTTAATCAAACTGCTGTATTTCAATCTGAATTCGGGAGAACATACTACTTATAGGCCTAAATAATTATTTGTTGTCTTAAGAAATGGAATAGTTTTGACTTTTATTGAATTTTATTCTCTTTTCTGTATTTTATAACAATCTACTTTCTTTCAGGCTCTTTGCCACCATCACAATAAGTTACAAGTTGACATCTTTCATAAAAAAATATTATTGGTTTTGATATGAGATGAATGATATCGGCCCCGCGGGGAGCCCCACGTCGATCGAGCCTAATTCTGTGTCCTCCAGGCCACAACAGGTGCCCCCCTCAGGCTCCACCTGTCTTCCCTCTTCTGCAGTGGTCTGGCGACCTAGAAAGCAGCCGTCATTCATTACTGCTGGTATGTCGATCCACCGGGGGCCGGCCGGCTCAAGCCCCCTCGGTCACCGGATCGGCGGCACCTGCTCGGCCCCGGGTGCTATTTTCACCCTCAGGATAAAGTGATGTGCAGCCGCCGCCCGCCCGCACGAGCCCAGCAACTCCAGTCCGACCAGAGCAGCGCCAGGATGAAGTCCACCGGCAGCGAGCCCAGCGCGCAGCCCGACGGCTTCACCTCCGACCTGGACGACCTGGACAGCAGCAGCGACAGCTCCGACGGGAAGTCCACCGGCGGCTGCAGCCCGCGCAGGGAGCCGGGGGAGGCTGAGGGGATGGCGGGAGCGGCCGGTGGAGGTTCACCGAGGTGGAGGAGGAGGCGGAGGCGCAGCAGTGGAGGTGGAACAGGCGGCGGGGAAACCGAGTCTGCCCGGAGCGAGCAAGCAAAGGCAGGCGGCCAACGCGCGGGAGCGGGACAGGACGCACAGCGTGAACACGGCCTTCTCCGCGCTGCGCACGCTCATTCCCACCGAACCCGCCGACAGGAAGCTCTCCAAGATCGAGACGCTACGCCTGGCCTCCAGCTACATCTCCCACCTGGCTAACGTGCTGCTGCTGGGGGAGGACTGTTTGGACGGACAGCCCTGTCTCCGCTACCAGAGCATCCTGCACGGCACCGCCGCGCTCAGTGCGTCCTCCCTGCGCCCTATCTGCACTTTCTGCCTCAGCAACCAGAGGAAACTGGTGAGTGAACATTCAGCACAAACTGTCCTGCGCCACAGAACTACTCGGGGGGTGATTCCTACGCATTAACAGAACCGAAAGGTCGTGCGTAAAAGTTGTTTTACGCACGAACAGAACAGAACAGAACAGAACAGAAAGGCCGTGCGTAAAACTATGTGTTCCAAAGTCACAACAGCCAGGAAAAGTGTGCCAATAGTAAACCCAAGGATGCTACATTGTCTTTAAATTGGAAATACGATTTTAAATGCTTGAGGAGATGTGGTTCAAACATGATTTGGATTCACTGAGGTGGCACCTGTTGCTCCAGTGATTGACAACACAAAATGAAAACACGCTGTGGTGCGTTCAGGGCTTTGTGTTTTGCAGCCAGGGTCATCAGTTAAACCTAAACTCAATGTTTTTTTAAGGATACAAGTCCGGATAACTCCTCAAAATAAAATATAGGGTTAGAAATAGTGATAATTTTTGTTGCTTGTTTTCTTTACAGAGTTCAATTATTTAGGATTTAGCTCATGGGGGGGGGCCTTAGATCAGTAAAATATAACATACTAAATCAATACACATTTATCCTTATGAAAGTGTTTGCTTAGTGAAATAATAGAAGTGTAAGTATTTAAAAATATTGATGAATATAACAAAATTAAAACAATACTGGGTGAAAGATCATTTCATATCCTAAATATGTCACTTTGCATGTTAAACTGTATTTTCACTGTCACATCAGCCACAATTTAAATGTTTTTTCGCAGGCTGGACAAATTGTATTCATCTTATGAAGTTTGCGAATTGTAATTTTCTGTAAATATCAATTTGATAATTGGATGAGGTATAATTTCATGTTTTTCTGATACAAGTCAACCAGACATTTGTTAAAATTTTAAGTGCAGTTGTTTTTTAAATTGCCTCGTTTCAAAAGTTCAAATATTCACTTTAGCGTAACTGATGATTCCTAAAACATTTAAATCTAAAATTGAGTAATGTTAAATTGAGGTGATATTGGCATTGGTAGGTTACATGTCACAATGCTTTAAAGCGTTGTTTCTTTGATTCCACAGCTCAGAGATGGAGGGAAGCACTCAGCAGCTGTGTGAAGCGAAGCGGCTGCGGACAGACGAGGAGCAGCTCATCGTGATGTTTGTTTACATGTAGACACGTGGCGTAGAAACGCACCTGTAGGACTCTGTACATATATAAATAATGTTTATTTTTGGATTAGACTAGAAAACCACAGACACGACTAACACTGAAAAAAGCACTTTCTGTTCACGTTGGTGTGCTTCTGGAACCTTTATGTTTTGGTTGAGCTGTAACTTGAGCCAGTGTGTAAAGCTGCACCTGATGGGGAGGGGGGGGGGGGGTATTTTGGCCCCAAAATAGTACTAACCCGGTCCCCCCCTCTCCATGTCCGACTCCTAAAAAAAAACCACCTTGTCGCCTACAGTCACATGAAGGACAGTAAAAAGCTGCTACTGCAGCGGTTGCTGTCAGTTGAGTTGACGCTGCCTTCAAGTGCTGTCCGAAATATCGCAATGACACAGGGGGGCCCTCTTAAAGAAGCACTAACTCATCTATTGCCACTAGTGGTGAAGAGTTGGAACTTCAGGCTATCTCTGCATGATAACATGTAACATATGAACCTCTCAGGAATCAGAAAAGTGCTACCTCTGCCTGGTCAGGCCGCAATTACAACGCAGAGATTCTTACAACACACCATAGAGCACACCATTTATTTTCCAATAAACACAACAAATCCCACTTTTGTTGAGTTAATCCACAGTTATGTGTCTCAACTGCTCAGAGAAAACGCAATGTCAATTTTAGGCTCAACATGAGAAAAAACAGCTGCAAAGTAAATTTACAATACATCCGAAATAAGATCGGGATAAATTTAGTTTTTATAGTATTTTATCAGGGGTATTTGACAAAATCGGGTGGATTAGACATTACATAGATATTTTAGATACTGTTTCACATTGTTCAATTTAAAAAAAAATTTAAAATGCCCTGATTCCACTATTATTTCTTGTCTGATGTGACCTTACATCTCTTTTCAGTCACTTTATAAATAAAATAATCCTGAAAATGACAAAAAAGAAAAAGACAAAAAAAGAGGAAACGGTGTCTCCATCAGGAGGTTGTTTTCATGTGTAGGCATAAGACAGATCAGTTTTCCTTTTTACCTGCAGAGGGCAAACTTTCTATGGTCGCAAAAACTGAAATAAGTTTAAAAATGTGCTAAAAATATAATTTTCGAGGAAAACTTGAACCTCAGAATCTGGATAAAGTATCAATGGAACTTTAACTCTATCTAAAATTTTGTTTTGGCCTGAATTCAAGATGAAATATTGAGCTCAATATATTTGCAGTGTGGTAAAATGTTTACTTTTGCATTGTTGCACAAATTCTGTATCACTTTGAAAACACAAAACTGGATGTTTTGTGCGCACATGAATGTGGGATGTCCTGGCATGCAAAGTACATTTGGGTGCCTTTTGCACTTTTTGGGGAAAATAGATCAACATATTCCTTTTTACAATCAACTAGATCCCTTCAGTATACAGCAAAGGTGGATGAAAACTATCCCAGGGAAATGTTGCACGCTACCTCAGACCTGTTTTTGAACACGAAAGGCCTACCTCTAAATCTAATGTGTAACACGACTGTATAAAAATGTACTTGAATACCTGACGATTGTGTCCTTTGCACATCACAAATACTGATAAGCTGCTTTAAGAGAAATGTATTTTTGTACAATAAACATGAAAATAATTAACGGCCTGCCTCATTCAGTGTATACAAATGCTTTTTAAGTGAGGTTTATGTCCACTAACCAGTGTATTGGAATCCAAGTCAACAGTCGGAAATGGACAAATCTGGAATATCCTCTATATATTTTACACTTACTTTGTGATAGTTGAAGGTAGAATACTTGTTTTAACAAATGTTTTTGGTTTTACTTAGTACAGACATCAGTGGGTTTCAAATGACATTTGAAAAAGCCAGCATATTTTAAGTGGCATCAGATTTTTCAAGAAATTTCTAGTCACTACTTAGAGGCTACAAACACTTCACGCCAAAAATGTAATACATTATATCGTATAAAAAGTGAAATCCCAGTTTCATAAAGGCTTTGGAAGTATAGTTGTCGCCAATTTTCTAAATAAAAACAATTTCATAACACAATAAGCATTTCAATAATCTTTATTTCATAAAAAAGTCAAATTGGTTTATATCAGATTAAAGAAAGTAGAAACCAATAATTATCAGTTATCTGGCGAGGCATCTTACAGGGGGTGCGCGTCGTCTGACGGACTGACCAGAATGACCTCGACGCATGGTACAGGTTTACCCAAAAGTCCAAAAAGAAGGTGAAGTTTCAGACCAAACAGGAGAGCCGAAAACTTGTTTGGGGCAAAATAAAGCGTAAAAATAAAAAAGGAGGGGGGGGAAAAACTTTGGCTGAGTCACATCAACACTTTCTCTGCCTCGTAGTCGCATGGCAAAAAGGCAAACTGGAATTTTCACCAAATTCTAGTTTAGTACGAGCTGCGGCCACCGAGATCCCGTGGAATGTTTTGTATCCAAATTACAGAAGGCATTACAACAATAATACCGAGATAATAATAAAGAGGGGAGAATCCTTAGTTTTCCACTTCCACTGTCAGCCACGGAAGGACTGAGCACTTTCATATTTTGTTTAAATAACCATTAGATGTCATAGAGTGGTGGAAGGGTGCACGAGTGTGTTTGGGGATAAAGAAATAACAGGAGGTAGAAGAGAAATAAGGGAAAAGACATTCTACTGCTCCTTCTGCTACTCGGGGGGGGGGGGGGGGGGGGGGGGGGGGTCTTAGTCGGCCTCCTCTTCCTCTGATTCAGACTCTGGAGAGAAAACAGGACAAAAACACAGTTAATCGAAATTTCCAAACACAATAACTAAGTTTTGATTCGAAACAATTGGCTGTGGTTTTTTTCATTATCAAATAATAGATACCATTTTTCTCATACAACTGTGTGTACAGCAATATCCTGACGACTGACCTTACTCTGTGTGTTACGCGATTTTCAAGCCAAGTCACATTTTTCAAGCCATTTTAGATGCACAACAAAGTTCAAATATTTTCAACTTTTCAGCACAAGGTGTCGAGTGCTCATCGATGTCACACTTGGCCCAGGCAGCTGATCAAATCAAGCAAAAGCAGGCTTTACCACTTCCTGTTTAGATAGATAGATAGATTACTTTATTCATCCCCGAAGGGTAATTAAGTCGTCATAGCAGCCGGTATATTTGAATACAATAAAATACAATACAATCAAATAAAAAATAATTGCGGTAGAAAGAATAAAAACAGAAACACACGATAAATAGGTAGATAAGGTGCAGTGGCAAGATGATGGTAATAGTACTGATGATATGATGGTAATGTTATTGTTAGACAGTGTGTATAAAAATAAAAATAGTACAGTATATATAGTATGTAATATAACATAATATATATGTATATATGATAGTAATAATAATAATACCAATATAGCAGTATATAGCAATAATAATAATAATGGCAGCAACAGTATATATAATAGTAAATAAAAATAATAATAACATGTACACATGTATAAATATGTGTATATAGACTTATATATACAAAGAATATACAAAGAGTATAAAAAGAGTATACAAAGAGTATGATATATAGTAGAGGTATAATATAAGTATTTGACTATACAATAGATAATATAATATACTATGAGTGTGAGAACACGTAGACAGTGTGCAAAAGACAATATTATTGTACAAAATGATATATAATATCAATATGGGTTGTATTAACACATATCACATATGATGTGAAGTAAGTGTTCCAGTATATGGAGCAGAGTGTTGTACAGGGTACACAGTGCAAGAAGACAGGTATATTTAGTGCAGTTCTGTGATGGTGACTCTTTACTAGATGCCTGGTAGACAGGACAATGGCATATATAGACCATACAATAAAATTACATATATATAAACAATGTTAGTTAATTAGGAGGAAGTGTTTAATTCAAGGTCAACCCATTATTCAAAAAGCCATTGGCTAATAAATGCGTGCATGGTGTTGCGTGATCAGCCAAGTGAATTTCTCCAGAGTGTTGTACAGCATAAATATTCACATCAGACCAATCAGAGGGACACAAAATTCTCCGGTTTCAGCTCCACAAATTCATTTATCTTCAGTCAGTCATTTATCGTCATCAAAGATGACATGATAATTATTACGCATAGTCCCACAGAGTTAACGTCGGTTTGAGCTACACAGGTCTAACTCGAACATTAAGAATTCCATCATCTTGTGTGTACTTGCTCACTGATACTTAGGTCATGAGACAATTAATAAGAGCTCTACCTGTGTCATTCCTGCTGTGACAAGTCAAAATATGTGTCGGGGTAAAAAGAAAAGGAAACAGCCGCCAGCTGGAGGTGTATGTCTGTTATTTACCTTCCTCGGCGTTCTTCAGCCACTCGACAAATTTTTTCATCTGCTCAAGGAAAACACTCTTCCCCTTGGCAAGGTGGGCTTCGCTGTACCACTTCAGTATGGCCTCTTCGCTCAATACGTCAGCTGCGAGGGGAAGAAGTGACAAGTGTCAAAGCTGTGCACACATTAACTTCAGCATAAGCACAATATGAATGAGATATGCAGTTAACTGTTGCCTATTATTGTTTTTCAAGTTTAAAGTTAATGTATAAATAGGTTAGATTGGACCAGATTTTTTTAAACAAAACTGGAACTAACCAGAAGCTGGGTTTAATGACAAGTTCACAGAACGACTTTCAAAATTGTCAGATTGCTTTTCAACGACACAGAGCGTACCTAAGGGTACAACAGTTTAAGATCTAAGAATACTAAATTAGAAAGTAGATAAATCATATTAGGTTATTACGAACGTCGCTCTGTGGGTGTGACACAAACCTTTGTAGAGGAGCACCACAATCTTTTGAAAGGCCTTCATGAAGTGGATGTTGTCGTAACAGTACTCCTGAATCTTCAGCAGCAGGCTGACCTCAGACAGACCCTGGGAGGTGAAGGCTTTCAGCAGAGGACTGTATTGCTGTGAGAATGCAAGACATGGATAAGAATTAAGAAAGTAGATCGGCAGGATTACATTCTTCAGGTTTGCAACTAATGCAGAGCTGGTTTTTATTCCTTCCTCTGGCAGATTTCAACAATTTGAATATCACAAACAGTACAAAGTCAACCAGAGCAGCAGGACAGGTTTGTACAGGTTTCTGCACTCAGCTCAACTTCAGGACATCTTCCAGATTTTACTCAGTTTTCTATAGATGACTTGCTTTATTATAGACTAATCCAATAGTCTGAGACTCATTCTCTCTGCTGTCAAATTGTATTAGGTAGACACATTTTGAACATTTATACATCTATATTTTGAAGTGACACACTTCCATGTTTCTACAGAAGCCTAGAACGGACAAACCAAACACTAGCTCCAGAGAGGCCCTTGCATGTTGTCATGTTACCCATAGGTCACATTAGGATTTCCCAGACACTTGAAGGGGGCGTGAGACATGGGGTATTGAGTTAGATGCCTCGATACCCCGACTAGAAGCCACCAAGTCCTATACAGTGAACCTTTATAAAATATATTTTCAGGTTGCGTGTTAGAACTGATGTCGTACCTTCAAGTGTTTGATGGCTTGTTCGGTCACCAGCTCTTCCTTCTTGTTCCACTCCACAGAGCTCATCACACTGGTCCAGATCATGCTGATCATCGCCTGCTCAGAGAGGCCGGCCTTCTTCATCTCCTCCTTGGTGTAGATGATTATCTAAACCAACAGGGACACAAACACCGACGGGTCAGCGCAGCAACAAGACTCTTCTTACACTTATCTTAACTGTTAGCTCCCCCTTCATTTAAAACACATCATTCTGCTTCTACTTTCTGTGACCTTACACCCACAAGGTCTGAATGAATGCAGGTGTGAATACTGTCTCTGTATTCGTTTATAGGCTAGAGGTTCCCAACCCTCACTTCAGGAGCTCCTCATCTCATAGTCCCTTACAGCTCGAAGTTGCTCAGTAATAAGGATTTTTTCAGCCAGCGACTACTTGGCAACTGTGTTCTTGTTGCCAAACTTGAACAAAGCACTCAAAGTATTACTGTTGGGCCTCTATTAACACTGAAACGGCAAACTTGTCGTCAACTTCATGACTCATTGTGCAGACACTGCCATCGTTCAGTTCACTAGTTAATGCCTGAGCGGCTGGACTGTCAGTCAAACACAGAACTATGTGAGGTGGCAAAGTCGGAAACAAGAAGAGTCTGTTAATAAAGAGAAACAACTTTCTTTGCTGTTGAAGTAAGAACTAAAATAGGACATTACGTATAATTTGAAGACAGCACAAACCAGGATGTTTAAAATAGACTTCTTATTGTCCACATCAGTACTGTTAGTGCTGTAGCTATAACTACGAGAGGTTACTCTCGACCCTTAAGCCGCCTCACCTCCTTCTGAGGTTCACCGTGTGACATCAGCTCCTGGAGCTCCTTCTGCAGCTCCTTGCGGGCGCCAATGGATTGCTGGTTCCGGGCGAAGTCGGATAGCTCCTTCAGCCCAGCATCGGTGAAGTACTTAGAAAAATGTTCGCAGCTCCGTTTGTTGGCAGGAAAGAGTTCCTGTGGGCCACATATATTTTTTTAAGTTAATCAATACAAATAAGGTAATTATTCCCTCAAAAGGGATTAATTCCACACTTTAACATACAGCAGACAATTTTAACAGCCATTTTGGATTTGTAACAGTTAATCTACCATCAGTCTGTTGTCCATGCCAACTTTGCGGAGACTGCCAGCAACAGAGTTGATGTCCTTCTCGTTGATCCATGACTTAAACAGCTTGACGGCAAAGGCTGCAGATACTCCTAAGAAGAGGTTTGTTTCCACAATACTCTTAACTGAATATACACAAAATGCCAGGGAAGAAGAAAGCCCATGAAATTTACGAGACAAACACTGTTTTCTCTAAGTGTCCTCACCCTCCTTGACGAGGTTTTCGTTGTAGAGGCTGTTCAGGATGGAGGCTGATATGTTGCCGTTGGCCAACAGGATACCAGTCAGCATGGCCAGTTTGTTGCGCTCAGACTCAGTAAACCCCTTCAGAAACAGCAGCAACTACAGGCACAGAAAAAGATACAGACTTTGGTTACAGGAGTTGTTAAAGTTCAGAGGGTTTATGTCCCTACAGGTGAAGCGATACTTTCCCCTGTAGTGGAAAAAAACTAAGTCTAGTGGAAACCTATTTTACAGTTGAAGAGTAACTTTTTGCAGACCTGTGTAAGACGTTCATGACCTGAAACCTGAATGATCTTTCTATTACTTATTGACTGTCCAAGAACCATTTATTCCTGTGTGAATTCTGTCTCAAACCATGCCTACAGAACCAGTCTGAACTGGCTCAGGCAAACAGCCTTAGTTCTCCTATATAAGATCCTTGCATTTGACTGTTCTGGCAGCGTAGGAGAACAGAAAGAATTCCCTCCTTTGGTCGACATCACTGTTACCCCATCACTGAGGAAATCCGCTCATCGCCATTCATTCTCAGGACGAGATAACGGGCACTGCCCTGCTTTCATTCACGAACCAGCACCAAGTAAGTGGCTTATGTCTGGGCAGAGACTAATTGAATAGTTAGTTTTATTGTTGAATGTAATATTGTGTCGGACTGCTGAGTCCTCATTTGTGTTAACGCGCGAAGTCAAACAGTTGTCTTTCGGTAAGTTTAATCCAACATCTGCAGATGGACACAAAGTACACATCACCTGAATGACATGTACTATGAGCAAAGAACAGGCATGAGAGTTGTGTTCTTATAACCCACTGCCCCCTCCCATTGGGTATCTTATTACCCTCTCTGATGTTTTATTAGGGTAGGAGATCCTCTCTTCATGTCGGGACCAGACCCCTAGAGTGACCCCAAACGTGAGATCCAAACCATTTGCAGAGACACCATGAACCTCAGGCTTCGAGAGGCCATAAAAACCAAGTCCCTCGTAAACATAAGTTAAAGTTACACAATCTTATCGATCTTCAACATACACGTCTGTTCATCTAATCATCAATACACAAATGCAAAATTTCCATTACACAACTGGACGGACCTCAGTTCACCCGCCTGTTTACTGCGTGGTAAAAATCACAGTATATTGCCTTTGGTGGTGATTAAGATCTCCTCTTATTACTTCTCTCTCACACACACACTTGTTTTTCTCCCTGATACCAGGCTCGTGCCCTGTGATTATTAATTTTAATTAATATTTTTATTAAAAATCATATTTTATGATTATTGAGAAATAGCCAATGACTCAATCTGCTACTTCCTGTGCACAACAGCACTGTCAACAAAGCAACAGTTAGTGCTCCATCTGGAATAAAGCAACTGCATATTAACATGATGAAGGTGCAAACACAGTAAACATTATGAGCTTAGTTTAAAGGTGATGTTTCGGAGCAGTCTGAATACCTCACCTTCTTGATCTCCTCCTCGAAACCCTTCTCCAGGTATTTGTAACGCCTGATCAGTTTGTTAAAAACCTATTTTTGACAAAGAAAAGAAACATTAATCAAAAGCTCCTACACATGCAAGTCATGTCCTCTTAAAATCTATGTATCTGTACAAACAGTAGCAGATTTTTACCTGAGCATAAGCTTGCATCGTCTCCAGGTCTTCCTGTGCCGTGAAAAGGCAGAACTCAGTGCGGGTCATGTCATCAGATAAAGTCCCGCCTGGGGCTGTAGGGATGAAAATAACAATCTCAAGTCAAAAAAAAAAGCTAATGCATGGACTCAACCTCCTGCACACAACACATTTATATGAATGTTTTTTATTGTGCTTCCAGGAACTTCTTAATACTCAAATATTTGTTTCTAATCCAAAGAAGCAAAAAAGTTAAAATTGTTGATAGTGCCTGACCAATGAGAATTTTATTGGGAAAGATATGAAAATTATGGAGTGAAGAATCTCAAACTGACTTATTAGCCGATATACAATTTCTTGCACTTTTTTCTGTAGGTTCAAATTCATAGTGCACCCAGCAATGATGGTCAACTACTCTATAAACTAACCGTCTATCTAACTTGGAAACATGATGTCTGCTTATTCAAACTATTCAATGCATTTACAGACAGCAGTTATCGTTTGTACACATGAGGAACTGGTTTGTTATGGAAACTCACCCAGCATTCCGCCGGCCACCAGGATGTCAAAGAGTGTCTCTGCATAGCGGCGGTAGTCAAGCTTGGCGCCAGTGGCATCAAGGAACTTCGCAACCGCTTCCAAATCAGTGCCAGTTTGATTCAAGCCTTGTACGATACTTTCTTGAAACTGAGTAGGGTCAAATCTCTCCTTTTCATCTGTGGAGAGGGCACATGTTGGAAAAAACAGCCCCCAGGGACAAGGCAAGATTGTATGCAGACAACAGCAGAGAAACACAAAATGCAGCAACAATGAACACTGACCTCTTTTCCTCGTTTTGAAACGCTGGCCGGTAAGCGTTGGCTTTTGCTGCTTTTGATTATTCATAAAAGACACCCTGAGAAGAAAAGAGATAGTTACGGTTTACTCAAGCCGTGCAGATGACACGTTACGACACAACTTAAAAAGAAGGAGTTGCTCCATTTAATTATGTTTTATATTTCCTGCATTTGGGGTGTAACGATGTCAAGTCTCACATCAGTATCGAAGTTTGACAGCGTAAATTATTCGCGCACAGTTTCAGTTTGACAAAGTTGAAAGCATGTTTCCAATGGTGAAAGAAACCAAAAACAACACGGTTTTTTGTTTAAATGGCAAAAACATTCTGTGAGAAACCCAAATATATTCAGTTTGCAATGAGATAAAGTGTAGAAAACATGAAAGTACTCATATTGGAACAAGCAAAACACTTTGGGGGTGTCTTGTCTTTTTGTACAAATACTATTGTTACGTTTATTTTTCACTATGCCAACATCACATGGCATGCAACTGCATAACCCCCCCCCCCCGAAAAATAATCACTGTTATCCAGGCCAGAGTCCAACTGTGATTGTAAGTGTAAGATAATACGTTTGCCTACAACCACACATCAAACTTGATGAAATAATAACACATGTCAACGTGCACAACAGCATCTCTGGCAATTCAATGCAAAACTCGCATCAAATCTTAAGCTTTAAAAGCTGCAGAAAACTTCAACTTCCATTTAAATTAAAAGCCAAAGCCAAGCTGTTGTTACTACTACTGTGGTTTCATAGTGGCAACAATTAGCGTTGAGCTGTTTTAATGAATGTTAACACAAAAGCAAAGTGAGACAAAACAAACAAAAGACAATAGCAGGAGGCACCGTGGAGCCGGGCTGACTAGTCCGGTGCTGCAAGTTACAACCGCGTCAACACGTGCGACTGTGGAGCAGGACATTATTTTATTATCGGTTTAAAAATATCAGGATACATATTGGCTGCAATGCAATAAGGGGCCTTTCATATACAGTTAGCTAATTGAGGGTTAGCATAGGCTAACTCCGGGCCTCGCCATGCGCCGAACTAGCCCTTGTTAGCATGGCCCGCTAGCCACCTAGCTAATCGGGTTTGGGTAATTCAACCACAGCTCACACCGCAACAACCCCTGTGCTGACACCGTCTGCTGTGAAACCCCTGCATGGTGTCGAAATGCCAATTGACAAAACCGGGATTAACACCGAGATACCGCGCGTGTGAGGGATGCAAGGAGGCTAAGCTAGCTGCCCGAACCGGAGGAAAACCACAACTCGCCCCCAAGCTGCGTCCGTGATTTCAACTATCCGGGGGGGGGGGGAAATCCTCATTTTAAACTGCCGAACGTGGTGGTGTTCGTGTGAGTGTGGGGGTGACAGGGAGGCCAGAGGAAGGGCGTGAACGTACTCACCGAAATTAATGCAGATATAAAACGGTTGTTAAGCAGGAGGGAATCAAAGCAAGTGTTGAGTCTCTAAGCGGCCCAAACAAAAAGAGCTTCCGTCAGGGTCTCCGTAAGCCCCTCCCACTGCGCACGCGCGCTTTAAAGGGGCTTTCCAGTTCAAAAAAAAAAAAATATGTACACGCACACGCACGCACACATACGATCCATTTTTACGACTTTGTATTGACGTCTCTCAAACAAATATATATATAGATGTATCATAAATTAATTATATGAACTGTTGCTGCCATCATTAATAATTAATATCATCTTTACACTGTTATTGTTTTCATTATAACTAGTCAGAGCTGATGGTGTTCGTTCTCTCTCTCTTATTTCTCCCCACAGTCCCCAAAGTGCTGCTCATTGTGGGAACTGTTGGGTTTCTCTATAAAAATGTTAAGGTCTTGACCTTCAATGTAAAGTGCATATATATATATATATATATATATATATATGACTTCGAAAAGTAGTCACATTGCATCATGATATTCTGTGTACAATACCTGCAGACCTTTCCAATTTCTCAGGGATTTAGCACACTCCAGGATCAGAGAGGGCAGTTAAAATACAAGGGTTAGGGTTAGGGTTAACCCTAACCCTAAC
Source organism: Verasper variegatus (assembly GCA_026259375.1). Taxonomy (NCBI): domain Eukaryota; kingdom Metazoa; phylum Chordata; class Actinopteri; order Pleuronectiformes; family Pleuronectidae; genus Verasper; species Verasper variegatus. Next base: position 26,718,188 of record CM048038.1, on the reverse strand, counting down.
CCCCTAACCCTAACTACCCTGTCTTACCCTGGAGTGTGCTAAATAATCAATCAATGAGTTGATCACCAGGAAATCCATTGGCCACAATATTGACAATTCTCATGCTCTAGTTTCAGTTTGTTATATGCGAGGTCTTATGCTTTTCTCTGTTGTATAAAATACATGCAATATAATTGGGAGATTAAGCAAAACAAGATAAATTAAGATATGATCTTTACTTCAAGAAAACAGTAAATAATAACAATTAAGAAAACAAATGTAATTGGAGCAACTATGCTGCTTTTGGGCTATTGGAACTGGAAACATTTGAATTTTCCTTCCAAGGGACGACATGTGACATGACCGGGGGGCATTCAGTGCATAAAGACCTGAGAGTCCGGAGCTCAACATTCAACCACATCATCATGTCTTCACCAAGTGAGCTGATCTTCTTTGTCAATGGAAAAAAGGTGAGAGAATCAACCATCAACTATTTATTCCATTAATTAGGTATTGCTGTAATCAGTGAATTGACTGTTTAATTAGATGTTTTATTAAAAAGGTAACATCTAATGTTGTTGTTGTTTTTTACCTTTTTCCCTAATCCCTGCATGCTTTAACTCTTTCTAAGATTGTCATTTGTGTGTATTTAGATTTTTATTCACGTGTGACTATATAGTCTATGTGTGCTCTAGTTTGCAGTCTCACTTAACACAAAGTGTTTTGAGTTTAACTTAGATTGAGTGCTGTGCAGAAAAGGTTTGGATATAATTGCACTTATTGTAAGTGGCTTTGGATAAAAGGGTCAGCTAAATGAAATGTAAAATATTTATGTTAGAAAAGTAGCAACGAGAAACTGTTCAACTTTGCTGTAATTTCCAGAAGGTAAAATCACAACATATGTTATAAAACGTAATAGAACTCATGGATGCTTAAAGCTGAAGTTACAAATACCTTAAAAAATAATCTAAAAATTGGTTCAATGCTCTGAGACTAATTTATGATTTGAGGCTGCATGATTAAAACTGACCTTAAAAATATAAATTGTGTTAGTAAAGAATTCTGTTATGAGTTTACAGAAGAGGGACTATTACAGTTAATTGGAGGAAAGTAAAAACAACATTCAAAGGACCTGAAGAGTAATTAATCAAATAATTAGAAATAGATAATGATAATTATAAGTCAATATGTCCAAGTTATTTTTTTTAAATAGCTCAAATGCTCTAGTGGACAATTTAAAGTCAATAATTACTTTGTGGGTGTTGCCTTTACTTTGGCCAGCAAAATTGTTTAGTAATCTGATTATAGATAATATTAGTTATTTATATTAATTGGTGGGATAAATGAAACAGTTACACAACTAATATTCTACATGGTAATTATTAAAAGAAGTAATTGACTCTATTATATCAAAAAGAGATGTGTTTCAATTGTCGGGTTGGATTGTGGAAAAATGCAAATGTCAACTTTAATATGTGAAACTCTATATTTGTTTTCCAAAAATTGGTCTGTTCCAAGTGTGAATAATTAGTTTGTTTTGCTTTGTCTGTTTAAATCTGGAGGATAAATTGGATGGATAGAGATGCAAGGCAGGCGAGCGCATCTTGCGTCTTTACACATACACTGTTGACTTTGTGTTATATAATGTTTTAATGCCTGAATAAAAAAGATAAAAAACAGATTTTCTTATGTATTATTAAAAGGCTAGATAGACACGATTCTGGGTCGATGAGAGTCAGCTGACTCCCCCGTCCCCCGTCCCACCATGTCACCACAATGTGATCAATTTTAACAAAAGAAAGGTTGTTTGGCCACAAGTCCTTCCGATTATACGTACATGAACGTATATGCATGAAGTCACTTGATGGAGGGCTGATGTTTACACAGCTCTTCTGTAATGCTACGGTTGCTTCTACGTTCAACATATTTTATTTCAATTCTTCTTCTCACTCTTTCACTTTGCTTTACGCCTCACACAGGCATGGTTTAAGGTTTAATTTGAAATTGACATCTTCTATTTCTCTCTCTTGACTGCTGTTCTCCATTTCATAATTTTAACTTTGTTTTTACCTTCTTTTCTTTCCTTTCCTTTCCTCCAGGTGGTCGAGAAGAATGCGGATCCAGAGGAGGTGCTGCTCAGCTTTCTGAGGAGAAGAGGTTGATTCTATTATTCACCCATTTCAAATTAAAATAAAAAAAACACCTCATCTTAAAAGCACAGTGTTAAACAAGATTAAGAATTAAGTTAGGAGAGAAATAAGGGGGATTTATTTTATTATTATTTTTTATTAAAAACCAGTATGGCTCTGTGGGTAGGTGCAGTTTCAGTCAATATACTTCTTTCCTCATATTAGGGCACCACGTTCGTACCCTTGACCTTTAACCTTTTACTACGCAAATCTGCAGCTGGTCTGTGAGTCCAAGTGAACATTTGTGCCAATTTGAAAGGAAACCCTGGAGGTGCTCCAGAAATAATGGGTTTCTTTGTGCGGTCACAGTACTCCTGACCTTTGAAAAACTGAATTCCAATGAGACCATCCGTGAGTCCAATTGAACGTTTGTGCCAAATTTGAAAAAAATAAATAACCTCAAGGCATTCCTGGTACCTCGTTCAACAGATGTTCAACCTGAAAACACCAATCACTGGCGTGGCGGAATAAAAACAAAAGACATTTAAGTTGTATAATTGGACAATAACACAAATTATAATATCACATGTCAAATTTCTATGTATTTATATCATGCTACTCTATTTGACACAATTGTAAAGTGAATCTCAAACATAATGTAATAACTGTTTCTTGGGTTTTATGTCTTGTCTTTTCCACAAGCTGGTCTGACGGGGACCAAGTATGGCTGTGGGAGTGGAGGGTGTGGAGCCTGCACTGTCATGGTGTCCAGATACAGCCACCACCAGGAAAGAGTCGTGTATCCTTTTTTTGGTTCTTTCATAACGATTTTAGTGCACATATACTTTATTTTAGACTTTGAAAAGCAGGCTTTTTTGAAATAAGAGTTCTGTATCCGTGACCTTGAAACCATGCAGACACTATACTGTGAACGCCTGCCTGCAGCAGATCGTCACCCTGCACTGTGCTGCTGTGGTGACAGTCGAAGGTATCGGCAGCACCAAGACCAAACTCCACCCTGTTCAGGTAACATGTTTCTCTAATCCACCACTGTTTTTTACTGTATCCTATCAGCTGTGAAGAGTCTCACCTGATCTATGTTCATTTTTCTGACGTGCAGGAGCGAATAGCAAAGGCTCATGGGTCTCAGTGTGGCTTCTGCACTCCGGGGATGGTGATGTCCATGTACACCTTGCTGAGGAACAAACCTCAGCCCTCCATGGAGGACATCAGGGAAGCTCTTGCTGGTGTGATGGAAATTCATCTTGAGATTTGAAATAGTGAAAGGCAACTCAGACTGGAGTTGCCTTTGAGTCATTTTAATAGTTAACTCTGCAGAGTTTACACAACAATCACAGGTGCTCAAACTGGAACTGGCCACAAGTTCACAAAAGCCAGAACTTATACCAAGAGGCGTTTCATAAGACAATATGAAAAAAAGACATGAAAGACATGAGATCATCATCTGTGTCTGTCCGTCCGCTGTAGCAGTTGGAAGAAAACATCACAAGGGCATACACCATGTTTATCAAGGTCATAGCAGTGAGACACCGCCAAATAAGGGTTCCATCCTGTCAGGTAGACAGTATCACAGCAGTGAGACACCTGGTCAGTGCAATTTTCCACTACGCAAGCAAAAAAATGTAAATAAAATAAAAATGTGTATGACAAGACCGGACTGAGCTTTAATTTGCATTAATAAAAGATTTTACAGATAGACAGGATTCAGCAGTAGAGATTTGATTAAATAATTTTACTTGTACAAGTACTGTAGCAAAGTACAATCCAAGGAATGTGAGTATTTTCATTTTAAGCTACTTTTTACATCTACTCCACAAATTACGTTATGTTTTCATTGCTTAAGACAAAAGCTTTATAAAGTGAAATTATAGTCAATATATAGTGATTTTTGGCATCTTTTCTTTATATAAATGTAATTTTTGGCTTTGGGAACATCTAATTTTTTGCTATAACCCAATTTGTTGTTCCTAAAGACAATTTCCAGTCCTTTTTATGAGGTGAAGAACTTGAAGAGCAACTGTTTTTAATTTTCCAGGGAACATTTGCCGCTGCACAGGCTACAGGCCAATTATTGATGGATTTAAGACTTTTTGTGAAAGTGAGGTAGGTTCATCGCTTATGACCAATATTCCATGTGGTGCCAAAAACTTCACAACACTGAAACATGTAATACTTTCACCAGACCTCTGCCTGCTGCCAAAATGGAGGAGGAGGAAAATGTTGTATGGAAAATGGAATGAACGGCAGTAACAGCATTGACAGCGAGGAAAGTGATGTATGTCCAAACGTTGAAAACACTTTTTGTGTGCTGTAGTGTAAACTTCATTTGTATATTGAATGTGACTGTTATCTTTTCTTGCCTTTGTCAGATTTCTGAAGAACTTTTCCCAATGGACAATCTTTTACCTCTAGATCCTTCTCAGGATCTTATCTTCCCTCCGGAGCTGCTGGTGAGTCCTTTGTATTTGAACACAAAAAAGACAATTACACTGAAACTGTGTCCTCATAAGCTTTAGAGGAAAATGAACAGAGTAAAAGACTTGTCAACGGGTTTTCCTTCTGTTGTAGATAATGGAGAAGAAGCTCAGTGGGGATGCTCTTTATTTCCGAGGACAGAGAGTGAATTTGGTGGCTCCCTCTGAGCTGTCCCACCTCATGGAGCTGAAAGCCAAACATCCCTCAGCTCCACTGATTGTTGGCAACACAACCATTGGTAAAGATAAACTTTGCACTTCCCTTCACCTTGTATGCTCATATTTCCCCCAAATAACGTTAAATGATAACCACATGATTGTAGGTGGAGAGATTCATTGTGGTCTGCTTTGTATTTACTTTGTCAACTGATTACATACATTACTGTCATTATCCGTTTTTCTTACCAGGGCCAAAGATGCTTCTGAAAGGAGTCCACCATCCTCTGCTTGTCTACGTCGGAAGGATTCCTGAGCTCAGTGCTGTGACATGGGGGGAAAATGGTGGGTTGACATTTATTTGTTTTGTTTATTCTAATTAATGCAAATATCTACGTTATATATTCCTGATGGAGAATATCAACTACCTAAGTTATTCATGACTTCCCCGGAGCTCGGAGCTACAGCTTCAGAAACAATGCTTTGAAAAAACATCAATCAACCTCAAAAGCAATATACATAAATGACCTTTGCCCTCCCACACATCTACGTCCCCGTCACCTGTCTGGCAGGTGTGACAGTTGGAGCCGCCTGCAGCCTCAGCACATTGAAGGAGGAACTGGAGAGGGCCGTGGTGGAGATGGAGGAGGAGAGGACCAGAGGATACCGGGCGCTGCTGCAGACTCTCCAGTGTCTGGCAGGGAAACAGCTACGCAACATGGCGGTAGGTCCCTGATATAAAATCTGAGAATTTGAATTAGTTTACTTGTAAAGGCCAATGACTTCACTTAATCACCAAAATTATCCAATTAATAATACATCATGCTAATATAGAGAACTTTCTGAAATGTGTGAGAAGTATCAAAGCTGATATAAGTCAGATATAACACATTAAAAAAAACAAGAGTTTAGCCAAAGTGCTTTTAACCATGGCAAAGAAGAAATAGTGGCAAGAGAGAGATGCAATAAAAGATAAACTAGATAAAAATAAATTAGATAAGTAATAAACGTAACACAGTCATAAGATTAAAACTTTTTTTATGAATGTTAAATTAGGTTTTAAATAATCAGTAGTAGGCCAAGACCTAATGTGGAACAGGCGGTTATTCCAGAGCTTAAGGCGGCAAAAGAGAAGAGGTCAGCCTCTCATTCACACGAGACAGGGAGATTGAAAGGAGTTATTGTGAGGAGGAAAGGAAAACCTATTGACCTGGGGGCAGAATATGGGATCAGGAGATCAGTAAAATAGTGATGGGCAAGGCCATTGATAGGTTTGCAGACCAATAGTAAAAGTATTTTAAAAATCAATTCTAAATTTAACTGGCAGCCGGTGCAGGTTTGTAGCTTATCAGTGCGAGCAGCAGAGAACTAGAATAATAATAAGACATTTGTCTTTGCAGACAATTGGTGGGAATCTCCTCAGTGCAAATCCCACATATGACCTTAGCAGTGTTTCGGCTGCTGTGGACTGCACACTGCACGTCGTCTCCAAAGGTAAAGTGGCTCATAAATGTTTTTGTACCTTAGAACCAGAGACTGTAAATAGAGAAGGACGCCATGACAGCTCCCCGAAGGTGGAGCCAAGTCCTGTTCATTTGTTTCCGTATTTCTTCTATAATCCATCAGCGTGTTGTATCAGATAATTATGTTGGGCGCTACAATGATCACTTGATGACCCATAATGACACAAAAGAAGATGATAAATCTGTGTGACTAATGGATGTATCACACCCCTAACGTCCTCAAATAGCTGTGTCGACCCCAAATCACACTCAGCATCAGTTGCAGATGTCTGATAACCCAGGCCTGGTCTTGACTACACAGGAAGTCTTCAATGTTATCTTGTGTGTTTTTCTTCAGATGGGACAAGGGACATTCCCTTAAATGAAAAGCTCTTCACTGCCTTTGGGAAAACGGCCCTGAGGCCCAATGAAGTCCTGCTGTCCATCAACATTCCCTGCTCCAAACCTGTGAGATGTGCTGCTTTAACATTCCTTCCTCACATGCTCCCTCTTCTGAGAAAACGTCTGACACTCTGACTTAAAAAGAACCGATTTATTGTGACCTATGACAATTGTGATTTTGCATGATAACGAGTCATGACCATCAATTATCCTGGAGCAAACCATAACTTATGGATTGATTTTCTACTAGTTAGAAACAAACACTACTACGTGACCTTTCTTAAAAATAATTGATCACGTTCATTCCTGGATCTAACTAACAGGATAACTTAAAAACAAGATAACTGAATGGTCACAGATTCTTCTTGAATTCAAGTGAAACCCGAATTTCCTCGGAAATAACTCCACTGTATTAAAAAAAACCTCAAATTGTAATTATTAAGCTAAAATTGCAAAACATGCAAAAACTCCTTTCTAGGATTTGTGAAAATTCAATTAGCAGAATCTGATTTGGTGCTTTTTTTGCCAAAGTTTGGTGTCTGAAGAGAAAAATGAATAAATGTTCAAAATGAATGAAAGGTGTTTGCAATAGACAAAGAATTGATACATACATCTACAGCGAGAAGCGAACACTTGCCTTGTGACACTGTGACCCTCCTCAGTGGGAGTTTGTGGCAGCTTACCGACAGGCCCAGAGAAGAGAGTTCGCCTTTTCCTTTGTGAACGCTGGAATGAAGGTGGTCATTAGGGAGGGAACCGACATCGTGGAGTCCCTCAACATCTACTACGGCGGAGTTGGACCAACTCTAGTCAGACCGGAACGGACGTGCCAGCAGCTCGTTGGACGGTATGTTTGCATTTTTAGATTTTGCTGCAAATGCTAATCAGGGTCGTAGCTGAACAAACTCTGGTGTCCTCCAGGCCGTGGGGCGAAAATCTCATCACTGAGGCCTGCCACTTCCTAAAGGAAGACGTGGACGTGTCTTCGTCCATCCACGGAGGGAAGGGGGAGTATCGCAAGAGCCTTGTCTTCAGCTTCTTCTTCAAGTTTTACATGCAAGTTGTCCTGGAGATGGGAGAGAGGGTGAGGAAACTGTAAATAAAAACCAAATATTCGTATGTCTAAAAAAATAAACTTTTACATAATAACTGATCATTTCAATACTACTTTTTAGGGTGTTTCAGACATTGATCTTCCCCTGGAGTATCTCAGCGCACTCAAGCCCTTCAAGAACGAAGTTCCACAGGGTCAACAGTCCTACCAGGTCGGATTGCAGCGCTTAAATCTTGTGCTGCATGAGAGTGAATGAAACTACTCCTACTGTTTTAATTGTCATATTCAAATTTAAATCTAATTGATGCGTCTTTTTCCTGAAACATTCTATTCTTATGTAAAGCCCTCTGATTTACCTTGTTTAAAAAGGCTTTGTCTTATATAGGCAGGCACCAAGCATGTCCACCAATAACACCAGGTCTCTCCACTTAACTTATAGAATCTATATTTATTTTGTGGATATGATCTCATTGCTCAATTTCAACTACATGATTTAGTTTTTGACGTCAGTTTACCGCCATTTTTTAGGCGGTCAATCATGCTGTAGAGTATTTTTGTGCCTTACTATTCAACGCTTTGGCATCTTTCTCCTGCTTTTTGAACGAGAAACTGTAAGATTCATCATTTAAACCTGATTTAGTTCCCAGACAGAATAAAAAAAAGAAGATACTGTTTAGATGATAACCTACAGTGAGGTTTTGTTTTCCACAGTCAGCTGATGCCGAACAGAGTCGAACAAAGCCTCCTCTGTGCTGCACGCAGCTCCGTGTCACACTCCTGTCTCCGTGGCATACGTTTATTAGATCAAACTAATCAGCTGCCAGATCATTCCCGTTCTGTCCCCCCTCCTGAACCACAGCTTGTGTCGGAGGCCCAGCCCTCCGCTGACCCCGTGGGGCGTCCCAGCATGCATCAGTCTGCTTTCCAGCAAGCCACAGGTGAAGCAAAGTACTATGACGACCTGCCACTGGTCAAAGGAGAGCTCTTTATCTTCATGGTGACAAGCACGAGAGCGCACGCTAAAATCACGTCAGTATCATTATCTTGGGAGTCACAGCTTTAGGCTTTAAACCATCAGACTAAAGGTAATCACTTACAACAATGACTCTCTTCATGAACCAGTAACGTGGACCTGTCGGAGGCCCTGGAAATGCCCGGTGTGGTCACTGTAGTCTCGGCCGGAGACGTTCCTGGGTCGAACTGCAGACTCTGGTTCAACAACCCAGAGGAACTCTTCGCCACAGAGGAGGTGCTGAAAACGACTCATCACACACGTTTCAGAGAAAATATATGATTTAAAACATGTCCTCGTTGGAGGAGATAAAAAAATGAAATTTGAAAATTTTGGTTGGATATTAGTCAACATTTAAAAATAGATAGATAGAAAAATAACAGACATTATCAGCCAATAGTCAAGTATGCATGTTGTATTATTGTATTTGTAATAATAGATTTGTGTATTTAAAAATGTCGGCAGGTGTATTGTGTGGGTCAGATCATCTGTGCCGTGGTGGCAGAGAGCAGGGAACAGGCCAGGAGAGCAGGCCAGAAGGTCCAGGTCACCTACCAGGACCTGCAGCCTGTCTTCTTCACAATTGACGTAGGGCATTTTAATATTTTCTCAATGTTTGTGAAGGCAATAAAGGGGGCTTCATTTGAACTCTGTTTGTGTTGTTTTATTCTCCAGGACGCCATAAAGCACAAGTCTTACTTTGAACCCAAGAGGAAGGTGGAGAGAGGGGATGTAGACGAGGCGTTAAAGACAGCTGAGCGTATTCTGGAGGGTAAAACACCTGCACAGGAACATCCTACAATCTCTAAACACGTCTTCTTGCTATTTGAAGTTTAATATGTGGTGTTATGTGCAGATGAGATCTATATGGGCGGGCAGGAGCACTTCTACATGGAGACTCAGGGACTGGTCGCTGTTCCCAGAGGAGAGAATGAAGAGATGGATTTGTTTGTGTCCACTCAGCACGCGGCCTTCACTCAGGTCAAAAGAAAAAAACAATATCTCCTTTTCTTTGTAAGAATGATGCTCTTTAACTTACCGAGTTGGTTTTATGTCTTTGCACCAGGACCTGGTCGGCATGGTGCTGGGCATCGAGTCCAACAAGATCACCTGCCACGTGAAGAGGCTGGGTGGAGGGTTCGGAGGAAAGGTGATGAAGATCGCGTGCCTCTCTGCCATCACTGCAGTCGCAGCACACAAGTGAGAAAATCAAACAGCCTGACAGGGCTTATGCATGAGCAGCAGAAACGATCTCAGAGTACAAAAACCTAGAGGCCACAACAGCCAAGAGATTTCTGTCACTTGTGAAATGGGATTTAATCTCTCCAGGACTGGGAAGGCCGTGCGCTGCTGCCTGGAACGAGGGGACGACATGCTGATCACTGGCGGCAGACACCCATTCCTCGGAAAGTACAAGGTAAAAATCATCATTTTAAAATCTCCACTTATGTCATATGTAGTGTTTAACGGACGCTAAAACAATAGCTGGTGAGTGTTATTTTGTTGAACTGTCCTGTTCCATCTCCAGATTGGGTACAACAGCGACGGCACCATTGTAGCCGCCGACATCATTTACTACAGCAATGGAGGATGCACACTGGATGAGTCATCATTCGTGAGTTAACAGAAACATGGACATGGTGTGAACAACTTATCCACTGTGTTAAATTTAAATAAAGAGTCAAAGGACACTGTCTGTCCCAAACCATCAATCCAACTTTAACTGAACTGAAACTCAAAACTTGGGGGTTTTCATGTTGTAATCCTTTCTGTTTCAGATTATGGACAAAGCGATCCTCCACATGGACAACGGCTACAAAATCCCCAACCTGCGAGGTCGGGGCGTGGTCTGTAAGACCTACCTGCCGTCTAACACAGCCTTCCGGGGCTTCGGTGGGCCTCAGGGCCTCATGGTGATGGAGAGTGTTCTGCACGAGGTGGCAGTCCGCTGCGGCCTGCCCCCTGAGAAGGTCAGAGGTCACTGGGATGTAGCTGTGGGATGTTTCGGCCCTAAAGTGGTTTCCAAAAAAAGAGCATTGTGAGATCGCAGTGACCTTGACTTTTGACCTTCAACCACCAAAGTCTTATCAATTCATCCTTGAGCGCAACTGAACTTTTGTAGAAAATTTGTAGAAATATTCTGGACAGGTTCTTGAGTTACCGTGTTCACAATGTTACAGACGGATGAACAACTGTAAAGCTGCCACTGACAGAACAGCATATAAAAGTTGTTTCATCATTATATCAGAGAGAATGTTCATATATAAATTCACACATTTTAGAATAGTAGATAAAAACCTCTATGTTAAATGAGTAAATGACTTCCTGCTCCAGGTCAGAGACATAAACATGTACAGGGAGGAGCAGAGCTACACACACTACAAGCAGCCATTCTGCCCCACCAGCATGGTTCGCTGCTGGGATGAGTGTCTGGAGAGGGCCGACTACGAGGATCGGCTCCGAGCAATCCAACTCTTCAACTCCTCCAACCGCTGGAAGAAGAGAGGCATCGCTGCTGTGCCGCAGAAATTTGGTGTCGGCTTCTCCAAAGGTTTCTGTAATCAAGTGAGTCTTAAAGTGTTGATTTGACGTTGTTGAGTTTTTCACACATTTGCATTTTAAAGCCTGTGGGGGATTCTAGCAGCTTTAAGGGTACAGCAGTTTCCCAATGCTGTTTTCCCGATTGTAAATGTTTATCAAAACTAAAAAATCATCGTCACTTGTGTTTCCCAGGGTGCATCTCTGGTGAACATCTTCAAAGACGGCTCAGTGCTGGTGACACACGGAGGGACAGAGATGGGTCAGGGCATCCACACCAAGGCCATACAGGTGAGATTTAAGCTTTTAGAAATTCTTCTGTGTTCTTCAAGATGATGGTAAAGCAAAGGAACAATATGAAACTTGTTCAACTGCATTCTTCAATCATGTTCCAGATAGCGAGCCGTGTCCTGAAGGTCCCCATGTCTTCCATCTTCATCAAAGAGACGTGTACAGGAAACGTCCCCAATGCGGCACCGTCAGCTGCCTCATTTGGCACTGACGCTGTGGGCATGGCCGTCAAGGTACCTGCTTATGTTTAAGAAATGGTGTCTGTGACAGAGCAGTGGAATGTGGACATTTCCTTTGAGATTTATCTTCCAAGTTCTTTTCAATCTCAATCATATCTTTACACATATTCTTCTATAAATATATGTTATTTTCTTATCTTTTAGATTGGTAAGTAGGGATATAGGTCGAGAGGTGGGTAGGTAAGCAGGTAGGTAGGTAGGTAGGTGGGTAGTTAGGTGGGTAGGTAAGCAGGTAGGTAGGTAGGTGGGTGGGTAGTTAGGTGAGTAGGTAAGCAGGTAGGTAGGTAGGTGGGTGGGTAGTTAGGTGAGTAGGTAAGTAGGCAGGTACGTAGGTGGGTGGGTAGTTAGGTGAGTAGGTAAGCAGGTAGGTAGGTAGGTGGGTGGGTAGTTAGGTGAGTAGGTAAGTAGGCAGGTACGTAGGTTGATATTGTTGATGATGTGTTGTTTTGATTGTTTTTCTTTCAGGATGCTTGTGAGAAGCTAATGAGACGCCTGAAACCACTCATGGAGGAGAATCCCCAAAACACATGGAAGCAATGGGTAACTGATCAAATAACACAACTGATATAAACGTATTTGAAAAGGAGAATGTGCGAAAGAAAGCTGAAATGAATTTACCTCCTTGCAGGTCAGTGATGCTTTCTTCCAGAAGATCAGTTTATCTGCAACTGGATTTTTTATGTAAGTAAATTAATTATTAAGATCTGATCTGGGCACAGTAATGGAAATTTACTTAATAACTTCTTAGTTTATGCTTACAGCAGACATTTACATCCAGGGTACAGCTCGACATAAACTGTATGGTGCACCCACTGTCCTAGCATGTAAGCCCATTGTCTAGAGAAGTTGATCCTGAGGTCACCTGACTTCTATAGTGACCTTTGCTCTACTCTGTGGTGGGACTGTGTTGGTCCTTTGTTCTAAGAACTCAGCTGACTGACACAACACCCTCATCATACATGATACTATTTCCTGTCCAACACATTTAGGATGCAGCCTATAAGTCACACCTCTACAGACACAGAACAATACATTCACCCCCCCCCGCGTGTTTTTGGTCAGGAGGTAACCTACACAGAGACACTTCACTTTTCCTCTCACTTGCTACCTCCACCTTGTCTGTGTGATCCTTTCTGCAGAAAGCTTTTACAAATAAACTCCCAAAGACAACTTGTCTCAGAAGCTTGTTTGTTGCCCAATTTCCACCACAGCATATCAAATCCAACTGGTTTCTAAAAAGTGAAGAGCACTATGTGTGTGTGTGTGTGTTACAGGGGACCTGCCACCAACGTGGACTGGGACAAAGGTGAAGGTCAAGCATACTATTACTTCACCTATGGTGCTTGTTGCTCTGAAGTGGAGATCGACTGTCTCACTGGGGATCACAAGGTATTTCCACTTTTTACTATTATTTATAATTACTTTTAACTATTCTTCATTCTGAATTTTATAATTCCTAATTTTCATTTTGAATAATTCATCACACATAGTATAAATGCAATCAATTGTAAATATGTATGTAAGAAACTTTATTCACTGTTCTCCTAATTTTCCTTTCATCTTAACAAGTTTATTTTTTGTCGTACAGCTGTGTTTTGTTTTGTTTGTTGCAGAACATCCGGACTGACATTGTGATGGATGTTGGGAAAAGCATCAATCCTGCTTTGGACATTGGACAGGTACTCCTCGTCCTTCAACCTCCTCCTCTTCTTCATTAGAATCCATAAATCATTATCTGGGAAATTAGCAAAAATGTCCTATCTCCCAATGTTAAAGAAAATGAAAAATAAAAATCCTTGCTCTGCCCCTTTGTCCGGGTCCATTCCAAAATTTAATGAGTTTGTTCTTGGTCCATGTCCCATTCTTTCACCAAGTCTCCTGGAAATCTGTTCAGTAGTTTTTGCTCATAACAAATAAACAAACAGGGGTGAACCTCTATGGTGGAGGTAACAACATATAAATCTATGTTTATTAATTAAACTCCAAACCTTCTGCCCTTTCTTCTGCTATATTTATCATCTACTATCACCAGAGGTCAGAGCTCATGTACATGAACCCCAGTGACACATCCTGCCACAGAATAGAACTGTATTTATGTGTTTCCTGGACAAATCCCATCAGTGTCTGTGCCGTTTACCAGGTGGAGGGAGGCTTCGTCCAGGGTGTCGGCCTGTATACCATCGAGGAGCTGAAGTTCTCCCCAGACGGAGTCCTGATGACCAGAGGACCGTCTCAGTACAAGGTGCCAGCGCTCTGCGACGTCCCAGCCGAGTTCAACGTGCATCTGCTCGCTGACTCCGAAAATCCTCATGCCATCTACCTGTCCAAGGTAACACAGGCGACCAACCTTAAAAAGAGTTAAACCAAAAGCAATCTCTCCTTCAGTGCACTGCTGTGTGTCTTGTTGTTCCAGGGTATAGGTGAGCCTCCAGTCTTCTTCGGCTCCACTCTTTTCTTTGCCATAAAAGCAGCCATCGCAGAGGCTCGCAAAGAGAAAGGACTGGGCGACACGTTCCCTCTGAGCTCCCCGGCTACAGCCGAGAAGATCCGCATGGCCTGTCAGGACCAGTTCACTGAGATGGTACGAGCATGATTAGGACTGGCAGCATATTTTTTAAACCAAGTCAAACTTCAGATGTTTGAAAACCCAAACTTTATTACACCTGTTCAAACATGTTGCATGTTCACATTTCACTGTCACAACTCATATAGGTGAAAATGTGAATGGCATTTTCCTCGTTTTCTTGAGCATTTTAACAACCACTGCTGACCTCATCAGGCGGCTCCATTATACAGTTAGTCTATGCTGTGTACATATCTAATAAGTAGACCAAATAAATACACTTTACCACGCTTTACCAAACACCACAAACCTTTCTAAATGTAGATTTGAAAATGAGATTGTTAATGTGAAAGAAAACAAAAAGCATATGTACACAGTATATACTTATATTCATCAGCCTAAAGGAGATTATCACCACGTGAGGCGGCAGAGGGCGCTGTTGCTCAGTAGACGTTACAGTGTTTAAAGCTTTACCACCCACCATACCTTTTTACCCAGTGCTTTCTCCTTACTCATATTTTTTGCCAACACCTGATTAACAGCCCTTCCTGTCGCTCTTGCAGGCCTCATCTCAGACGAACGGGCCTGCGACTCCGTGGTGCATTCAGGTGTGAGTGTCCTCGGTCCACAAGGAGACAAGTCAGGGTTAGTTTACAGCCGATGATGGACTCTCCACTGTGGCACCTCTAAAGATATTCTCATCAGTTAGAGCCTGTTATTTCATGTCACCAGTGTTTTGTTCTGTGGTTGTGTCCTGGTGCTGAATGAGAACAGTTCAAACAATGGTTTTATTTACCATATTCAAATATGTGTTGAATATATAATTATTTATTCTGTTGCAGATGAGCAAAAACATTCAAATGTACTGTAAAATCTACTGCTTATAATGCATTCATTTCACATTGAGCTTGGTGTGATTTTGATTAGTAGAACATGTAAAATATCTTATTTAGTATTAAAAATGTAACTTTATCAGGTGATTATTATGAGTCACATTCAGTTCACAGTCAGTTTTGCTTTACTTTGATTACAAACAAAAAAAAAAAAATCTCATCTACAGTTTTAGATGTTCAAGGCCCACGGTTTGAAAGATCCTGGTTTATCGGCTGCAATCTGGAAACAAAATAAAACAACAAATAAATGAATGGCAAATGTATGGCTGTCATTTTTGAATGCTAAAGTGTTTGTGTGGCACTAAGTTTACTTTTCTATTTAATGGAATAGAAAGAATTTCATGTATTTCTTTCTTTTTAAGTTGACTAACTTTATCTGAATTAAATTGTATTTGTCTGCCTCTCAACTGTAGTTTCATCTGGATTCCTCTTAGAAATAGAAAACAACATAAACAAATAATAAAGTAATAAATTCAGGTAAAATACTAAAGCAGCATCAAGGCTGAAGCTAAAAATGTCTTAAAATAGTCTTTCAAACTTGGATCAATGGGGATCAAGAAAGTAGAATCTAACAGACATAAATGTGTTTATTTGATCCAACTATACTTTCGGATTTTGTGTGTTTACACACCTAAGTTTGGTGTTAAATTAAATTTTAAGTGGAAACAAAAAGTCTTAAATTGAACCTATGTTAAATAATATCTGTGGACACCCTGATTAAATTCCAACTGTTGTTAAAATCCACATCTGGTGTCAGAGTAAATGTCACTGACCAGAGTGATAACAAGGGTATTTTACTATCATTACCTTCTGAGTGAACGGGGAGGCACAAGCTATACAGGCCCTCTCTGCTGTCGCTGGGCTGTCCAGGGAAAATGGGCCGGTGAGACCGGACGCTGAGCGAGCGGCAGCGATGGCGTCCTTGATAGCGAAGAACACCGAGCTGCCCAGGAAGAGGACGGGTTCTCCTATACCCTGCAGCGACAGAGGGCCACCAAGGAAAGTTACTTGTGAGAATTTGCAAACACAGTATTTTACGTACAGAATTAAGAGGGAAAGGGTTCAAAAAAAGAGAGAGAACGAAGTAAACAGAAGAAACCTTTGAGGAGTAGATGGCGTTGGGATTCTGGGAGTCTGACAGCAGGTAGACGTTGAAGCAAAGTGGCACGTCGCACACTGCAGGGATCTTATACTGAGAAGGGCCGCGAGTGTACAGGAGCCCGGAGGGAGAAAACTTCAACTCCTCCAGAGTGTAGAGACCCAAACCCTGCATGAAGGCTCCTTCAATCTGAGAGAGGGAGGAAAGAAATGGGGGGAAATGCAGGAACGTCCATAAGATGCCAACCAATATTTAAAATATAAAACTGGTCTCACCTGTCCGATGTCCACAGAGGGGTTCACACTCCTGCCGATGTCGACCACAATGTCTGTCCTCAAAGTCTACAACATGCAAAAAGTAAAATTCTTTCAACCTTGTCTTTAAGCCTAAAATTCCCATTACGTTGATTGAAGGATTAAATCTGTGCATTCTGACCCTGAAGTCTCCAGTGAGGCAGTCCAGCTCCACCTCACAGCAACACACCCCGAATGTGTAGTAAGAGTAGGGCTGACCCTCCATCTTGTCCCAGTCCATGTAAAGGTCTAGACCTCTGAGGACAAACAGGAATCCATCATTGACCCTCTTCATACCTGGCATCAACGGTAACACCAGGTATGAACAGGGTCACTGTTTATTGGTTCATCCAGTAATTATTTCAGTGTCTCACTTGTAGAATCCAGTGGCTGACAAACTGATTTTCTCAAAAAATGCTGCCTGGACCTGAAAGACAAATATTGATAAATTCATGTCTCTGTGGCTGGTGGTCGATTAAATGCAACATTTTTCCATGTGATCCTTCAGGATTAATCTTACCCAACTCTCCCATGATCCTTTGGGGTTCTTCTGCCTGACTGGCTCCAGTCGCCGGTACAGAGTCTGGCAGGCATCCTGAACCAAAGAATTGGAATAAGATTTGTACACATATTTTCTTTTTTCATTGCCAATGTGTCCTTTCCATATGAGTCCCAGTGCAGCAGTGATACAGAAGATCTCATCGCAGGACCTGGACGTTACCTTGACCGCCATGCCGTTGGCGTCCGTGCCAAAGGAAGCAGCGGAGGGACAGGTGTTGGGAACAGTGTTGGTGCTGGTTTCACTGATGTGAATCTTAGAGGACGGGATGTGAAGCTCTCGGCTGGCAACCTAACAGCACACAGGAAACAGATTGTGAGCTTATAAAAGAATAAAGTGTTTGGTTATGTGAAATTTGGTGAAATAAAACAAAAACAAATCTCGGCTGTCATTTCTCTTGGGTTCTCAGCAGTGGATTAAAAATGTCTGTACACTGAACCAGGTGAGTGAACACTTTGAAAGTTACAGATGGATATTGTACCTGTGATACTTTTAACTGCACACATAACTACCTGCTGCATTTTAGTGTGGATTCCCTGACCCATCTCTGCCCCACCGTGAGTTACCAGAACAGAGCCGTCTTTATAGATGTGGACCAGAGCAGCTGCCTTTAACACAAACACACAGAAAAAATGTTTTCATTTCCATGTGGTAATAAGATAAATACTGTATAAGTTGAAAAAAGTTTGTAAAGTACAAGTAAACCAGGTGGACGTATCTCTGATAAAAAATTAAAAGCTGAATCCCAGAGACCTGATTTAAGAAGCCCTCGCAAAACGCGATGCCATATTTAATGGGGATGATGGACATGCCCCTCTTCTTCCAGTGGCTCTGTTGGTTAAACTGGTCGACGGCTTGGCGGCGGGCGCTGTAGTTAGACTTGGTCTTACATTCCTCCCAGCAGCGCAGCATGTTCTCTGGGCTGAACTCAAACTTGTAGTGGGTGACTGACACCCCCTTGTACATGTTGGTCTCCCGAATCTGGTGGAAAAATTTGAAAAGGGGAATAAAATCCAATCTAAAAGTGAGATATCATCCGAAGGAAGCAGGATGTAGGGGGTGCTCTTGGTCTACAACATCACCTACTGGCAATTGGCTGTAACTGCAAGGCCCAAAAATATAATTGTATTTCTTAAAATAGCATTTTGATAGAAGCATTTTCTAATTTACTGAATTTCATAGTGACTTCCAGCTCCCCCATATCAACCTGTGCAAGATAAAAAAGAATATGACCTGGTCCGCGGGGCGTCCCAGCACCGCAGCCACGTCGTTCACCATGTTCTCCACAACCATGATGCTCTGGGGCACGCCAAAGCCCCTGAAGGCGGTGTTGGAGGGTAGGTTGGTCCTGCAGGCGGCGCCGCGGCCTCGCAGGTTGGGGATGTTGTAAGCATTGTCCATGTGGAGTAGAATCTTCTCAACTACCTGCAGAGAGAAGAAAATCAATGAGAGCATTTTTACATATTTGTGGTTTGAGAACTCTGAGCGACATGAAAGTAAAGAATGACTTTCACCAACCAGAACAGATTCATCGACAGTGTTCCCAGCATTGGCGTAGTACTGGATGTCTGCCGCCATGATCCTTCCATCATTCATGAAACCAACCTGAAAGAAGCAGCAAGCGACAATCAGGGTTTCTTTGAATCTTTGCTGACTTTAAACCACAACTCCCCTAATAGCCAGAGCAACCTTGACCTTTGACCTCCCAAATCTAATTAGTTAATCCTAACTGAACATTTGTGCCAAACTTAATCCAAGATAGTTGACCCAAATATTCATTTGATCATCTCGTTAGTCTTTGAATAAACGTTTATCCTGTCAGAACCATCTTTGGATCACTTTCAGGGAATCAGCTTAAAATTGGATTCGAACACTAATCTCGAAAACCTCCCTGAAATGAAAGCTTGAGTGTCGTGGTACCTTGTACTTTCCCAGGACAGGATGACGAGCCCCCGTGATCAGCATGTCCTCACCTCGCTCCAGAACACACCGGACTGCACGATTGGTCCTGGACAAAAGATGGAAAACACCGACCATCACAACTTTCTAGCTTTTTATGATTTCATTTCATGCTGGCTTGTAGAGTCAAATAAAACCCCTTTGTTGTTTTCCCAGAAAATTCAGTCCACCTACTTCCACGCAGCCACAGAGGTGATACAAGCCAAGATGCTGGTTTTAGTGACCTTCCCTCCGAATGCTCCGCCGACCCTTTTGACGTGACAGGTGACTCGGTTTGACGGGACGCCCAGTGTCTCCGCTATCGCATCCTGCAGTCAGGAAATAAGACAGAAAGAAATCCTCTTCAGCTCCGACCTCACTTTTAGTCATGTTATTAAGCTGTCAACATTTATCACACATCTCTAAAATGTCCACAAAATACATTTAAGGTCAGATATGTTCTATTTGTTGTCTTAGAAAAGAGGAAATAATTGTTAAATGTTTTAAAACTGTGGTTAAATCAATGAATTCCAGTTCAGAAAATTCCAGTCGATCTCGTGTCTCCAAAACTGGGAAACAAATCTAAGAGAGACAACTGCCAGTGTGCAGGCGTCTCGGTGCACCTGAATTAAAGTCGGCCACTGAGTGGAGACATAAGCGTTGAACTCTGTCTCCTCGCCGACAGGAACAACCAGCATGCTCTGAGTCTCCATGTAGAAATGCTCCTGGCCGCCCAGTCGAACCTCTCCTGAGGAAAACAGTTACAAAGACAGCCAGTCTTAAAATGTCCTCATGATTTATGTACAGATACAGATAAGAGATATTTACCTTCATGAACATTATCAACACTTTTAAAGGTCTCGGTTACATTTCCAATCTGTATCATCCTCTGTGGCTCGAAGAAAGAGGATTTTTCAATGGCTTCCTGTCGCAGCGGAAGAGGACAAACACCATGAGGATATTAAATCTTCAACACTGAGATCAGAAACATGAAGATTAAAGGGTGAATTTATTCTGAAAAGACACAAGGCAGACACATAATGTGGTACTTTCGTCATTTGACCATAAAACCACACTGTGCAGCCAAGCAGTGTTCAAACTGAAAACTTATTTCAAATTCCAAAGTATTAAAAGGCACAAATGTATCAGGCTGATACAGAAGGAAATAAGTACAAAGATTTGGACGTGATCACAGACCTCTGTGGTGAACACGGGATCCGGCAAGTCCTCGTAGCTGATCTTCACTGCTGCTGCACCTCGTCTGGCATGCACCCGTGTATCAGCGACCACGGCGCACAACATCTGACCGATGCATGACACCTGACACCAAAATTTAAATTGTATTGAATATATTTTTGCCTGTTTTGGCGACTAAAGAAACAGTTCATAACTATTATTTAAATATTCTATACAAATAGTTTAAAATCCACACCCTAAAAACAAAAACACACAAACATATATGCTCCACCTCTGTCTCAGCGAGGAGCTCCTCATGATATCCAAACATAGTACGGACTTTCTTCCCAGGAATATCTTTGGCTGTGATGATGTCGATGACACCAGGAAGCTGCAGAGCCTCGCTCACATCTATCCCCCTGGTGGACAACAGACACATTTAAAATAAGATGAGGAGATTTAAACGAGACGGCGAGTCAACAACAGCAAACAACCCGAATCGTCACTTACATGATTTTAGCGTGTGCTCGAGAGCTAGTGACCAGAACCAGGAAGAGTTCTCCATCTATTCTGGGGATGTCGTCGCAGTACACAGCTTCACCTGTGGCCTGGCTGATGGCAGAGCGATGCATTATGGGACGGCCCACTGGGTCCTGGTTGTTCTGGTCCTTCGGCACATGCTGGAGGAGGAGAAGAGGAAGCTGTCAGCTGTATTTCACAATCTAACTCTTATTCTTTTAAGATGTAGAGATACATTAAGTTTGGACCTGGAACTCCTGCAGGCTGGATTGGATCTCTCTGGGTAAAGGCTGCATCTTCTCAGGAAGCTGATCTGTGATCACATTCTGTAAAAGGGAAAACTGTTCTCAGTCGCTTGTGTCAGCAGTATTTACAATGTTGCATTGAAGATTTACCATTTCTCTGAGCTTCTGCAGGATCTCCAGGTTAAACTTGAAGAGGAAGCTGAGAGTCAGTGACCGCCGGAACTCCACTTTCCCTCCGGGAGTCGAGGGAGGAAGTGTCATCTCATCCAGGAGGACGTCATAGGCCTGGCTGAGGACTTCATCGTCCCATGGCCTGAGGGAAAGACAAGGGGAACCCTGAAAAGTGTGGTTTTCATGGTTGGTGTTTTACATTTTTAGCTGTGTTGAAACTGAAACTCTGTTTCACACATGCACCAAGAGTTAGTGAAACAGGAGTTTGGCATAGTGGTGAGTAGTGAATTTTCATTTTTCTTTAATCCACTTCTAAAAATACAGATTATCCCACATTGACCGATAAATGTCCAACTGACCTCGCGATGAGAGCTGCGCAGGTTTTGGCAGCACTCACTGTGGTCGATCCCATTCCTCCAAAATAAATGCTGACGTCCTGGACCACTCGAGATCCCTCAGAGAAAAACACCCTCATTCCTGTCGTCACTGTGGCGAAGGAGCTCTCCTTTCTTGGAGCCTGACGGAAGGCTCGAACAAACTCCCCCTGCAGGACAAACAGGACATTATATCCCACTTTTATGTCGTCGAAGAGCATCGGAACAAAGACAAACATTAAGTGTGCAAACGGAAGAGTTTTTTGTACCTTTCTGGAAAAGGGAATGAAAACCGAGAGAACAATGTCTTCAGGTTTCAGGGCGGTTTTCCCAAAGCTAACAAAGAAATCCTGATGCAGAGGGACCTCCTGTCTTCCTCCTGGCAGATTAAGAAACTGCTTGTAAATCAGGATTCCAAAAACCTAGAAGCTGTCACAGGTTTTCAAATTTCTCAATAAAACCTCACCACTGGAAATGACGCTCAGTTTGCAATTCCCTGCAGCCAAAACTGGGTTCAGGTCTGAATTAGGGTACGCACTCATGATGTTGCCTCCAAGAGTCTTAATATGTAAAAACAACAATGAACACACAGAAAATGTATTAATTCAAATCGGTTAAACCCACAGGAGAAGAAAGGAAATGAACAAAGAAAAGAAAGATGGAGGAAGGAGGGGTGGTTTAACAGGAAAAGAGAGAAAAGCACAGGAGCATCTCTGACTGAATATCCAGTACATCAGCAGTGTAAGAGTGAAGTCGACCTACAGCGACGTTACGGATCTGCTGGCTTCCCAGGTTCCCCAGCTGCTGGATCAGGGCTGTCAAGAGTTCGGTCTTCTCCTCTGGAAACTGAGGACGCAGCTTCTCTAGAAGAGAGCGGACCTCGGACAGACTGCAACCCGCTCCCAACCAAACACCTGCAGAAAAAACAATTTTTTTTTTTAATTAAAATCACTGGTAAACACTAAAAAGACTGAAATCTTTTGCACTGTTAAGCACAGTTACAGTCTGTGTAAGAAAATCCAAAAAACATGGAGACAACAGAGTGAGGTTACCCACCTTGTGGCGTCTGAGTGACCTCAAACAGCTCCATCACGCTGGTCGGGGATATTATCAGCGGATGCACGACACCCTTGAACTTTATATCTGGACCTTCGACACAAAGCAGAGAAAATACAGTTTAATTAACTGGGTCACATTTTTCTGATCGTTATCACAGAACCAACATATGGAGAGAAATAACCACTCACGCTCACATTCAGCAATTAACCATATTTAGTCATTTTGGCCAGGGTTAGGGGTTAGGCCAGGGAACGTCTCAGGAACTAAAGTAAGGAAAGTGGAGCCAAAAATCCGTAATGCTCGGGCTCTAGAAAAAGGAATCATCATTTTTTAAATGTTTTGGCTTAGTTTTGAGAGTATAAAATGTTTAGAAAAGCAATAAATATCAATCAATTAATTAGAAAGCATATCTTCAAACTAGGCCCATATTCACAGTGTTCAGCCTATGGTGGATCAGAATAGTAGTGATGTGTCCTTTCGTGTCGAGGCTTCGAAGCGTGTGTCGAGTAATCCAGGAAGATTTTTGTGAAGCGCGTATCGAGGCTTGTGTTGATGACGTATGTGGTGACGATCAAAGCCTCGCGAGCCGGCTGCAATGGACCCCCCCCCCCCTCACATTTTTGTGGACTTGGGACTTTATTGCGCGTTTGTTTGCAAAAAAAAAAAGAAACCGCCCGAAACCCAGCACTGTAGAAACGTTATTTTTAAATAAATGTTGTCCCTATTTTACGTGTTACATGTTGTCCCTATTTTACGTGTTACATGTTGTCCCTATTTTACGTGTGACATGTTGTCCCTATTTTACGTGTTACATGTTGTCCCTATTTTACGTGTGACATGTTGTCCCGAGTCACAAACCAAGTCACACAAGCACAGTCACATCACAACCCTCTGCCCAATTTGTTTCCACTTTCCCTTTTGACCCCACCATTGTATCATAAAGACAGACACCATATTAATAAGTTCATAATTTATGTTTTGGCATCACAAACATCATTCATTCATTTATTCAATTCAAAGCATCACACACCAAAGCCATGGTGTCATTATCACTCTGCCTGCCATTTATTGTCCACTTGATGGCGCAGTAGAGCAAATGAAGCCCCATGAAGCTTCGGCCCATGAGTGAACCAATTGGATGGAAAGCCTCAATGCTTCATGAAGCTTCATCTCGCCATCACTACAGAATAGGCTCCATCGCATGTGTGAGTGTATCTCATGTGTCAAAATTGAAAAGGATGAAGGGTTTTTGCAATGTTCACCTATGTTGGTGTTTCCCATGAGCAGCGGAGCTTTGGGGTTGCTGCTCTTCAACTGCACCAGCTCCTCCAGAGAGGCGGGGAACACGCAGGTCATCCTCTCCCCGTGAAAGGTGAGTGTCTGAGGGTTCGTCGCCTCCGCCATCAGCTTTGGAGAAGAGGGACATTCTTATACAGTGATTATTACATTCATGCAAAATTAGTGTAAAGTGGTTAACAAATAACCACTTAAAACAGAAAGCAACGAAAAAATATATCTAAAAATGAGCTTTGGTTGAGACTAAAATGAAATGTGAAATTTGTTTATTTAATATTATCTTCAAAGGGTTTGATTTAAATTAGCCTCATCTCTCAAAGTGCTGACACCAAAGACCATGTGTGAAACTATATCTGGAAAACTTACAATCAGTTCAGGAGGGAAAACCAGCTCCTGTGTCGGGTCCAGTGGCACAAACTTGTCCTTATCAAACAGCCGTGGGTTTTCCTGGACATAAAGAGGCAGAATGAAATAAATGTTGAAGTGAAAATAAGTTACTGAAAGAAAAAAATGGCAAAGAAGAGAAGGAGTTGGGTTGAATCCCAAAGAAATAGAAGCACAAAGAAATTATGGAGAAAAGGTAATTCACCAGAAAGCGATAGATCATAAAAGAGGATCTTGAATTGTGGATAAAAAAATAGGAAATGTAAACAGACTGGAAAGAAAACAGAGACAATTTAAAAAAGAAATACATGAACTCACCTGCTCTGGTTCATCAGTATCTTTCTCTGCATTGAGGCAACAGTTTCCGGCTCCAGTGGCTTGACAGCAGTTGGTTTCCTTTTCAATCAATGAATCAGACTTTATTTGTATGACACCTTTCATAAAGGTGAGTGCAGTTCAAGGCTTTTCACAAACGACCAGAAATAAGACTGAACAAATAAAAACACAATCATATATTGAAAATTTGAAAAATATGAACTCACCTGCTTTGGTTGTCCTTCAGTATTTTTCTCTGCATCAAGGCAACAGTTTCCGGCTCCATTGGCTTGGCAGCAGTTGGTTTCCTGTTCATACATTCATTCATTCATTAAAACTTTATTAGTGCTTCACAATTGACTGATAAGCGGAAAAATAAGACAAAACGCACAACAAATACAGTAACATTTCAAAAGCAATAAAGATGATGATTAAAAAATAGATGGAAAAAAAGTCAATAAAAGGGGATAAAGACATACAGTCATATTAACAGACAGGCAAAAATGGAATTGAATTTAAACATAAATGTACTATAAGTGAAATAAATGGATCTAAAGGACCTTAAATGACACCAGGACACGAACAGGTCGTACCAACAGAGTAAGATAAGAATCTGTGGTATGACATTATTATGCGTCTGATGTGGCGCTGAGCTTTGTACCTGACAGAAGGTCCTGCAGCCATCAACAATGGGGCGATATCCAGTGCACCGACACAAATTACCTGTATAGCACCGACACACAGGGATGAGGTGTTTCAGATATATGTGCTTGTTTACCTTGTTTTCACCGCTGCTTCCCACTGTTACCTCCAAATGTTACGGTTTGATTAATGGGACAAAACAAAGCAAACGAACCAGCCAGAGCCTGGGTGATGTCGTCCATGGAGGGCTGAGGTGTGTTCCTCAGCAGAGTGTACATGGACATCACCATCCCCGGAGTGCAGAAACCACATTGGGAGCCATGAGCCTTCGCTATTCGCTCCTGTAAACACAACAACAGCCATTTTCAAACCTATTTAAAAGATTTATTCACATTACGTAGCAAACAATCAATGAATGATAGTGATCCAGCTCTGACCTGCACAGGGTGGATCCTGGTCTTGGTGCTGCCGATGCCCTCCACCGTGGTGACTGCGGCTCCATGGAGCTGACACAGCGGCAGGAGGCAGGCGTTCGCTGAGTAATGTCTGACGGTAACTTGAGGGAAATCTGTGCTGATGCATGTGCTTTAAATTCTAGTAGAGGGGTGAGAAGCCAGATTTAACTATGGGCTCAGTTTGCTTTAGTTGTATTCAATGAGGAGTTGGTGTAGGTATATTTTGTAGGAACACTGTTATTTTTGAACATTTTATTTTTAAACCATATTATTTTACTTACAAATGTGGCCTGGATCCAGTGGGGTCCCCAATTTTTTCATAGCGGTTTATTTTATTTTATTGGTAGTATAATTAGTGTATATGTATTTGTACGACACAGTATAGAGAACAAAGCGGTAATATTACGAGAACAACGTTTTTAAAGTTGTAAAAATGGGTGGTTCGCTCTGTTGCCCCTCAACAAGAAGTTACCAGTTCAGATGGGGTCTTCTCTGTATGTAGTTTGCATGTTCTCCCTGTGTCTGCGTGGGGTTTTCACCAGGTCAAAGTGGTTTAGGATAAAGGATACATGATGGTTTTTGTGGCAGGTTGATAGCGAGACACCATGACGGTGCACGCGCCGCAGCCTCCGCCCCCACAGCCATACTTGGTTCCAGTCAACCTCACTGGAGTCGCAGTCAAGGGAATGATCGACAGCAACAGGTCATGTGATTGTTTGTGATTTATGAAACGGAATCCTACAGCTAATGTATACAACTTTATTTATGGTGGTGGATTTAAAGAATTAAAGTTGGGAAGGATACATTTCTCTCTGAGGAAAGATAAAAGCATCGTCTCCGGGTCCGCATGGTTCTCCGTTACCTGTTTGGACAGAAAGCACAAAGATACAGGAGATTTTTATTCTACAGAGAGCCAACAAGGAAAGCTAACACAGGAGAAACACTGTACATGTACTACTTCTAAACTTCATTATATTGCACACGTGGAAAGAAGTTGTCATGTAGACTTGTTTAATTTGTGATTTGCTGGGTTAAAGGTCACATCCTGCTTAAAACTGCCACCATGGTTCCTAACAGTAGAACAGTAGGCAGATGTGGTGCAGCCCAAAGTAACTATATGATCAATCATTATCATGTAACGTCTGTAACACCACATAAAATGTATAGTATGACATGAAACATAGAGTATTATAGATTGGCCACTGTAGTTGTTTGAATTAATCACTTTCTATCGGCTTATTACTACTTGCTAATTAATTGGTTGAACAATAATAAAACACAGTAAAAAAAAAAGTACTGCATTTCAATGTGACCTATATTACTGTTACAGTAGAAATAGCATTTTAACCAAAACATTATCCAGCATTATTGTAGATTAAAAGCAGAATATCAGTGGAAATAATACATTTAACAGCTTTTCCCAAATTTTTTCTGTAGATAATAATTTCAGCTTTTCTGGTTTCAGAGCTATTTAAATAATTTAATATTAAATTCCTCAGAATTCCAGATTTCTGGAGTTAAAAAAACCCCCCAACAATACTTCTCTCTGAAATGTAGCTGGGTAAACACATAATGTAGCTTTTAGTGTACATATACTAATGCATTCCAGTTAATTACTCACTGATACTTAATTACTCGAGTAAAAGTACTTAGTTACATTGCACCAGGGCTGCTGGTAAAGTGGCTGTTGTAGTTAGAAACAGGTTTTAAGGGCAGTGGGTGTCACTTCATGCAGAACCCTCCATTCCTCGACAGTGTTTTCTGAGTTAAACCTGTCTCTCAGCCTGACAACAGACTTTTCAAGGCGGAAAACAAACGACTAAAGGACACAAACTGCTACATTCACCATATAAACACCAAACGTACCTTTTTCCCGTTGATAAAGAAGCACAACGCGTCTCCTCGGTTCCCTTCAGACATGTTTGTTGAGTCCAACGCCCGCGGAGAGGAGAGTCAAACGAGCCGTGACACTTCCGACTGTACGCACTTTCAAAATAAAAGACTCAAACGTTGTGACATTTTACTTTTGTTTTTTTTATAAATTTGAATATTATTATTATATAGCTTTTCGCTTTGCTCTTGTTCCTCCTGTCTTTCCTTCTCCTTGAACTCACGTTGCTTCTTATGCTGCTTTCTCATCCCCTCTATTTTTCAAATTAGTATATTTGTATAAGCTAATTCCTTATATATGGAAAACTGAGTTGGCAATGTATTTGGTTCTGATTTTATTTTATTAACGTACAATGTCTCTATATTTCCTGTCCCACACTTTTCCTCTAACTCTGACTTGATGTCCTACCTCCAACATTTTGTGACCTGTGCAACATAAACAAAACCCACATTTCAAATGGAATCAGTGGCGAAAAATAATATCTAGAGTCTCAGTCTCTATTTCAATTGGTGGAAGCAGCTTATTACATTAACTGTAGTTCTAGTTCAGCATCCTGTGTCCACATATGTGTGTTTATCATAGTCTCCTTCTTGTCAAACTGTATGTTCTGTCTTTCAGACGTAAACATCTACATCTGCTCCACTTTCCCTTTTCCCCTTTTACCTGCATCAGTTTTACAATGTTTTAATAATTAACCTGACCTGGACATAAAGAGGCAGAATGAAATAAATGTTGAAGTGAAAATAAGTTACTGAAAGAAAAAAATGGCAAAGAAGAGAAGGAGTTGGGTTGAATCCCAAAGAAATAGAAGCACAAAGAAATTAATGTTTTAATAATTAACCTGACCTCTGCTCCATAGAGTAAACGTGTATCATGGTTAAAGATAAATCATTCACTGGTTTACTGATTTAGTTTTCCCTCGAAGGCCGGATCAGTCATTTAATGATTTGATTCGCTCGTTTGTCAGTAAATAGCGGATTGAAAAAGAGATAAAATGGAAACAAACACAGTTGTTTACAGTCAGACACAGAGTGCAGGGGGAGAGTTGTGCCATAAGAGGGCGCTAGAGGCAAAGACAATTTAGGAAATGTCAGTTCAGGAAGAAATAAATCTGAGTAAAATGGGAAGAAATAAGAAAATGGCTTAAAAAATTGTTTTCTCTTATTTTTGAAAAGTGCATCATAGATATAATTTTTATAAAAAAAATGTTTTGCATTAAACATTATCAAGTCTTAAATTGGTTTATTAAAGCTATTTACTAAAGTTGTATGTATGTTTTCCATAGTTAATTAGTTTTGTGATCTCCTGAGGTGGTTTTCTTATCTATTTTTTATGATCTGACATTGTGATTTGCACATCCGGGACCCTGTACAGTGCTGATATTAAACCTGATAGCACAGCCCATACAACAGAGTGTGGGAAACAGCGTTGCAGGCACTCAGTCATCCCTGTCGCTGTTTGATCTGCTCTGAGTTTATTTACTCAGCTTCTAATGCAGGTTAAACATAAAAAAAATCCACCTTTTCTCAGAGGATTGAGTTTCTTTCAATTATTACACCAGGTTTCATTCCTGAGGATAAAGAAATCCCCTCGAAGACAAAGAAAGCATATCTTATTTCACAGTCCGGCTTCTGCTTTCCCCTTTCAGTTTCTCATTAAATCACTTCTGGGGCAGTGTTTACAGCTTAAGACGTCGGTCGAAAAAGCCACAGCCCCACAACACACACAAACACACACCTCAGGCTATTGAAGTTCACACAGTTTCCAGACTGTACACTCATGTCGTCCTGCAGGGTTGTGCACGGAAAACGAGCAAAGTGGTGTTTTGGCCCTAATATATTATGTTATGTTACATTCTTAAGTTTTTTTCTCCCAGTTAAGTTTGATATTGAGGGGTGGGTGGGGTCCTTGACAATGGAGCAGGCTCTTCAGTGGACTCTGCGGTGGTGGGTGTCCTGCAGTGAGGGTAGTGAAGTCCTGGTGATCCTCTCAGCGGGCTTTGCCACTCTCTGCAGGCGCTTGCGGTCCATTGCAGTGGTGCAAAGTGTCCTTCATGAACTGATATCTGGCAAAAACGTTGGGACATTGATGTAAGTGCAATGTACTCTGGGTCAAAAACAGAGTGCTCACATGCACTGCTGTGTATTTGTGCAATCTGATCTGAACGGGCCCCGACCTGCTGTGCAGAACATGTGGGACTTTGTTTTTTCCATCATCATGACATGAAGTTATTCTGGGCCGAGTGTTGTCCACTATCTCCTGTCATCTACTGAAAACAAATAAATCTTAAATCTAGATGCTTCTCCCTCCTCCTCTTCCTTGTTTATGATGTGATTCCTCTTGTTGATCAGTGGTCTGTCTCCTGGTTAATCTCTTGCTGAGGAAATGGGGCTTTAAACCCAGTGAACCTTTTCTTTTTGGATTGTTGCCATGATTGGGATTTAGAAGTATTAAACACTAAATGTCTAAAGTTAATCTTTAGGTGGTAAACTATGATTTGTCTTCGAGGTGTCACAAGAGACACTTTTCTTTGGAAACGCTGTAACCCACCGGAGCACGTAGAGCTGAGCAGCTCTGCCAGTTTTCAGCCACACTGGACGGGCAGTGGGAGATACTTTCCCTCCATAAGTACAGCGTACGTGAGCCAAGTGAGGGAACTATCACTTTTATTGACTTATTTGGAAATTAAACCTTCAGAGCATGAGGGTGACGTGAGGAGAAAATGTCTGAGTGATTGGAAAAAGTTTGTGGCTTTGACCCCGTTGATGATCTAAGTTTGTGATGTTTGAGGAATTACGTCAACAGTCCAGTGAAGTCATCTTTCTGCTCCTCTTAAAGCAACAATTTACAAGTTTTTACTCCAAACCAGCAACTTGATTAAAATCAGTTTAAGGGAGAAAGAGAATGTTTCCTCTTTCATTTCTGTGTAACTTTGGTGAGTGGGTTTGATTGACGCATCTTTAACTGTCAGAATCAGGTTCAACAGTAATGCTGAACTGTAGATCAGTTTAAAACCCTTAGATCTCCAATATTCACTGAGGAAACTTTTCAAATATGAAGAATTCTAAACAGAGTTTGGTGGATTTGTTGCAGCGGCAGCTCTTCTGGTCCAGGAAGCGAGGGATCATGGGTAATATTCACAGTTCAGTTGTGTTTCGGCTTAGTGAGTGAGACGAGGGTTTGATCTCTCTTCTTTCCATCTGGAGTCAAAACATCAAGAGAACAAAGAGCAAGTGGCTGAAATGCTCAGCTGGATTTAACATTTCTGTTGAAAAATGTATTCGGGGAATGAACTGAAATTTTAGACTTCACTTCAATAAATGACAACTAAAAAAAAGTTACCTGAAAATAATGTGAAAACGCTGGCGGGCATATGAGGGTTCCAGCGTGTTCCAGTTTATTTTGGTTCTCCAGAGGGCAGGGGGAGACCTCTATATATACAGTCTATGGGGGAGACACCGCCCTCGGGATTACAGAGGTGAGCTGTGTAATTTAACATGTTAATGACATGCTCCACCAAACAGCTGCCATTAAAGTTATAAATCTGTCCCCATGTCGCTCTGCATTTAAATCTACTCCTCAGTTTTCCTGCGTCATACATTCGGCTTCAGTTGCCTCCCTTAAGTTTATTTATAATTATTTTGTTTATTTCATTTTATGTTTTTAAAATTTTCCTATGGAGTCCTATGTATATGTTAAAAATGCGAAAAACTGCAAATTTCACTGAATTTAAGTATAATATTATATATACAATATATTTTAAATGATAATTACAAGCTACTAAATGAACCTTGTTTAAAAATCAAGATGTAAATTTGAGCCTCAAAATCTTTAAATTTTTCTTTTGTCCCTAGGAATAAGTTTTATTTTCTACACATAATCTGTGGGTTAGAAATGTTATTTAAATTATAAAGAGCTATGCAATCCAATTGAAGCAGTTTTAAAGGTGAAAGTAAATTCTAATGGTCGACAGTTTTTGCCCTGAAGGACTTGACTTTAGCTTGGAGTTTAAATTCCGTATTCCACGTTTAAACCCTTAATTTGACACAAAATAACTTGTTGATGACTCTCATTTAGTTCCTCTTTCCCAGACTCCCAGCCTGTAATTAAAATGATAATGAGCCGCGTTTCAAAGAGGCCTCGGCTTTGACGTCAGCCGTGACTCTGGTTTCACCCCGACACACTTCTGGCAGGAGGAAACGCAGCCGGATTAGCCCCGGCCTGAACTGGCTCGCAGTGGGAGGGATGATTCATAAGCAACTGGAACCGCAGCACATCGGTGGAATTTGCATTTTAATGGGACGAGTTCATTTCCAAAGAGTTATTGATCCATTTCAAACCAAAGAATAGGAATGATGGTGTATTCAGAGAGGATTTAAAATGTCAGAGAGCTGAATGAGGGACATTCTCTCAGCGTTTGCAATCAACACTGTCTGATTTCTACAGCGATGCTTATCTCAGGTCTCACGTTGGGATTCTAGAACAGAGTTTAGCTGTGACTTTTGCCTTAGCTTCAGATCAGGGATTTGTGTCTGTCCTTGTTCTGTTAGATCTTAGTGCAGCATTCGACACAATTGACCATAACATTTTACTACAGAGACTAGTTAATTAGCATTAAAGGAGCCGCCCTAAACTGGTTCAAATCCTATTTCTCTGATCGCTCCCAATTCGTGCAAATTAATGATGAGTCATCTGTGCGCACCAAAGTTAACCATGGTGTTCCACAGGGCTCTGTGCTCGGCCCAATTTTATTCTCATTATATATGCTTCCACTCGGAAACATTATCAGGACACACTCTGTAAATTTCCACTGCTATGCGGATGACACCCAGTTATACTTGTCAATAAAACCTGAACAAAGTAATCAAATAACTAAACTCCAAGCATGTCTCAAGGACATAAAAACCTGGATGACCCGCAATTTTCTCTTATTAAACTCAGATAAAACAGAGGTTCTAATACTTGGCCACCTTAGAGATACATTATCTAACGATATAGCTGTGCTAGACGACATTGCCCTTGCTTCCAATGAAACAGTCAGGAACTTGGAAGTGATCTTCGATCCTGATTTATCCTTTAATTCACACTTAAAACAAATTTCTAGGACCGCCTTTTTCCACTTGCGTAATATCTCCAAAATCAGACATGTCCTTTCTCAAAAGTATGCTGAAAAAGTAGTCCACGCCTTTGTTACATCCAGACTGGATTATTGTAATTCATTATTATCAGGCTCCAGCAGTAAGTCGTTAAAGACCCTGCAGCTTGTCCAAAATGCCGCAGCACGTGTCCTGACAAGAACCAAGAAAAGAGACCACATGTCTCCAGTATTAGCTTCGCTACACTGGCTTCCGGTTAAATCTAGAATAGAATTTAAAATTCTCCTCCTCACCTTCAAGGCCCTTAATAATATGGCACCATTATACCTTAAAGAGCTGATGGTACCTTATCAACCCACTAGAGCACTGCGCTCCCAGAATTCAGGCTTTCTTGTCGTCCCTAAAGTCTCTAAAAGTAGAGTAGGAGCCAGAGCTTTCAGCTATCAAGCTCCTCTCCTGTGGAATCATCTCCCACTTTCAATTCGGGAGGCAGACACCACCTGTACGTTTAAGAGTAGGCTTAAAACCTTCCTTTTTGATAAAGCTTATAGTTAGAGCTGGTACAGGCTTGTCTTGGACCTGCTCTTAGTTATGCTGCTATAGGTCTAGAAGGTCGGGGGACACATGACACATTGCTGGCGGCTGACCAACGACTATGATTGCAGAAAGACTGCTTGACACATAGTATTTCTCAGATACTTGACCCTTATTGACATTAATCCACCAATTCACTGACCTTCAGTTATGCTTCAGAAAGGTCTACCCCTATCAATACTGCTAAAACCTTGATGATGTTCTCCTTCACACTTGACATCTATTGCACTTCTGTCCGTCCTGGGAGAGGGATCCCTCACATGTGGCTCTCTCTGAGGTTTCTACGTTCTTTTTACCCTGTTAAAAGGTTTTTTTTTAGTTTTTCCTTACTCTTGTTGAGGGTTAAGGGCAGAGGATGTCACACCATGTTAAAGCCCTATGAGACAAACTGTGATTTGTGAATATGGGCTATACAAATAAAATTTGATTTGATTTGATTTAAATCATAATAGTTTAGATGGAACAAGATTGAGAGCAGAGTGTCGAGATAAAAAACTACGTATCTGACTTTCTGTTAAATTATATTATATATATATAAGAAATGAAACTGGAACTTTCATTCCTGAAAACTGCTCAAATTTACATCCTTCCATTATCTATACCGCTTATCATTTAAGGGGCTTAGAGAGAGCTGGAGCCAATGTCAGCTGACATTGGGCGAGAGGCCATCACAGGAGAACACACTTAAGCAGCTTTAAGACATGCACTGAACTCCAGAGAACATCTGGAAGGGCTGTGTGTGTGAATGCAGATGACTGAATGAGAGCCTCCCGGACCTTCTGCAGACTTTCTCTATTAAGTCCAAGTCCAAATGAGCTGATGTGAGAACACAGCAGGAGATTCTCTGCAGGATATCACAGATGCAAAATAAAAAAAATACAAATTTAGAGTTTCCAATCAACCAAACCCCAATCTGCAAAATGCCCAAGATGGAAAACGCAGAAGAAACCCATGCAAAATGGCAAGAACATGTAAACTCCTTTGGCCAAATGAGGATTCAAACCAAGCAATGCTCATAACGTCAAAGAGGAGAAGAATAGTCTTTATCGTCTCAACAACTTTCCTTCTGATCATCAGTGAAGTCTTAAATCCTCTATTTACTCAACACAAACTAACCTGAACAATAAACAGGTCCGATGCAACAACAGATTTGTCTGCAACACAATGTACAGGAGAGTAATCGCTCTGGATCTGTGACCTGATTCACTATTAAAGGGTTTTTGTTCTGACTCTGTCCTTTTGTTCAAATCTGATCTGTTACAGTTCATGTAGAAAGTTGGATTTGGGCCCTAAAAGACGATTTGTGTGTTTTCTATTCATGTAAATACAGATAGACATTTTTTTAGACTAAACAGTGAATTATTTTTAAATAAAGCCTGTTTATTTACTTAAAACCTAAATATATCCACTATTCAAATGTAGGTAGTAGCCCATTTATAAAATCATTAATTTGAGTTAAGTAATCTGAGAAGAAAACACATCAGAAATCATCCGTTTGTGCCGTCGACTAAAATCTGCGTCTGACATTGTGCTTGAAAATGTTCAAATAGAGATGTTTTCGCTCCTGCAGTGCCCCTTCAAACGCCACCGGATGTTTTGAGCATGTTAACGTTGGCATTCAAAGCTTCTGTACGCTCAGCAGAAATGCGACACTCATCCTGGACGGCGAGGGCGGACGTGTGAGGGATTATCGCGCAGGAGAAACACACAGATCAAACGGAAGATCCCATTCGCAGCCACCCACAGAAACATAGAAGTGGAAGGAGGAAGGAGAGGAAACAAAAGAAACAGCTGAAACATCAACACTCTGTCAGTGGTTTGAAAAGGAGAAGCCTAATCGACTGAGTATGGATATATATTTATATTTATATGGATGTACAGTACATGAATGAAAGAAAGAAACAAGGCTCTGGATTAGAATAGAGATTTAAAGATGCCTTAAAGATAGAATATGCAACAATTCTTCTTAAAAAATGTAAAATGAGTAGAGCTACTTTATATTTTTGTTCACTTGTGTACTTCGGTTATTTTATATGCATTACATTTGAACATGTTTTTATTTCCATCTACATTGTATGTAAAGCACTTTAAGCTGCATGTTTTTTATGAAATGTGCTGTACAAATAATGTTTATAATCATTATTACTATTATTACTGGTATGGTCCTCGTGGGTCTCGTTATTCGACCGTTTGTCAGATCCAATCAAACTTAAAATATTTATTTCCGGGTACTATGACGTGCGAGACTTGAACCAGTGACCTTTCTGTCTGTAAACCAACTCCCTGCTGTGGCTTGGTTTGATAATTCACATAAATCAAAACGCAAGCACATTCTTCTTCTTCCAGACCTTGAAATCCCAGAGGAGAGATAAAAACAAAAAAACGGGTCTTATTTTCAGGAGCACATTGTGTGTCGAGTGC
This sequence comes from Verasper variegatus, assembly GCA_026259375.1. NCBI lineage: Eukaryota > Metazoa > Chordata > Actinopteri > Pleuronectiformes > Pleuronectidae > Verasper > Verasper variegatus. The sequence goes on along the minus strand of CM048038.1, from coordinate 26,682,408 downwards.
AATTACACTAAACTGTCCCAGTGGAACAAGTAAATAATCAGTGGTTACACTTTGACACAACATCAACTCTCCTCTCGTGATTCTATGTCGTTATACAAACCATAATAATACGACTGTTTAGCTGTAAACAGCAATGGCACAAAGGTAAATTTGGCCCAAGGAAAAAAGGGAGTAAACAACCAGGAGGAAAACATGTACTTTGGACTGTGGAGACAATATTTTAGCCGCGATAAAACACAACAATTAATCATTTTGCCCGTGTGATTCTTTAAATATATTCATGAGATACATACTGTAAGTTTAAATCTGGCCATTGGAGAGACAATGGAGGAAGTGAACACAATTAGTTACATTTATTTGTCGACAATAACAATTTGGAGGGTTTTTCAATCTATATGCCTTCACGACAGCGACACCCACTAGTCGGAGGTGTTATGTTTTCAGTTTGTCTGTACGTCCAATCCCATTCTTGTGAACACGATATTTCAAGAACCCCTTGATGGAATTTCTTAAAATTTGGTACCAATGTTCAGCTGAGCGCAAAGATGAATTGAGTAGAATGTGGTGGTCGAAAGTCAAAGGTCAAGGTCACGGTGGCTTCACAAACTTTTTTTTTTGAATCCCGTGAACATGGTATCTCAATCTCATTTCTTCGTATTATGACCAGTCGTCACTTGGACTGATAAACTGATTTGATCTCAGTGGTCAAAGGTCAGGTAAATAAAGGTATACTCAAAAAGTTAATAAAAATAAGCAAATAAGCGAAGATAGATGGTTTATATTGTGATAATTCCCCACCCTGAATAAACCTTTGGAAACAAAATACAAACCAGACAACGAACAAGCTCAATTACAAAGACTTTAATCCCAAAAATACTTCTTTTCACCCCTTTTGGCATGTAATACATTGTTTGGTCTTGCTGTATCTTGGCTGTAACACTACACTGTATAATTTACATTGTCTGAAATTGTGGCTGTCATGCAATGTCGGATCACAGCTCGACTGATCGTAGGAGATGGATTTGCCGTGTCCACGTCGCATTTGTGCCGCAAACATTACATAGTGACTGCAAAAAAAACGTTCATGACTTCCCCCTGGTGGCAGTTATAGGTATGATGTTGGAATTTCGAGCAACATGCTGCAGTGTGTGGTTTAGAATTATTTGTTGTATTATTTGTGGACATAAAGCTGCAGCATTTGTCTTGTTTTATGTTTTGTTTTGACATGAATGCATTAGACGAGAGTCCATTGGAGACATTCAACAATCCTTAAGACTACAGACACCAACTGCTGATGTCAGTTGCTTCATACAAACTATTCTGCAAGCTGTCACTTACGCCTTAAACACCTACTTAAAATGGGTAGAGTTTGATGCTAACACTGTAGTGGTGAGGGGATCAATTTGATTCAAAACCTCACGTACATACATACGTACATTCATCATTTAACTGGAGGAAAAGTTGAGGATACAATTTCGTCCAATAAGAGAAACGGTTATTGTCTAGAAGCAGCTGAACAGGTTCCAGCCTGTTGGTTGTTTTCACTATGTCGTGGGGTGCACTCATAACACGTTCTCAACAACTCTGACAAACAGCTGATTCGCAATTAAAATTATGAATGACTTTTCAGTTTATCTGAATTTATGTTATATTTCCCTATGAAGTGTGTTCTTTTTGTCAGCAGGAAAAACGTATGAACATTTTGAGATGGCGGGTGATATAAACAGTGTAATCAGACATGTGGGGAAAAAGGAGATGAAACTAGGACTGAAACAATCAGTCGATTAATTGTTAACCTGGTTAATCAACTGGTCAGAAGTGTGTAGGTACTTCCACTTAAAGCAAACAAAGAGTAGTTACAGGCTCAACTTGAACATTCACACTAGATTTAGATTTACTCTTTAAACTAAAGAACCTGTTACAAAAACAAGACAAGTTATTGTTCACATGTTATCTTTGTTCTGGCCATGAAAGTGGTTTATGTGCAAGTATTTGACATCAAATTGGTGCTGTCAGAGATTATTTGTAGGACTTTCTGTAGCAAATATACCCCACTGGAAACTAACAAATGGCAACTGCTTATTTTTCATGGAAGAAAAGCAGCATCACCACATGAACAGCTGAGCAATCTCGCTGTAAATCAGGAGGAGAACCATGAGACGAGTTCGAAGAATCAGAGGAAGCAGTGATAAAATGGTCAAGATAGTCCAAGGCAGACATCTGCTGTGTTGTGTAAAGACAGAATCAGCTGTTCCCAGAGCTGAAGGGGGGTCAATCAAAGAGGGTTTCTCTGGGATAAGACACACACTGACAAATCAGGGGTCGGTCACGGGGTAAGATTCAAACACTGCCATTTTGCTAATTACTTTCAAAAACAGCTTTCATTCTGCAAAGAGATAATTGGTGTCATATATACTCGTGTCAACATATAACAGAAACCTCCAGAATCATAATGAAGATTTACGGCCAGAGTCTTATTCCTTCAATTCTGGATTTATAGTTTCACCTCAAAGTGGCAGTAAACTACCAAACACTGGAGGATGGAAGAGATCCAGCAGTTTTTGTGTGTCTTCCCAGGGGAGTCGTCTTTGGCGTAACACCATCCCACGGCTCTGAACACCAGCCTGTGCACCAGTGCATCCCTAATCACATTTACAACACATCTGTGCACGGCTCACACCAGCAGCAGCAGCAGCAGCAGCAGCAACAGGGAGCCCTGCCAGTAGGTCCACACTCTGTATAGCACATCTCTGCTCTAATGCAGGCACCCCCTAATGAAGCAATCATATTAATATCCCCACGTCAGGGATTTACCACAGTTCATAGAGACACCGCCTCCCTCTACAGGAGCTCCAAACAGTCGTCAATCAAGGCAAACATCAATATTTTCCCATGGATTTGTTCTGATTATTTTGAGAGTTTACAGCAGAGGATCATCTACTTGTTTACTGCAAATAAACTAAAGGAAATCAGGCGTTTTATCTGAGTTGTTTCTCTCTATAACATTCCTATAGGAGCATATGGATGTGGATGAGTTTATACTGCTTGTGGCATCACTGGATATATATTTTTGCCATCATTCATGGAGACTTGCAATGTTTCTGCAAGTCATAACAATGATATTTATGCTTCATGGTGTTTTTTTTATCTGCTACGTATTCTATCACTTTAAAAATATCACGAGAATCCATCCTAGAATATTTCTATAGTAAAGATTAATCTGGGTTTTTTTTGCGACCCAATCAATCATCCATAAGTGTCATCACTGCCTCTTCTTCTTCTGCTTCAGTGACTTCCTCCTCTTCACTATCATCTCATACAGTTTGTCCATGCCCTCGTCCAGACCCTCTCCTATGATGGCGCAGGCCGGCTGGACGTGGTACGGGGTGGAGGGACTCAGCTCGGCCAGGGCCAGCTGCCTCTCGATCTCCCCGACATCCAGCGCCCGGGGAAGGTCCTGCTTGTTGGCGATGACCAGCAGCGGGGTCCCCTGGTTCTCCGAGAACCGGGTGATCTTGTGCAGCTCAGTCCGGGCCTCCTCCAGCCTCTCGGCGTCCACGGAGTCCACCACGTACACGATACCGTCCGTGCAGCGGCTGTAGGGCTTCCACAGGGGCCGCAGCTTCTCCTGGCCCCCGACGTCCCAGAAGTGGCAGCTGATGCCCCTGGAGGCCCCCGCGCCCCCCAGCCGGATCCTCTCCGTGTTGAAGCCGATGGTGGGCACCGTGTTGACGAACTCGTTGAATTTCAGCCGGTACAGCACGGTGGTTTTACCTGCGGAGTCCAGCCCGAGCATGACTATGTGCAGGGACTGGAATGCAGCCAAATTGGAGAAACTATTCCCCATCTTGCAGGCTGGGAAAAGAGGAAGACCACGCACTCCCACAAGCCCCAGCAGCGAGCGATACCACCGCAGGAGACGCTCAGAAGTCCCCTGAGTGATGCATAGCGGGTGATTCCCCTGTTGATGAGTCAAATCATGTTCGCAGCAAAAACGATCCGCGCCTCCGCCGTTCAGCAGCTGTGGAGGGCGCAGCACCACGTTGCGCGGCGGCACTCCGGCAGCCAGACGAGCCGCAGCATCCCTGGACTTTCACCCCAGCAGCATCAGGCGTCCCCCAGCCAGATCACCGCGGTGCAACGGCGCGTTCTCAGTGCGCACCGCTCTCCAAATGCGTAAATTACGCGCGGCTGAGTGTCACATCGTGTCTCTGGATGTGTTTGCGTCCAAGTGCGTAGCCGCTCATGCAGTAAAATACACACACACTCAAGTGATGGTGTATGACCAGTGTGTGACGCGGGGACCAGCCTCTAAACGTTGTCATGTAAAGATGCATCAAGTTATGCATGGCAGTGCCAAATGTGGGTTCCGGTTAAAACACGATCCCTCCAACAATAAAAGCCTCGTCCGTTTCAGATGAGACACTTTTGTTGCACAAGCCGATCGATTGGTGGAGGCTCTTATTTTGAAAAGTATCCAGTCGTGATGCCTGCAGTTTCCTCTGCGCACTGAGCAACCTGAGCTGGAGAAAGCCTGACACCTACTGGTCAAATATGATACTAACGTATCCCACTAAGGAAATTACCACCTGAGATTAAAATAACAACAACACTGTATGTACTGCATCTTTTGTATTAATTTAATAAGATACAAAATATAAGCAAGTTAAGTCTTTTTGTCAACTTTACATTGTGCCAAACTTTATTTACATATATTGTTTGCAACTTATATTTTTCATTTATTAACTTGTTAATTTGTTTTTATTGTCCTGTTGTTCCATCACTGAAAGATGTGAGGGCACTTAAAGTAACTTAACCATAATTATACTTGTGTTATAATATATTTTAACGTTTACCAGATCAACGTAGCTTCAGTTTAGAGTTTGACGATTTTTGTTGTGGACGTTTGCAAATAGGAAATTTTATTTAAATATTTAAGTTTGGTAAATTTTTAAGATTTAATTACATACCTTAAATGTCTTGTTTGCTGGTTTGTTGTGTTCCTTTTCAGTTCACCCCAATCAGCACGATAAAGGTTTTGCTCTGAAACAAAACAGCCCTGAGAGTTTATAATATGAAATCAAGATCATTTTTATACACTTTAATCAAAACAACAATCTACAAGTAGGCATCATAGTTTAACAGGAAATAAAATCTTAACAATGACTAGAGAGCAACTCTAATAAAACGTCTAACTTTTTATTCTGAATGAGGTTATTTTCATACTATAATAAATCCAATGTTAAACATGAGACACATCTTAATTTATAAAAAACTGGAACCAGTTTGAAAAATCATCAAAAAAAAATCAATAATTATATGTAGTACAGGTGCAATATGCATAAACAGACGTGCAGTAATGTGACATTTATACCACTAGACGGCAGCATTGTATTCGTATTTGCAAGGTAACAGTAAATTGAACAATAAAGCTGCAGTTTCAAAACAGCAGCATTGACTTTGACAATTTTCTGTTCACAACTTCAACACGTTTGCTCCGATATTTTATTTTTTACTAATTTTCACTTCATCCCAGTCACAGGTCTCAGGTTTCACAGGTTGAGGCTGTAGGAAGCAGCTGTTTGGGAGGGAACCTCACATCTGTATCAGAGTCTGTGCTGAGTTAATGTTTGAATGTTTCCCTGGAGCTCTGCTCTCTGGGGCTGTGCTGAAGGATTGGTGTCAGTAGTGTCAGGTTCAGGGTGGGAAAACATTGGAGAAACACTACAAACAAACAGTAATATCTTGTCTTTGCATAAAAACAATTTAATCATGTTTTCCTGTGTGAACTCACAACTTATCTGCAATGTCTAGAAGTTTGCATCTGGGACACAAGAGCAAATAAATGCCAGTCATATACAATTTCTGTGTTTCAATTCTACACACATATTTGTTCATAGCTGGAATAAAAACATGCACTGGTGGATTTGTCTGCAAGTGTACAAAACATGAGCACAAGTAAATTTGTCTTAAGCTACAAAATGCTTAACAAAAGGAGAACGCGTTACTTCCTGCGTCCGTCAAGTCAAGTGACCAAGCCCACTAATCATTACGGTCCACGCCATCAGATTCAGAAACAAATTACCATCCACATTTCATAAAAAGGTACAAACAATTCATCCTGAATTTGAATTTCTTGAAAATATTTGGTGAAGAATCTCATCTAAATGCTACCTCTTGGTAACATAAAAAAAAAATCATGACAGGTCTTATCATTAGACAAATTGGAGATCTTTCAATAAAGTGGCCTTTCACTCATAGAATAAAAAATTATTTGGTTGAGAAAAGAGCTGAGAGTAAAAAGCTGTGAAAGCTTTGAGAAAGGCCACTTTCATAAGATGGACTTCCTGAATTTAAAGGCTTTGGATTAAATATTTTACGAAAATATTTTCATAAAGAAAGAAATTTCATACATTGACATTCATTCTTTTAACATTTTCCAGACGAACTGTCATGGAGATCATTCTCTTATGTGAGAATTTTGGTGCTGATTGGACAGATACTCAGTGGGCACCATGCTTTTGTCAACATAAAATAAACTCTTTCACAACGGATTTTACGCTTAAACATGAGCTAAAGTTGTTTCTCAACATTAATTGACACAAATCAGTAAGATTAAGAGTTTTAAACAGGAGAGAAAGAACTCTCCGGCAAACCGTGATCTTACACTGCCCTCTAGTGACAGAAAAGTGCAAATACAGCTCGATCATCTTGATTTGAAATCATTAAGCATCAACCTTCGCTGACTGCTGAGGCTAAATAGTTTAGAAAAAAAGTCACAAATATGACAATGAAGTATGATAAAGGTCTTATGACTATTCTCTGCACATGTCACTTACTTAAACCAGCAGGTGGCGCTGTGATAATGAGTTAATATTGACATATGTATCTGATCAGGGCGGGACTGTGAGAAGAGAAAGAAGTTTGAGGCTGATTGGACAATGCACAGAGGTGTTATAACAAATCCCTTTTTTGGCGTATGATCAAACTTTGACGCCACGCAACGTGACGTACACTAAAACTTTTAACAACTTCTGATCTCCATGATGTTGAGATGACACTCACTTATTTTGAAGTTGATCTGATAAAAAAAATCTCGGAAAAGTACGATGTCGTAGCAGGTGTCCAATGGCAAAAATCAAGCCAAAATGGCAGATTTCCTGTTGGTTGTGGCATAAAGTGACAAGATTGTTTTGGTGCATCTGGGTATGATACACATGGGGGCATAATTACTTCTTTTCTTCTTCTACTCTAGGCGAAAGTAAAGGGGTAGGAAGACCCTCATTGAAAATTTGAGGGGCGCTATCGAGCTATTTTTGGATGCATGTTCCTGAGGAAATTAAAATACATTAATTTACACCTGACTATTTATGTGCATAATTTAAACATTTGTTCAAAGTGCATTAAATACAAAACCACAATTGTGCAATATTTACAAGGCATACGACTACAGCTACTAGTGATGAAGTTCAGATGGGGTCTTTCTGGGTGGAGTTTGAAGGTCCCCCCTGGTGTTTCCTCCAGGAACTCCGGCTTTATCTCACAGTCACACATGTAGATTAGGGGTTGGGTAAATTGGAGACTCTAAATTAAGCGTAGGTGCTAATGTGAGTGTGGATGGTTGTTTGTTGGCCCTGTGATGGACTGGTGCACCACACCTCTCACTCCAGCTCCACCCGCTACCCTCAAGAGGACAAGCGGTAAGGATCATGAATGGAGGGAAGAGGTCGAAAAAAGATGTTGGAAATTCACTCAAAACCAATTTAGAAGTGTTGATCTTCAGATTAACAGAGCAGCAGCAGAGCAGATACACTGATAATGCTCTGTCACATCCACAGGAACACAGGGAGGATGGAGGACTCCCTGGCTGATGTCAGAGCAGCTCACCTCCTCTGGAGCTCTGTCTCCACTCTGCCTCCCAGCAACAAGGCCCAGTCAGAGCCGCTCTACACACAAGCTGCTGCTCCAGCCTCTGTGGATCATCAGGACACAGCTCTGCCTCTGTCCACACACACTATCCTCTTCACACTCACCTTCACAAAGAGCGCGGCTGCCATCTGTTGAGAGAAGAAGACACCAGTGTTTACAGAGACTCACTTTATCAGCTTTGATTCAGTGGACTCGCAACTGGAAACAGAGATTGAGATGTACTGGGTGAGTTTAGTGGCGTGAGATCGACTTAACCAACCAGACATTGATTTTAACTGTAGAGTCACTTTGGTCAGTGGGCGGAGCTTTTATATGGGTTGATCTCCAACTTAACCTGCTCTGGAGCAGGTTAGTCGTTCATTATAAGCACGTGGACTTCTTACCATGGTAATTTACCCCGATAAGAAGTCCACGTGCTTCGTAGTACAGACCCTGGCTCATTACTGTGATACTGACGGTGTTTGTTAAACACTGATGAAAGCAGCGTGGACTGACTCTAACCATCTACTGACCTCACAGTCTCCAGTCGACAGTCAGGAACTCTGCTCCAGATCAAGCAGCTCCTTCACTCCTGAGTCCTGCAGGTCATTGTATCTCAGATCCAGTTCTCTCAGATGATAGGGGTTTGACCTCAGAGCTGAAGCCAGAGAAGAACAGCTGACCTCTGACAAGTCTGCAGCCCTTCAACCTGAATAGAGGATACAACTTAACTGTAAATTAAACTGAGTTCATGTGTGAAAATAACAAAAATATTCATGTCAGCACAGACTCATAATATGGAAGATAAATATGAAATCAGACATGTTGAACTAAAAACGAGTCCTGATTGAGTAAAAATAGATTATTTGGACCCGATCTCTGTCCTGCAGATCAGTTTAGGAAATCAAGAACTAAACTCAGATGTGTTTTAACAAGTAGATGAATATTTAAAATGTCACAAAATAATTCATGAATGGATTCAAGTTATGTATGAAGAGGAATTATGTTAAATTATAATTAAATGAGATAAATTGGGTATAAATGCTGTATTATAGATATGAGATCTACCAAAGTCAGTCAGTGAACTGACCTCAGAGTCTCCAGTCGACAGTTTGGACTCTGTAGAATTCCACACAGCTCCTGCACTCCTGAGTCCTCCAGGTCGTTGCCATTCAGATCCAGTTCTGTCAGATGAGAGGGGTTTGACCTCAGAGCTGAAGCCAGAGAAGAACAGCTGACCTCTGACAGACTGCAGTGACTCAACCTGGATAAAGAAATATAAATATTTGAATGTGTCCTCCTGTTATTGTGGATCGTCATCATGTCAACATAGGCTCTCAACAAGACTATTATTTAATTTATCACCTTCTTCTCTCTTTGTTTGGTCTGTTTGAAGTAGGGGTGGCTCCTGACAGTCACTTCCTATTTGTTTCTATACTTATCAACTGTCCAATGTGTTTCAATAAGAATGTGTCTTATTTTTGAAAACCTGAGGAGGACGAGTGCTCGGCTTCAGTCCTCATGTTATGTACTGACACTTTATTAGTGATCAGGAGCAGGTGAATGCAGGTGAATGGAGTCGGGCTGGTGAGGGTGGACTTGACTGACAGGCTGGGTGAGTGACAGATGACTGAGGGACAGTGAGCAGAGCAGAACAGTGACAATCCAATTAAATGTAAATGAATAATGACGAAACAGGAAAGAAAGTTGGAAAAGTGAACTTTCAAGGATTTAAGGACCTGACCTTAGAGTGTCCAGTCGACAGTTTGGACTCTCCAGTCCAGAACACAGCAGCTTCACTCCTGAATCCTGCAGGTCGTTTCTACTCAGATCCAGTTCTCTCAGATGTGAGGGGTTCGACTTCAGAGCTGAGGCCACGACTTCACAGTGAGTCTCTGAGAGTCGACAACCAGCGAGTCTGTAATTAACGAAAGTATCGAAACTGTTAGAACAAATCTGAAAACACAACATTCATACAACTCGTGATGATTTGACCCTCACCCTGGTAAATCCCCTTTTTGCCTCATGAACATGTTATCTTAAAAACATCTTTCATTTAGACTAACAGATGAACTCATTAGATCCGGGTGGTCATAAAAAACTGTTTTTGCCTCTTGAACATGATTTCTCAAGTCTGTCTTTAGGGAATTTATTCACATTTTGACCAGTTGGAGTCAGTGGTCAAAGGTTACAGTGACCTCATATTATTGTGAATGCAATATGTCAGGAACCTGGAGGCACTGACGATGCACTGGTTGGCGGAGGCGTACAAACACAGGGTGGTAATTCTAGTTTGACAAGAAAGAAGAATGACAAATATTTCCTGCTTCTTCAGTTTAAAAAGGAACAGTCAGTGATTCTCATCCAAAACACTTATTCAGTGATTGTCTCCGAGCTGTTCGCTCGGAAAAAGACTTTCCACGTGTGTGTGTGTCGTACAATAATCTCCCTTGCACCCCACATGGTGGTATGTCTGAACCCTCAAACTCCCACACAGTGATCACATTGGATTTCACTCTCCACATCTGATCTAGTTGTTCACATATGTACATGAGAACAATTAGAATAAATATATGTATACATATACATAAACACAGACACATAAACTAGCCAGTAGCCACTTATCATTATCCAGAGGGCTGGAGGCAATCTCAGCTGACACTTAATTTCAGTCTCCAATCAACCCAACTCTTTATCTTTGGGTCTGGGGAGGAAACCCTGCAGACACTTCATCCTACATCCTCCTAACAGTGTTGACCCCTGCAACACTCTGCTGCCCAAAAGAATGAAATGAATTAAACATGTAATGTGTAGTTGAAAAACGACTCATCTACACTGATTGAATATGTTATTGATCATGTCTGGACTCACAGAGCCTTCCTGTAGTTCCTCACAGCTGGGATCAGTCTCCGTCGACCCTGGTCTGATGTGTTGAACTTCTTCAGGTCCAACTCATACAGAACCTCCTCCGACATCTGCAGCATGTAGGCCAGGGCTGAGCAGTGGATCTCAGAGAGTTTCTCCTTTGATATGTTCTCTGACATCAGGAACCTTTGCATCTGCTGATGAACTGAGTGGTCGTTCATCTCAGTCAGACAGTGGAAGATGTTGATGCTTCTGTCAGGAGAAATGTCACCACTCTTCATCTCCTTCAGGTTGTTGATGACTCTCTGGATGATGTTTTGATTGTTCTCTGTCCGACCCAGAAGGCCTCCTAAGACTCTCTGGTTGGACTCCAGACTGAGGCCGTGAAGGAAGCGAACAAACAGGTCTAGATGACCATTTGCACTGGTGAGGGATTTCTCCATGGTTATCTTCAGGAGGTCAACCAGAGATCGGTCAGAGAAATCAGTTGTTTGGAAAATCCTTAAAAGGGAACAGCGAAGACGGTTTGGCATTGAGTCCCGGGATTGTAAGTCTTTTCCCAGGAAGCTGTCAATGACTTCTGTTTTCATCTGGGTGTGACAGTGGAACATGTAGACTGCAGCCAGAAACTCCTGAATGCTCAGATGAACAAAGCAGTAGACTGATTTCTGGAAGATCACACACTCTCTTCTGAAGATCTCAGTACAAAGTCCTGAGTACACCGAGGCCTCGGTGACATTAAGACCACACCGCTCCAGGTCTTCTTGGTAGAAAATGATGTTTCCTTCCTCAAGATGTTCAAACGCCAGCCTCCCCAGCTTCAGGAGAATGTCCTTGTCAGCCTCCGTCAGCTGCTGTGGAGTCGTCTCATGTCCCTCACAGTACTTGTTTTTCTTCCTCTTTGTCTGAACCAGCAGGAAGTACGAGTACAGGTCAGTCAGGGTCTTGGGCAGCTCTCCTCTCTGGTCTGTGGTCAACATGTGCTCCAGAACTGTAGCACTGATCCAGCAGAAGACTGGGATTTGACACATGATGTGGAGGCTCCTGGACGCCTTGATGTGTGACATGATTCTGCTGCACAGCTCTTCATTGCTGAATCTCTTCTTGAAGTACTCCTCCTTCTGGGTGTCAGTGAAGCCTCGTACTTCTGTTACCCTGTCAACACATGTAGGAGGGATCTGATTGGCCGCCGCAGGTCTGGAGGTTATCCAGATGAGAGCCGAGGGAAGCAGATTCCCCTGGATGAGGTTCGTCAGCAGCACGTTGACTGATGACCTCTGTGTGACATCAGACGCAACCTTCCTGTCGTTGAAGTCCAGAGAAAGTCTGCTTTCATCCAGGCCGTCAAAGATGAACAAAGGTTTACAGACAGCGAGCGTCTCTGCCGTGAGCTTCTGTAATGTAGGATGGAAAACATGGAGCAGCTCGAGAAGACTGTACTGCTCGTCTTTCACCAGGTTCAGCTCCCTGAACGAAAGCACAATCAGTAGACGGACATCTTGGTTTTCTAAACCCTCTGCCCAGTCCAGAGTGAACTTCTGCACCGAGAAGGTTTTTCCAACGCCAGCGACGCCGTTGGTCAGGATGACTCTGATGCTGCTCTGCTGGTCAGTTAAGGCTTTAAAGATGTCATGGCACTTGATGGGAGTGTCGTGGAGAGTCTTCATCTTGGACACCGTCTCAAGCTGCCTCACCTCATGTTGAGTATTAACCTCTTCACTCTGTCCCTCTGTGATGTAGAGCTCAGTGTAGATCCTGTTGAGGAGGGTTCTACTTCCTGTTTCATCAGTTCCTTCAGTCACATGTTCACATCTCTTCCTCAGACTGAGCTTATGTTCATCTAAAACCTCCTGCAGACCACGATCTGCTGAAAGACAAGAAACAATGTCAGACTAAAGACTGAGAATCTGCTGATTGTTTTCATCAGATAAAGAAAAAGTACAAAAAATACAAAAAGGTTTTAACTTAGTGGGTTTATAACTATTTAAATGTTGATGCTGTATGAAGGAACAAAATAAAACAACATGTGCTGTTGTCAGAAGTGAAGACATCAGCAGACACATGTACAGTGCTGCTCTGACCGGCTGTCTGACCTCCAGCTCTTGATCCTTTTCCACACTGGGGACAGGAGGAGTCTCCTGAAGAACCAGACTGGTCCCAGTATGAGGTGATGCACTGTCTGCAGAACCAGTGTCCACAGCTGGTGGAGACTGGATCCTTCAGGACGTCCTGACACGAAGCACAGCAGGACGACTGCTCCTCCTCAGAAACATGAATCCTCTTCCTCTCTCTGTGAAGACATTTCCCGATAACTAAAATGTCACAGTCACAGGTTGTCATTACTTCTGTCAAGGAGGTTTTGTTTTCACCCCTGATGTTTGTTTGTGTGTTGGTTTGCTCGTTAGTGGGATTATAAAGATAAACTTGGTGGAACTATGTGGTCTGTGAACCAGATCAGGGGGATGGGAGCTTTTTTAAACTGATGTTTATGAGTGTGTGAAATTTGGTGCAGATCCAAATAAAAATCAGTATCTAGTGAATTTAAAAATGGTTTCATAAGTAGCGTGTTGGGACTTGGTGGAGGTCTGAGGTCTTCCTCCTTCTGAGGGATTAGTTACCAATTTCAATGAAGCTGTGTCCTAATGCAGGGGCCACACTAGTGGAAACTAAATCCACCTCAGATCAGTTTACAGTAGAAACAGTCTCTTACTTTGTGTGTGAGGGTCCAGGTTCATTACTGAAGTCTGGAGGAGGATGTTTGGACCAGGTACTCTTCAGAGACACACAGCTGAACACTGGAGACTCTGCTCTGTCCTCCTCTTTGTCTTCACAACCACTCATCTTCAGTCTGAGAGGAAAAACACAGACACTGACTGTGAGCTCAAACACACACAATGAAGCCAGGTACGTAAATGATTTTTTTCATCAAATATAGCAAAGTCAACTAGGGCTGCAACTAACGACCTATTCTGATCGTCGATTAATCTATCGATTATTGAAATGATTAATCGACTAATCGGATTATGAATCACACAAATACTCAATGGCTCTTATTGAGCTTTTAAATTTAGCTTGAGGTTGTTCGGGTCATGTGATGACTGAAAATAAAGACAACAAAGATCGATACTTCATTCTAAAAAGTATTTTAATAAACGTTGCTGCATATTAGGCTATTGATACAAAAATAAAGAAAACTAAAGTTTTTGTCCGTTTAAAACCAAGAACAGGCCAAGTGCCGATACTAAAAATAAATAAAAAAATCAAGTATCCGTTTTTTCTGTAAACAAAAGGACAGGGAAAGTAGCAACAATAAAAACAAACAGCAAACAAAACTACAGTCTTCTTCGGACTGAATAATTGTGATGAAGAGGTTTGTCAGGCAATAGGATAACATTACGCTTTAAACTCGTTAAAAAAAAAGTTTTAAAAATCTACCTTCAAACCATATTTTTGTAATGGATTCTAGAATCCTGCACACAGGTAATGAGGGAGTTGCCAAGACAGCAAGCTTGATAACAGGCTATCTTACGGAAGGCGAATCTACGTTATGATGTCCAACGTGCCTCCTCTTCAAATGCTCGTGCACAACGGACGTGCTCCCAAGGTAAGCAAGGTCCGCCTTACAAATATTGCAGGTAGTTTTTTTCCGGGCTAAGTTAAGGGTGAAGTTCTCTCAGACTTTCTGCTACGCGATGGTGTTGCAACGGACGCCGCCATTGATCCATGTTTTGTCGCTATTGCACACGTACGACTTTCAGAGATAGGAAGGGAGTGAGATGGCTCACTCCTCAGCTACTTCCATCAGCATCTCCGGTAAAACGACGTTTAGTTCAGCTGCACGGCATGAAAAACACGCGCTATGACGTAACCAACGAATCATCGACTATTAAATTCGTCGGCAACTATTTTTGTCATCGATTTTTGTCGATTAATCGTTGCACCCCTAAAGTCAACCCTCCTACACTGTTTCCCTGTTGTCACGGTAGCCTGAGACAGTTGTAGGTTTAATGTGTTGGACTCAGCCGATCACAGCGTTAAGTCAAACTGTTCTTTTAATGACAGAAGTTCATCCTGAATCCTGAGTCTCTGACAGTAAAATTAGATTAATGAATAATATCAATGTTGTTCGAACACTCACCAGTGTCAGACTTCACATGTCCTCCCTCTGCAGCTTGCAGATAAGTCTGAACACTTTCACTTTCAATGTCTCCACCTCCTGTCTGCGTTTACTGGAAATCACATGACTCTGTGTGTGTGTGTGTGTGTGTGTGTGTGTGTGTGTGTGTGTGTGTGTGTGTGTGTGTGTTTTAAAATTAAAACTGCCGTTTGTAACTTAAATAATGTACATTTTTGCCAGACAATAATAAAAAGTATATCAATAAAGTTTATCTTCATTATTATAGATACAAGAACCAGCTGATCCACTGGATCTGGAACTAACAGGTGACAGTGTTTTACTAAACATCTGGTCTGTAGTTATTGATTTATTTTCTTCTGATTAACTAATGATTATTAATTTTTATTCAATTTCCATTCTTTGGTCTCTGAAATCGAATCATTTAATCTCTAAATTCAAGTGAAAACTGGTAAGAATCTGAAGAAATTGTTTGGCAGCTTATTGGAGTTCAACAGAAAAATTGCTCACTTTTCTTCCATCTGCTTATCCAAGTTGAAATGGAGTCTGACCCTTCCCTCTTCTCATGCTCCTTCTCCGTGTTGATCCAGTTCACACTAGAAAGTCGGTGTTTACATGATGTTTGCTGTGGTGACATGTAGCAGCCATAGACTGTATGGTAGCAGCTCGTCTCCCTGAGTTCCTCCATTCACCTGTGGGAGGAGCTCCACCTGCTACAGGTGTGTGGGACCACTGCTTCAGGAACTATCTGGTGTAATGGAGCTGAAGGTGCTACAGCGCCACCTACTGTGCTGGAGTTATTGGTCCGCGGAAATACATGAATACAAATAAAAAACCCTTCGATTTAAATCCTCTTTATTGATCCAGTTTCGTTTAAAAACGTTATCTTTCCCTTCCTCAATACTGAACACAGATTATTTCGGTGTAACACTTGCACATTTCCTCAGCTGCTTCTGTAACGTTTTGTCTTTCTCTTTTATATTTTTGACACACTTCCACAGTTTCTTCCCCTGAGCCACAGGTTTGAACAAAGTACACTGAAGTTACAACAATAACAAAAAAACTCAAACTTTAAACAACTTTTAATCTCCATGTTGTTAAGATGACACTCACTTTTCAAGTAAAAACATTATTTAAATTATCACTCTGAATATGAGCAGAAAAAAAACAAGGCAGAGTTGAAAGCTTTTTGTTTAATTGGGATTAAAAAGCAGGAACAGATGAATGAAGTCTGGGGGACCCATGCTGCCAAAGAACGATAGCCTAGTCCCCAATCAGGCTCTGGGAACGACCAGAAGACGACTATAGCTGCAGTTCGATGGAGCCCATGCTCATCCGAACACTACATGGCAAAAGCTGACAAAACAATAAAAACATAAAGATTTCATACTAACATTGTTTTGGTAATTTTACCTGTACTCCATTCCAGCATCTTTGTAGCTCCAAGCATCGATTACTGAGTTTGTCACTTCTGCAACCCCACCGGCGAACTTGCATCGAGCTCTAATTAGCCAGAAATTGTAAAACAGCCCCCGTGTGGCTAAACAAGGCTTTTAAGGGCAAGTAGCAGAATTAGAATTAGTTTGTAAATAAATGAGGAAACGGGGAAAAAATGCACACAAGCGACAACAAAACCTGAGTCATCAAGACCTCGCTAATTGCTCTCTCTGTCCTCCTCCCACATTGATTCCCCTTCCCCTGTGTGTGTGTGTTTGAGATCAATGAGAACAAATTATAAACATGCACACACACACACACACACTGACTTTACAAAACCACAACTCACTCCAACTGCCCTCCTCTCTCTCTCTCTAACTAGGCTGAGTCGCCTGAATGTCTCTCGCCCGCTGCCCACACAGTCTTGCCTTGCTCTAATTTATTCCACTGTCTCCTCACCATCTCTCAGGTAACAGCCGAAGAGTGGATGCTCAGAAAGGTTACCAGGAAACAAAGTGGGCTTCCTAACAAGCGGCTGAAACCTCTTCACTGGAACCAACTGGGGAACAGTTGGCAGGTGAGAGGAAGGTGGACGACGTGAAAAGAAATCTTTGATTCTGCAGCCAAGTAGAAAAAAGGACTGAGAACCTTGCAATTAAACTTGATGCGATTCAGTTTCTCTGCTTCTACCAGAGAGTAAGTTTGAGGTAGAGCTTTGTTCTTTTGGTTTTGCCCTGCCGCTGATCAATTTTCCTCCTGAGCTTTTCAAACTCCTCTTTGTTATCAAATGTTGCTCCGGTGACTTATTTCACCTCACATACAGAAAGATACTTTACAGAAAAAAGGATGCTATTTATTCTTCCCTGCTTTTGTTAAAATCTCATTCTAATAAAGCCACGACATAGATTTTACAGCATAGTTCTTAAAGACATAAATACTCTCATCAAGGTTTAAATTAAAGATATTAAAGGTTAAGATTTGGCCTGATAAAGGATTGTTAAGGGAGTTACTCTTTTACCATGAATTTCCAATATGAACCACATAACTGAAGGCTCAACAGTCAAACTGCACCAAATTTCAATCAATACGACTTTCTTAAAGGTCCATGCAATATCTTCTGAGAAAATGTTTTAAATGTTGAAAATCTCACAATGTCAAAAAAGAAAGATTGTTAAATGTTAAATGGTCCTGGCATAATCATTTCTTTTTTTGCTCATGTCCCATCGTTCCACCAAGTTTTAGTGGAAATCTGTTTGGTAGTTTTTGCATTATCTTGCTGTAAAAACACCCACACAAGGTAAAACTGTAACCCCCCTCGGCAGAAGTAATAAAAAAAGAAGCTAATAAAGTGTTTTTCTTATGGCGCTAAAAGTTGACATGAATCTAAATGATGCGGTAAACAGAGGCTTAATGAGTCTCATCAATATTTTATCCACCAGCTACTAAAAATTCACAGGCTTTTTTATTTCCCCGACATATAATTGGGAGCATGATTGATGTCATCCTCACGGATTTGTCTGCAGCATCACGGGAATAACTTTCTGAGAAACGCAATTTAGAAAACACAACAAAGTCTAATTTAAGTTTTTGCTGTTAGTGTATAGTCAAGTTTGGAGAAACATTCGAAACGTGTCAAAAAAGAAACTAGGGATGAAAACAGTTTACAGAGAATGGAGTCTTGGCCCTGGCAGCACCATAAGCCCCCCAACTTTGGCTGTTGCCCCCAGAGGATGAGTCATTCTCACACGACCAAAGATTGGGAGACACAATCAGCCTGAAAGAGAAACAGAAAAGTCAAATCAACCAGTGTATGTTCAGGACATTAATGATTCACGTGATCAATCAGCTGAAGTTCTTGCAACATAACCGGAGGTTTTCACCAAAAAACAAAATGTTGGTGTCACTGACGGAGGAAAGTATGAGGAAAAAGCTGATGGAGTTTTATCTTAATCTTTCAAGAGCCCTTTATATTCTGCAGACCCACGAGGTGAAAACAGCCAGACACACACACACACACACACACACACACACACACACACACACACACACACACAGCCCAAAGCTTCTCATCTCCACCTGTTTTGCATTTTTGAAGCTGCAGTTTTTTTTCTTCCTGAATCCACAAGGGAAAGAGGATTTTATGGACAGAAATATAGACTCAGATATGGGGGAATAAAATCTGGGATAAATCTGCACTAACTGTTCAAAAAGAACCTTTTCATGCAGAAAGGATCAAACCCCTCCTCGAGTCGTGTCAAGTGATAAGAACTCTGCTTTGCCTTCACGCCCCCAAAGGAAACGCCAGCTTCAATAGCTTTGAGAATATGGAGATTAACCTGCGTTTATTTATCTTCCTCTAAATATCTCCACAAAGGGAATGTGCATATTTAGGTTATTTATACCCATGTGGAAAAGTATTTTATTGGGTAAGATGGAAGATGAGAAGCTGTTGCCCCATTAGAAGGCATAATGATTTCAAATTGACACAAAGTTAAATTACATCTATTTAAAAGGTCAAATATTTAAATATCAGGATCCTTAAAGCAGTTTTTATAACAATATATTAAAATAAAAATATGAAAACAAAACAGAGTTACCAGGAGAACAACAAGCATTGAATTTGTACAATAATTGAAGGGTCATATTAAAGTGTCTGTGTCTTATCAAATCTAAAGTAAAGAATTTAATGTTGAGTGTGAGTCATCGAGAAGCAAAGGTTGAGTCGGTCAAGGTGGCCTGTCCTCTGAGAGGGGACGGATAATATGCTTTAATTAACTGTAATAAACAGTGTGTGTGTGTGTGTGTGTGTGTGTGTGTGTGTGTGTGCAGATGATTTGTGTTTTTGTGCATCCATGTGTGGCGTTTGTGCATGACTAAGTGTATGAGATCATTTGTGCGTGATATTGGGACATGTTTTCTGTGTGTAGTGTGTCTGTGTGAAATTCATGATGATGTCACACAACACTCAACACAGCACAGTCACTTAATAAATGCTCCTTTGCAGAAAATCACAGGGACATGATTCACATGTCCTGAAGGTAGAGATAACCACTGCTTTGCTGCAGCTCTACAGATTATATGATTATATAAATGTACTGTAAATGCACACAAAATGTACTGTATATACACAAATATATGGTAAATGGACTGTATTAATCTAAACGTATTCACCTTTTATCATTAGTAGGTTATTGTATTCACAGAAAACACTTTGCACACAGGGATTTGCATTTTTCCTTTTAATTGATTTCTTTGCTGAACAGAATTTCAGATCGTCGACAAACCGTCACAGTCAATACAACATGTGAAGAATGTGTCAATACTCAGTCGGCATTCAGTACAAATATATAAACTCTGTGCACGTTTTCTGTACAGATGAGGTTCAGGAAACAAACAGATACAGAGACACAGCAGCATCCACAAAACAAACAGGAAAGAAAGAGTGAAATGAATCAGACGAACAAAGAAAATCCAAAAACATTGAAAGCGTCTAAGCTGACTATTCATGGAGAGATCAGAAAATCAAAAGGCTTCGTAAAATACAAATTCAACGAAAACTGGATCATTTCTGTGTCGATTTCACCAGAGACCAGGCAAATGAAGAAGTGGATTCAGAATTATTTACTGCACAATAGAGACGGGAGGTGAGCTGAGATGACGCAGGAGGGATGGATTGAGGGTCTAAGGGATGAAGGGTCGAGGGATGAAGGAATGGTCATGGGGGGGATGGATGACGTGGGGTAGGATGGTGGTGGGAAGACGGCAGGGAACCCGGGATGTAAAGACTAGCTTGATGAAGAGGAGCTTACCTTCTGTATTCTGATTTAAAAGACAGAGAAATTAAAGAAAAACTGATTTTCAATGGTGTGTGTAAACTAAGTTAGAGGGTAGAGGAGTAGATGAGGTCTTTTTGGTGCAGGAATGGGATGATTCCTGTAGGCGTGGCCTTTTCCTCCTAAATCAGAGAACTAAATAAAGTTCAGTTCCACTTTCTCCAAAAATAAAGCCAAATGGTGAATGTGGAGTCAAGTCACAGTGTCAAGGTCCCGCAGATGCACACGCTCGATCAATTGAGAGTACGTCTCAGCTGTCAATCAAAGATGTTTCACCCCATTTTTTAAATCAACTAATTAAAACCAAACTTATCAGAAAACAGGAACCATCTTTGAGACAAATATATCTGAGGTATAATTTGACATGTCCCATCCACTAACATGGATGAAGCAGGGTTGACGTCCTACACTGAAGCCACGATAAAAATTATTTGATTTACTCTGTAGACGTCAGAGAGATAAATAAGTACAAAAATAAATTTACGATAGTAATGAATAATAACAAAACAACTTTTACTGGAATTTCTGGTTGGAAAGGTTAACATGATCTAGTTGTCATGGTAATGTACATTCTCTTACATTAATCTGTTCAAATATTTATTAATCTGAAATATCATAGGAGCATTTTAAATAAATTTAAAATGTTTTTATGGGGAACATTTCTAAATTTGGTAAATAGATGTTTCACTTACAGGAAGCAAAATCGGAAAAAGAAATGAAAGCAGAAACACAACAATAACACGTTCTCTGTGTCGTTCTGCTAGTATAAAAAAATAGAAGTATATCTTGGATCGGGAGATTCACGTACCTTTACAGCAAAATTGTGAAGTTAGAACCGGGCTAACTTTTTTTTTGGCAAGAAAATCAGTGTCGAAAGTTCTCAACGTGTGAATGTATGAAAACATTTTAAAAAACATCTGCTTGGCCAGCAGATGGCAGCCTAACAAAATCAGATGATTAGGACTGGAGGGGAAATTAGTTTATGTTTAAAGTTTGACTTGCAAATATCAAGATTGTGAGCGCAGGCAATCCAATCAACTTACAAAGATGAGGAAAAGGTCAGAGGTCACGGTCCGTCTGGTTATGTACTGCAGTGGTTGAGGTCTCTGATGTCCTGAGGTCCGAAGACAGAAAATCAAACAAACTTTTAATTCAATGGAGAGATAGAGACAAGAGAAGAAGAGAAAAATGGATAAAGAAAAAGGGTGAGGTAGAAGGAGATGAAGGAAAATAAAGCCAAAAAATGTAGTAAGAGGCAGAAAAAAAGAGAGAAAGAGGCAGATCCTATATTTTCACATCGTCGAGCCAGAAACCGTCCATCTGCGTTTTTATACTGCGTTGCATCAGTACTGATCCAAAAGACCAGGATGTGACTATCAATGGTTAAATCTCTGATGTCTGTCCCAAAGTTTGTGTCCTCAGTACAGTGTCCATGATAGATTTACTCCCCACATGAGTCAGTAAAAGCAACACTGAGCCTCCACAACGCCGGTCGCAAGCTAGAGAATAAAATAAGATTCCCCACCTGGAATAAAATCCTCAGACAGCAAAGTCTCCGTACCCAGTCGGGCAGAAGGCGGCACTGCGGAGTGTGTCGAGGCAGTTGACGAGGATGAGTGCGCCGGTGAGGTGCTTCCACCTCTTGGTGATGGGGTTCCTCATCTTGTCCAGGCCGACATGGAGCTCCTGGATCACGTCGCGGTAGCTGTCGCCGATGTGGGCGGCCCACGTCAGGAGGAAGTCGTAGGCAGGCTTCCACATGGACTGAACGAGTCGGGTGGAAGTCAGAGAAAAGGAAAGAAGAACATTGATTTAGTTAGTAGAAGGATGTGGTGCAGGTCAGGGAAGAAATCATTCAATTTTGGTGCAGATCCGGATCATAAAGTTGATCCAGGAATGTTTTTTCATAAACCATTGTATAATTCTATCCCCACCGTCTCACCTCATTGTCCAGAAGTCCGTTCTTGTCCCGGTGTGGCGCCTCGTACGCCTCCATCTGCTGCCTTGACACTCGGGCCAGTTTCTCAGCCAGTTCCCTCCACCGTGACGCCACCTCCACCGCTGTGGTCAACAGAACAAAATCCATAACCAACCGGGCAACCAGACCCTGGCAGTCCATCTTCAGCAGCGCCTGGCAGGTGGAGGAGAGACAGGCAGCAGAGGAATGAGGTTTGGATTACAGAAAGCTTGAATTTATGATATGGCAGAACAATATGTATGCAGACAATGTGAATAGGTGTGATTCTGAGTTTTCATTTTAAACTGGGTTAGAAAACTAAATATATCTCTATCCATAAAAGTACTTTTAGGCCAGTAACAGTCCCCTTTCATAATAAAACACCTTTTTTACAAAACATCTGCATTAGTGTGGACAGGGCGTAACATGAAGAAGTGTGGATGAAGCCTAAGATCCCCAAGAAAGACACCACATCTAACCCCCCCCTGCAGAGAAGCTGAGAGGTATCACCACAGGATGGTGCAGCACTTTGAAGCTGGTGTACGTATATGTGCGTGTTCGAAGATGTGAGAATCTGCAGCAGATGAAATCCCCTGCTCACTGGAACCCAAAATCCTACCTCTGCGTGGCCACACATACACACAGACACTAGTTATTCTCCAGTCAAATGAAACACCTCAGCAGCCGTTGTGCGCCTCTTGCCTACATCGTATTTTGCACTCAGCTGCTTTTGTTAATGCTCTGTATTTTTTAACCCTGATTTATTCAGGTTAGATGAGTAAGAACGTATTCCCAGCAGCAGCCTGAGGGACACAGCGGCTCACAGGAGAGGGTTAAGGATTAGATTCTTCCCCTGTTTCTCAGAGGAAGCTGTTTCTTCTCTGTAAATGTAGGTATTTATGTTTGCTTTTCTGCCTTTGGGACTAGTTGAAAGATAAACAACTAATCTCAGAGAGGCTGTCATGATTTTAAACAGAATAAATTAATGATAATTAGCAGGATAGGTGAGAATTGAAATTACAATCCTTCCAATGCAGACTTTATTTTGAAATTGAGGACATTTTTTCCCATGAAGCCTTTAACACGGTTGTTAAACACAGTGATGAACTGAGCAAAGACTCCATTCACCTTATTACTACTCAATCAGATCTGTAGCGTCTGTAGCTGTTTGAATCTGATTCAGTTCTGATCACGTGTCTCCATCCTCACTATGAGGAAAAATGTGTTTGAGGCATTTTCAATCTTAGGACAGACGATAGACTGTATATAAACATGGATGTAGAAAATGAGGCCAATGAAGAATAGCTTGAAACCTGAATTTCCTCAAATGACAGATTGCGGCTATTAGACAATAATGACTGTGTTTATGGTCTCAATCATATCACGCATATTACGTGACCACTCATGTGCACAGAAATTGCTAATGGCAAAGACAACAGGGTCAGCAACACTTGTATTTGATTATCCGTTTCTCGCTCTACACTGGTAGCTGAATGTGTGAAAACTTGATGTGTTAAAACAATTAACTCCACCTCCTGCTCTTCTAAATATGGAAATACTTCTGGTTTCAAATTTCCAAGATGGCGCAGGACACAGTGC
Source organism: Verasper variegatus (assembly GCA_026259375.1). Classification (NCBI taxonomy): domain Eukaryota; kingdom Metazoa; phylum Chordata; class Actinopteri; order Pleuronectiformes; family Pleuronectidae; genus Verasper; species Verasper variegatus. Next base: position 26,658,674 of record CM048038.1, on the reverse strand, counting down.
CGAGCTCGAGGCTTCGCAACAGCAGCTTTAAAGCCACAGGGTGACATCACGGTGGGTATTAACTCGCTCTAACTGCTCCTCTCTCTTCCTCTTCTTCCTGTCTGACCACCACAGTTTCCCCCCACAGCGCACACTCGGCTTATTAATGGCCGTCATCAGGTCAGATGTATGTTGAGTTCAGTGGTGCGTGAAACTCCTCATCACCAAGGACTTCAGAGACGATTTGTCTTAGCGGCCTTCAGACAGAAAAATAAAACAAAAAGGTGAATCCTGAATGCAACACAATGTGATTCATCTCGTCTGACCACTGATAACTCAAATCCACACTAACATCCATCAATCATAAATCCATAACATCCATAAATCAGGCAAATTCATAATACTTGTCCAAGAATCATCTAACGCTGACCGGCACATGATAAGAGATGTTATGCAGTTTGAATGGAGCTGCCCTTATCTTTAATATCATTTCCAATCATTTTCTGCTTTTGGAATATTATTATTAAAGAAAATGCTGATCTCTGGGTTCCATCTTCACAGACATCAATGAGGACAATGTTTTTTAAGCATCTCTTATCACATCTGTTTTTGATTAATTTCAAGTTTGCTTGCTTGCTTTGCTTTCATGAATAATTTCAGCGATAGCAGGGTTTAGAAGCACTCTTAAAAAAACTAAGTGGAAATCAAATAAATTCTGCTCTTCCTTCACCAGTGGAGCCTCAACTTAATTGAATTGAGCTCGAGTGGTTTCAACAGATTCAGGCACTCTGTCAGTCAGCTGCCGCTTCAAAGCAGAGTGCGCATACAAACACACACAAACACACACACACACACACACACGGTCTCCTGTGACCCAACCACTCTAATCTGAATCAAAAAGAACCACATTTTTTGCTGATTTTTCTCCATCTATCAAGTTCAAATTCATGGGGAGCGACAATATGTGAACACAGTAACAGATTGCAATGAACTACAATGACATACTAGGAAAACAAACTTAAGGAATACAATGACAAGAGAACCTCATGAGCACCACTTCTAAATTAATTTCCTTTCTAATGTATTGTTGAAAACAACGGCGGATTACCAAATGTGCAAAGTGGGCATGTGCCCCGGCCTCTAGAACCAATGGAGGCCCTTGGCCCTAAGATTTACTATAACATAAAATCTTGATTGTATCGGGCAATTTCTATCATAGTCCTTCGTGCTTATGTCCAGGATTTAATATCAAGTATCCGGAGCAGGATGACCCAGCGGCGACTGAACATGATGTTACTCATGGCCATTGAATCAGAACAGGAGACAGTTCTTTAGGTTGAATGTTTTTCTCTGCAGTGTTTTTGTGGTTGTATTTGTATTTTTAATTAGAAATATGAGTACATCAACAGTAAGCAATGAGGAGAGAGTCGGTCTGTTCACTGTATCCTGTCAATAAAAGTTTGTTCCATCATTTTTCACCGAGATCATGTTGCAGACAGAAGAAAGGAGGCAATGCTCACATGAAACCAAACCTGAGACATGTAATCAAGATAAAGTACAGATTTTACACACCAGTACCTGGAAAGTGCTTTCCATTGAAAACCCCCTGATGTGAAATAAAACGTCTTGAGTCAGCGAGTCAGAAGAAGTCAGAGTAATAATGGACCCATGAATTTAAGCCTGAATGAAATATAGCTGGATATTTTAGCCTCGTACATCAGTGTGCGATCTGTCATCACAATATTTAAGCCTTGACTCTACACTTTTATAAACTGCAGGTCCCAAAAAACTTGCTTGAGTCATTCTTTAAAATAAACCGAAAATAATTTATCATTTCAGTTTGTTATTTTTAAAGCAGCTGTCTGGTATATCATCTATATTCACCTCTCTCTCTCCCTCCTGCTCTATCTCTCTCCACCACCTGGCTGTCGAGCACTTTGGCCTTCTATCGTGATACTGTTACGTCTGCTGATTCAGCCTTCAAACACGGGTTTCAGGCTAAATATAGAGCCGGGCCAAGCTATACACACACACACACACACACACACACACACACTTGAGCCGCCTGCTGTTTGGAGATGAGCATGATGTGTTCAAATGCAAATCAGGAGATGTGCCCTTTAAGCCGGAAGGGATTAAAGGCAGGTGACATAATAAGAAACAGGAAGGAGTTTTTGCTCCAAAATAAAGGTCAGGGGTTCAGGACGTGCACGTAGGCACAGTCATTTAAAAAGCTGAAATCGGAATTTCGCTTTCTGGAAAAGTGTTGTCTGCCTCTGAGACAAAAACTGCACCAGATGGTGATGAAGGGTCACCATCACGCACAAGGACACTTCGTCAGTTGATGTTTCAGTTCCAGTTGGAGTCATTTAAATGGACAGGGAATATTCGTTTCTGTTGGAGTGTTTTGGAGAATATAAAATTTGACCATCTACATAAGAATTGACTTTATTTTACTGGTTAAGAGATAGTCAGTTGTTTATAGTGGCGAAAACAGAAATAGACTCCTGTGGTACCAAAATACTGGTGTTTAGAGGTTCTGATGCATCTTGAAACCAATAATAACAACTTTGAATCGTGTTGCATTCTCCATAAAAAAAGCCAGAATGCCAACAATTTCAGTTACAGCTGCACTGGCATTATGTCGTCCCCTGTTTGCTGCCTGGTTTTGGACGATGTTTCCACATTGTTAACCAACAAGATGATTCTGGTCTATTAATAGAAAACCAGCTGCTCCGCAAAAGAGACGAAAGTGTCTGAAAAATAGGAGATAGTGGCGACACGCAGGATGCCCCGGAGCAGACAGACAGAGCTGACAGCTGACCGGGCCGCTGTCAGCTAATTGAGCCTCACTTCCAAAATACTGAACAGGGAAGAGGGAGGTGGAGGTGGTGGTGGTGGTGGTGGGGGGGTAGTGGCAGGTAGAAAACAAAAGAGAGGAAAAGGAGGAACATATGAGGCAGGAGGAGAGTCAAAGCATCGAAATGTCCTTTTAGACTTACATTTTTAAAATGCAGTTGTGTGTGATCACTGTATTCATGAACTATGTCAATATATTGATGTATTTACATTGAAATTGAATATTACATCAAATTTACATATGGACAGCAACACCAAATAAATGTGCAATTATTGCTGGATGAATGTGTCTTAACTGACCATTTTTGTTCAAATGTACAATTGGCACATCTTAAATTGTTGTTATGAGAGGCAGAAGTGCATAATGCAGATTTATGTGTCATCTAGAGGTTGAAAGGGCCTAATGTGAGTAGCTTTGTGCTAATGTGGGAGTTAAACTAATGTCAAGTGTTGAGTGCCTGAGAATTGACCTCAGAAAATTCGATGCTACTTCTGAAAAAGCCACAAACAAAAACAGCCCAGAGGAAGAAATATATGAAGGGGAAGGAATCATCAGGCGGCTGGGAAATCAACTCTTCAAACAAACACCTTAAAACTCCCACAACTTGTAGAAATAATTCAGTGTCTGTAAGAAAAATGCACTGGCGGGCTTGAGCCAACATTAGGATTCAGGGTGGGAATTAAAAGTTATGTTCTTCATGTTTCAACAAACGGCTTAATTAACAGTCTAGAGACGAGTGTGCATAATAAAGGGCGAGAACAGACAAGGAGACAAATTAAACTCAGAAAAAAAAAATTAACAAAAGAAGAAAAACAACCCCATTCATCATCGTCCATTTCGCTGACACACTACTGCTCTGTCTTTAAACTCTTCAAAACCACGGATGTAGATACAACTGGTTTTAAATCTTCCCGCCTGCAAGAAACATTTAAATGTTTGACCTGCTGCTGTTCTGGTTGGACTCTGGATCAGTCGTGGAGCGGCTTTGCTCCGCAGCAAGAAAAAGTCAGATTTCTTATAAAAAAGTCCTTCATGCAGTTTGAACTTGGCTGTTTTATTACTTTAACAATCTCAGCCCTAACTCTCCTTGCTCTGTCTGATCAGCCGCAGGATGATCTTTTGTTTCATGGTCCAGTAAACCTGCAGCAGCCAGGTCTGAATAATCAGCCTGGCTGTTAAATATTCATCACAAAGTCAACATGCTGTTTTTGTATTGGCTGTCACAGAGGATTGAGGCAGCTCTATAGTCAAATTTTCTGAGCTGCTGTGCTGTTTCTTTCGAGTGTTAAAGTTAAAGGCCTTGGTTGTGGATGGGAGTCTACAAGCAGGGGATTGATTACAGCCTCGGCCGGAGTGATTCACCTCACCTCTCTGCGTGGATCTATTATTAAACGACACTCTCCTGGCCTTTCAGCCACAGACAAGCACAAGGGATGTCTTTCTCATTTTGTCCTCTGCCTTAGAAACTGGAGCCGCCGCGTTAAAAGATCTGCCGGGGCGGTGTCGGATGCCCCGTCTGGCCTCCAGCTTAGTCCTGATCAATGGCTGCTCGCATTTCACAGGGGAACACCTGTCTGCTGTAGTGAGGCTGAGCCGTGATGAGCTGCTCTGACGCTGAACATGGCTTGTTCTGCTACAACACTTAATTTTTGTTTATGTTCCAGACTGTTTACAGAGAGCTGCATCATTTGATCTCAAGTGCAGCATCTCTCTCTTTGAGCAGAACTTAAATTAAAATTCTACGCCGTGCAAAAGCTTTTAGTTAAGCTTGTTGATTACAGTGTCAATTGTGTTTGACGTTTCTACTTTTACTGAATACAACAAATCCTAGCGTTTTTCCACCATCGGGGTATGCAGAGACATTGTGGTCCTGCCGCAGGATCAAAGTCTCAACTGACAATTCCACCCATTTTAATATTATTATTGTTTAATTACCAATTAAAACCAAACTTCAGAATCAATCAATACTACAGCCAGCCAGCAGGGGGTGATCAACATGCTTTGGCTTCACTTTTAGGGGCTGACATGTCGTCCATATTAATAAACAGTACACTCCTTCCTAATGTCCTAGTTGAGGACACAAAGGCTTCATGGCCAAAGACACAGAGAATTGTCTGTATTGTTGGTGTTATCTGAAAAGATCAGCTAACAACCCGGGACTAACTAATTAATCAAATCGGCATAATGAGGTGAGGAAGATCACTTTGTTCGATTTGTCCACTTTAGAGTAGAATGGTCCATCCCATCTTTAACTAACACCTCTCCCCAACTTACTAATGCAAGTGGTTTGGCTCTTTGATTACAATGTTTGTCCTCTGTTCTTGAATTAGACACTTATTTTTAACATTTTGCTGAGCAGTTTGGATTCGGGTCAAGCAGATAAAAGCCACATTATTAAGGGGAAACAACGAATGCCTTGTTTGCTAATCGTGGATTAACGCCTGAGGTTCTCACTGTATAAATATTTTACGGAGTAAGAATTATATAAAATGGGCTGTTTTGTTGCTGAGGAAAACTTTTTGCCGTGATTCAGTATGACTCACTGAAACTTGCTGTAGCAGCTTGATGGCAATTTAGTGATCTATGGGGAAAATGTTGCAGGACTCACACATAGACACAAAAACACAAAATGGTTTGGAACAGGTGAAATACAACAACTAGCTGAGCAGTGACTTTTTCCACAGCAAGAGAAAATGGGTTTTAGATTTGTCTGGACATCCAGGAGAGAAAATGAGTTCAAAACAAAGCAAAAAAACATCACTATCACGTAAATACATACAAATTGTAAATGTATTACCGGAGGAAATTCTGAAGGCAAATGTCCCGATAATTCCAGGTTAAACGTGACGCCAGTCTGTAGCTGCATTCAGCCAGGAAACATTACACAATGGGTGCATTTAATACAAGTAGAAACCATGTTTTCGTCCAACATTTGCAGGCATGTCCTCTAAAATAGTAACACTATGTGGACAAATGGTTCCATCAAGGTCAACAACACAACTTTCTACATCGTTCCTGGCTTCAATAAAGAACACCTGAAGACACTTTTTTAACCCTGGGACCAATGACATTCTTAATGGTGTTCGGGGGAATCTCTTTATCTATACAAGTGTGTCCTTGTTTCACTTTCTTGCAAATATCAACAGAAAGGAGCTTGGCTGAGTCAAGGATGAAACCAGTTAGGAGACAGTAAAGCACACTGCAGGTTAAAGAGCCTCTGCAGGAGGAGAACGTAGTCGCCAGAATAAAAGCTTTTTTATGAAACATAAAAGCTTCCCTCTTTAGCTTTAGACTCAGGTGAGATTAAGGGGGAGGTCACATGACTTAAAGACAGGGAGAGGCAGCCGCCTGTGGATTGTTCTGAGTAACAGTGTGAACAGCAAATAAGTGCCACTCTCATTTATCTTCACAGCTACTGTTTAGAAAGGCACTTTACCCCCAGCTGCTGCTGTAGCTGCCAGCTCGAACCTGTGGCCACAATGAGCATGTCAAAGCACGCTCAATCAATGCTGCCTGGATAAACAGCAGTTGGAAAATCTATTCTGCTAAAGTACTTTTTGAATAATGGCGTCTAACGAGGGGAATGTCTCAGGACTATTTTTGCTTCCCCTCAGGGTGCCAGCGCTGTCAGAGAAGAAAAACACACTAAGGCCTGTGTGTGTCCGTTTGACAAAGTTGTTTTCGCTCCAACTCCAGATGTTACATTTTATTCATGTGCTTTTCCCTTTATAGGCTTTTCTCCTGCAGCTCTCCTGCCCCTCATTATTCATGTGATAGCTGTTCCCGCTATGAGCCACCTCGGGCCTAACACAAGTTGTTTAGCATTCCGGTACAAGAATGCAAAGATTCAAATCCTGACTCAGATTGTGCCACATTGGATGCTGGAATTTTTTCAGGGATCCAGTGAGTCAAGTTTCATTATTCAATACATGTTAACAAGAACTCCCAGAGACAATCACGGCCTGAAGATTAACCCCCTAGATAAACACCACATTGGAACAGGATGGGACTTGACTTTAAGTTCGAGTTTAAGCCCACTACGGTGTCACCTTCTTTATCACACTGTGGGAAAAAAATTGTGCTGAGATCCATCATGGTTACAGCGCACTAATAAATCAGGCACGGGGTGACTATCTGTTTGGGAAATTGGATTTTTGTTCTTTTCAGCTTCAACAAGGCTCAACTAATGACGCAGCGGCCAGCTGAGAGACACTGATAGAGGTTTTCTCTTGCTCGCTTCATAATATACATCATTTGAGCTGCAACGGCAGGGTCACGGTATAACATTTTAACATCTTTATATTTATCTGGGAAGTAAATGCTTTGAAAAATAGTATTTCAGCAACAGCCTGTAACAGTTGGGAGGATACAGGAGAATCAATTTTCTTTCAGGACAATTGCAGCTAAATGCAAATTTGATCTTTAACCAGCTTCGTGAATGTGTGTGAATGTAATTGTTTGCATATTTTTTTATATTAAATCTATCATTTCCATGTTTAGCACAGGCAAGTAATGATGATAAGATAAGATAAGATGACTAGATTTAATTTGGTCGTAAGAGCCCACATAAAAACAAGTCAGCACCCCATGTTTTGTCTATGGTATAAAGACAGTCCCTCATTGCCACAATGTCAAAATTTAAATGCTCATGTTTATGGTTTCAACCTTTAGATAAAACATTTGTGCTGGTTATATAACAGTGGAGATTAAGAGGAAGAAATACTTTTAGTGCCTTGCTTAATGACATTCTTAACACAGTTGTAAAATGGTTGCCCTTTCTGTTTCTCCTACAGCATTTCTTAGCCAAAAGACAAAGATTAGACGTCTAAATAATACAGTCTGAGGAAATTATCAACTGGTTTGTTTAAGGCGCTACACAATATGGGAGAAAATACAAAGGGATTTCAGTCAAGTCAAAGAATCAAAATTAAAGGCTTATGCCGAGTCTGTGGGATTCTTTTTTACAAATATTTGTTTTGCTCAGTTTGAATACATTGTGACTTAAACTTAAAAAAGCCACTATTAACAAAAAGTAAAAATGACTTAACAAAACACTTTCTTCTTACCATCATGAGTTCCCTCTGGAATGACTTCCTCTCCTTGTTCTCCATATTGGTACACTCCTCTTTGAGTTTCTCCAGAACTGACGCCACACGCTCTGGCTCATTGTCCAGCTCTGTCCGGCAAAAATAATTCAACGGCAAATTCCCATAGCCCAGGGCATCTGCAAACGCTCTCCAGTTTCCCACATTCTCCATTAAAACCGTCCTCACAGTTGCATAAATGTACGTAAGAAATTTGCAAGGCTTCAGGATCTGCTCCAGTAGGATGGTGGTCGTGAGGTCTGGCCCACACCAATAAATGGGCTTGACCTTACCCAGAACCAAAACGTTTTTGGCATGGACAAGACCCATCTTCCCCTGATAGTATCCAATGTACCACTCTTTGGTCCGCAGCTGCCCTCGCAGTTTGATTTTCTCCTCACTAAGCAAAGCAATAACATCCCCTTTCTTGTACTCCAACAAATAGGTACTCTTGTGCTGCCTGATCACCGTTTTGATCAACTTCCCAAATTTCAGGTTGGTAATGCACCGGTCCTGAAACTTTGGGTATTTGGAGGTAACAGCCAGTGGTGAGAGGACAATCTTATCCACTTCTTTCTTTTTCAAGAACCTTCTCTGACCGGTTATCCTTGCTCCGGTCTTTGGCGGTGGCTGTGGAGTTTGGACACAGAACTGGGTGATAATACAGTCGAGGGCGTCCTTGACTTGAACCCTGAGAGTGAAGTCTGAGATGCTGTCGGGGTTGTGCGATGTTATCATGTATTGGAGCCTGCTGACCTTCCCCAGTTTGACCTGAAATCCCCGAATCACGCCAGCGCCTTCGCTCGCCTTCACCTGGTAGTTGGACATGTTGGAATATAATCCCACCTGGAGGTCCTGAGGGTATCCCAACACATACTGGTGCTTCCCCCACAGCTGAAGGGCCACTGGTGGAGTTGAACTTGCCTGCCGGCCCACCTCGCTCACCAACAAGGTCTTGGGGGCACAGTCATGTCCAAACATGGCCACGACTGTCTTGAAAGACGGGTGGATGTGCTTGGGTCCATAAACGCCCAAAGTGACTTTCCTTTGCACATGGTCCCAAACAGTCATATTGTGGCTGAGATACTGGGACTGAGCCACAACAGCAATATACATGCAGGGTTCTAAGCTGTCCAACTGCACCTGGACTGTTTCCTTGTAAATGTAAGCGTTAGGAATCGGTGTGTAAGGCCCCTCTTTGCAATCGCTCCGAACACAAAGCACTTCAGCAGTGTGACAAGTGTCTTTCTTCACAGTTACTGATACCTTCATCTCCAGCGTGATGAAGGACTTGGTCTCCATGTTGCTAAGCTTTATCTCCACCACAGGGCTCAAAGTGGAGCAGTGGTCGGTGTTAAGCTCCAGTGGAGGGTCCAGTAAGGCTTTCATGGAGATCTGCTGGTGGTCTCCATTGCTGACGTGGCCCTCAGGGATGTGCACGCTGATATGGGTGTCTGGAAGCTGAACAACTCCTCCATTACTGTCCAACATGCACACTATGTTGGTTTCCACAGGCTGTGTCTGGCCCCACCCGGGACTTTGGCCCAAAGACTGGAGGTCGTGACAAGACCTGGCGAGCTTTCTGTGGTTTAACCAAGCAGTCCTGAAATCCTCCCTGCTCTGAAACTGCTCTGGTGAAGGAGCCTTAAGGCCCGTGAAGAATCCCGAAGACGGTAAGGTTGGATTAGACTGTGCTTGCAGAACAGACAGTTCTGAGAGACTATGAGAACGTTTACTCCTGAAAAATGGATTATCCCTGTGGAGGTTAGGTACAACTTCTTGGTTTGGGCTGGTGGGGGTGGTTGTGTTAACATGGCAGGTGCTGAACCCATTCATTGAGCTAGTGTTGAAGTTGGAGCAAGATGATGGTGAGGCCAAAGCATCGAATAGAATAAGGTCTGCTGAGTTCCTTATACCCACATCTTTGCAATTTTGATCTAAAGAACAGATTAGTGGGTTCACAGAGAAGGGGCTGTTGTAAATTGGGGAGGGTCTAAGGGTCACGCCTGTCCACTCCCCCAAACCTCCAAACTCCTTTGACCCATCCTCATATCCTTCCCCGAGACTGTCGATCATCCCACTGTCGCTGAGCGAAGAGTTCCTGAAGTTGACCGCTTGGACGTAGGCGGCTGGGATGTAGCCCATCTCTGTGTTGTTGTGGGCGTACCACCACTCTCCCCCTGATGTGTCCAGCACATAGAGGTGATCGCCTTTGGAGAATTTCAGTGTGGTGAAGCTGTTGGGGCAATAATCCTTTATGGCAACCACTTCCTGTGCAGCTCCAAAGGAGGAGGAAGTGTCCAGCCTTAAGGCACTGGGAGAAGGCACTGGAAAGGAAAAAAGACATCAGACCAAATCACAATTTTATCTCATTAAACTATTAATCATGGTCTCCTATTTGTCTTGATTGCAGAGTGTATGTAGCTGGTTTGGACCTATTTTAGACAAGTGCACTTAATCTGTCACTGGCAGATTATCATCAACATCATCATCTGAAAGGAGCTACAACATTTACAGATCACTAAATAAATGTATGAGCAGATGAGCTGCACAATTTCCTATTTTTAGTCTGCCTCATTGGCGTATATGGAGCAGTGTAAACAAAGCGCTAATTCAATCGCTGAAGTGAAAGAGCCAAGAACAAAAATAGGATTATTATTAATTTATGAGTAAATAATTAAAACAGATTGTTTCAACTCTATAAATATTAAGCGATTGACAAATTGAAACAATACTTAGATAATAAAGCATTTTTACATAAATTTATATATGAATATGTGGCAAGATGTGATGGAAACACTGACCTTTGACATCGTTGAGACTGGCCCCAGTGACCCCTTCACTGAGGTCGATGAGTGTCCCCTCCGACTTGCAGCGAGGGAGGACGTGGTTGTTGTTTGTTACTCTGATGATTCGATGGGCAGCCATGGCTGGTACTTATCGTAGCATTCTCTCATTGGCAGCCTTTCATCTGGAAAGGGAAGCAAACACAAAGGATTTCACGGTGGAAGCAGCCAGCAAATATTAAACACATCTGCATTCAGGCGCCTGTGGCTGATGCACCGTTATGGAGCAAACTCCAAAAGCAACACTGCAACGCTTAATTTTCTAGATCAGTGACATAATAAACAGCAGCAAAGGTCAGAGCGCAGCAGCAGAAAATAAGGTTGACAAATGTCACGAATGTCTTTGAGTTATGACGGTTGTGCTGAGGAGAGAAATGAGCTCCCTGCTGAACATGGAGACTTTTGATCCAAATCGATGCAAAGAACGCAGAGAGAGCGAGAGAGAGGATTCGGAGGAGTAATCGAAAAGCAACATAGAAACAGAATCAGAAGAGGTCTACTTTTTAATGAAAGTGACGATGACGAAGGTCGGCAACAGTGTAAAACACGAGGAGAGAATGTTGTGAGCACACGTTTCTGTTATGACATTACAGTTATTTATATGCAGCAGTAAAATCTCTTAGTTAACATTATCCTTTAATTTGTGTATGAAAACACAAACGGCAGATGACTGTAATCTGATTAAAGTGGCTGCACTAAACTGTTTTGCTCCAAAAATGTTGATCCCTTCAGTCGCAGGAGACTGTATTACTCCAACAGGACGTGGCAGAGTGGCGACAGCGGCGAATCTTATTAAAGGCAACACTAGATTGTGGAAGCTGCCATGTAAATTACTTTCATCTTAAATAAAGCTTCAGCGTTTTGGAGCCAAATGTCCCCCCCAAAAATATTTTTTATTCGTACGCAGTCTGTTTTCAACAAGTCACCGTGCATCCTGTTTTCCGTCAAACCTGAGAAAGCCACCCAGCAAATAATGATCTATTATTAGTAAGGTTGGATATAAATTATTCAGAATCTTCCAGGGTTGAATGCAGAGCTTTTAGTCTCCGAACAGCTGGTCAGAACTTCCTCCACATAAACTGTCTTCACACATCCATTCAAACAGCCCAAAAAGAACAAAAATATGTCTTCACTATAATTAAACAGTAATAAGGCTGTTGCTTTTTGCACAAACTTAGAAACTAATTAAAGATTTCAAGGGTTGGAGATCAATTTTCATTCCATTTTTTTTTAAATTGTGATAATTGTGATGTGAAAGAATATTCCCATTTTTTACGTTGATTCCCCCAAGGACAACTCTTATCAGATGAGATAAAGAAAAAAGTTCCATTCCTTTTCTGTCCCTCAGCAAAATGGTCAAGTAGACTTGAGCATCACTAATCTAAAAAAATACAGTACAAAGTCTATTTGCATCTGAACATGAACGTGAAGATGTCACAGAAGTTTGTTCTTCATCTGTGAAAGGAAAAACATGGAAACACGATAAAAAAGTTCCCAGTTGGTTTTTGCATTGTATTTAAATGCACTGGGCTGATGTATTAATACTTTGGTCTAATCAATATTGAAATCTGTTTCTGATCACTTCCTCCTGCTGTAGCCGAGCTGAGTTGTCCTTGTTTAATGGCTGCATCTGTTCACTTGGGAGCTCGTGCTGGAAGCCAGTCAAACTCCACTGAGGTGACATTTCATTTTCATCCTGCGCCGTCTCCCCTCGTCAAGGAGCGTGTCACCTGTCGATAAAAAAAAAAATCCTCCCGCTTGAAAGTGAGCACTTAGCGGGAAGCCAGAGCGAGCCTGCAATCAATAGCAAGCCGACAGACAAGACAAGACACCGTCACCCGCTTTAATATAACGCCGAGGTGATCCCCGGTAAATGCAGCAGGAGGTGAGGATGGATCTGACAGATGCGGGGGGGGGGGGGGGGGGATGAGACGAACTGGAAGCTGCTGTTCTCTGCAACAGGAAACGCAGCAGGAGGCTGAGAGCACACTGGATTCCTCTGAATGACCTCTGCAGATCCACAATCAGCCTCCTGGAAGCTGAAACCTCCTGTTATCAGAGAAAACATCACGGCTTGGAGGGGAGAGAGTCACCAGACCCAACTCTCTGAACACGTTGTATCTGTGAAAATAGGACTTTTACAGACCGGATTCTTCAGCTAACACAAAGTATATATAGCGTTCTGAGGAATGAACTCCATTTAACTTTTTATTTACCTCATATAAGCAGAAATTTTCAATAACAGAGAGAAGAAATTATTTTAATAAAGGAGCTTTCAGGGGATGTGCAGCAAAAAGCTGGAGGGCTTGTGGGTTAGCCGTTCTCAAAATAGGTAATAGGGATATTTCTTTACCCCACTGCTGCACTCAGTGAAATTATGAACTTGTTTCAGTCGGGCTGACAGGATAGAGGAGTGGGGAGCACGGCGGGGAGTCGAAAGTTTAATTAGCCGAGAGTCAGCCGGTCCTAATCCCTGGATGAATGTTGCTATAATAACCATTTCCAGCCGCCATATGCACACAGAGTTTAAAATGAGCAGATTGCAGGATGGAGAATGAGACACACTGAGCTGTTAACTGTGTGGCTGTAAAACAAAATCTATCATGTCAAAGATTAAACTAAATCCCTAGTATGTGATATCTGAATTTGATCTAGCACTGAATTCTGTCTGTCAGCATTCAACAGGCCGTAATCCTGGATCAAGGAGGGAGGCTGAAGAGCTGAAAACTCTTAGATCACAAATCAAACAAACAAAGTCAGCTCAGCCTGAGTTACAAGTTCTTCACTATTGGTTTGAGGATATTGTTCAGAAAATCTACAACTATTAAAACCAAATAGACAGGTTTTAATATCATATATACAAATATACAGGTTTTCTATCTCAATATGTTGTATTTGTTCTTTTTAAACCAAAAAGACTATAATACTGAAAAACTGAACACATTTAGGATTAGAAACCGTTTGTCAGCTCTGAGAAGAACATGCAAGCAAGTTTCATGTTTTTAATTACATGGGAGATGAAGGTGAAGGACCTTTGTATCCACATTTAAACTTTAACTTTTTACAGTTGAGTATTTGACCACTAGACGACACATCTCCACTTCCTCTATCCGGAAATGAAGCCAAAATATCCCTGATATGAGCTGCTGCCATCTTGTGCCAATGACATAATGTCATTAATTGTCTCTTATGGACAAACTACTGTGGCTGCAACAGTTTTTTGGACTTCTCTCTTCCCAATGTGAGAAATCATGGCTGCAAATCTCCTCTGAACGCATCTTCATTTAAAAAATCTATGAGAATATGCATTTTGCTCTGTCATTCTTCAGAATGTGAGGGTGTCCCTCATCTTTGCAACTTTCCTCAAGGAAAGCCCTTCTTGCTGATGTGCCTTTGATTCATGAGACGTCTAATAAATCAAAGATAAAGCTGTTACTAATTTAGAAAGAATGATTAAAAATGAAGGGCAAGTTTTTCCCTTGGAGCTGACACTTCTGTAATATAGAATATGATGTCATAAACCTGCCTTTATTAAAAGCTCAAAGTGATGTTTGGTGTGAGGTTCAACAAATGTTATATTCCTACAGCTTTATTACAGACCTGCTGATATCTAACTTACAGACACAATAAATGAATAATAAATAAAACCTTCCACTTGGCATGTGGTCAAGTACATTAGTATGCTGTAATTTAACAGCATTCGCACGTCTCTTTTCGTAGGAAAAACAGCCGGGAAACAAATCACAAAGAACGATGTGATAAAACGTCTTTCTGTAAATGGACTGAGCGTGTTAAGAGTCTGTTAATGTCATGAATTCAAAAGGTAAAAGCAAATAACTGTCACATTGACCAGCATTTATAATCCCATGAAAAGAGCTGAGCAATTAAGTGTGTTTTTATCATGGTTGAGCGATGATGTGATGCAGTATGTAAGACATTTATGTTTCACTTTTAAAACTTGTTTTCTTTCAGCTCCACTTAAATTTTATATCTCACTTCAAGCCAGAGGCAAATTAAACTGCATCATCAGGGACATCATCTTCTTTTAAAATACGGTTCGATTTATATTTACATGTTTAAGTTTTCTATCTTCGAGGCAGCCGTTAGTGAGTCGTGTGGCGATGCAGCTGACAGCATGACTGTTTTCATTCAATCACAGTGAGGTCGAAGGGAAAAATAGAAGTTATGTGGTGAAGAGCATGAATTTGAAGAAAATTTCAGCCAGAGAGGACCTTGTCCTAGAGTCCTTGAAAGCACCAGTGGAGGCAGTAATCAAAACAGTCCCTGCTCGCCCTGGAAACAGTCCTCACACTTTCAACAGGATCCACATGTACAAATACAGTCAAGTTCAGGTTTTATAAACATGTTAAAATGTTACGATAGGCAGCTAAGACTGACTCGCGATTTGTTGAGCGCATGTATGACTATTGTAGATAGATTTGTAATTAGTTATTTGATGCTAAAAAATGGGTTGACAGCTGATATTGACTCGTGATTTGGTAGATCGCGTATATCGGTGGGACCTCAATACTGTGGCTCCGTCCCCCCCGAGCACTACTGCGCAGACTCTGGGTTAATTTCTGAATAGTAAGAAGAAGTGAAGACATATCATAGACCTGCAACAAGTAGCCACATTAAAGAAAATGAATAATTCAAAAGCATTTTATCCCTCAAGTTTCTCAAATAAGCTATTTTTCTTGGTTGGACATGATAAAACATGAAATATTAGGACCTAGGACCATTGGTTGAGAAAATAATCATAGCATGAATAAATAATTAGATAACTGTTAGTTGCAGTTGTGAAATCTGCTCATAGGTTACTCATAAGTAACGCATGTTTATCAGAGGGTTTGCATGTGAAATCTGTCGGCTATTAAAATAATTATTTGAATGTATTGTTTGCATGCACCTCAGACTGAAGCTCATCGGATGCTGTTCAGGCTTCAAAATCCCAGTGGGAGCTTTGGATAATGACTTTAATCAGTTCATTATACTTGTTAATGAGATTATCATATGGTCTATTATACTCTATCTGTATAAATATACTGTAGATCAACAGAGCGTGCAGAAAATAGATGTCGGTAATGTATCGAGTATATTGAGGAGAAGTTTTCGAGCTACAGTGTAAAGGACTGTGTGCTGATCCAAATCTGTGTGTGTGTGTGTGTGTGTGTGTGTGTGTGTGTGTGTGTGTGTGTGTGTGTGTGAGAGTTGTGCTGAGTGGCCATTCATTACAAAATGGAGTGCACCTTCACGTGGAGCTGGAAAACGATGACATGCTAGTTCTCAGACTTAGCCCTCAGGGGTGGAGACAACAGTGTGTGTGTGTGTGTGTGTGTGTGTGTGTGTGTGTGTGTGTGTGTGTGTGTAGGTCGGGGTATTTAGGAACACTTTCACATCAGTTCGAGGTCATATATGTGTAAGATAGAGGAGGGATGAAGAGTATAATATTTGTTCAAAGTGGAAGAAAGAGAGGAAAAGTAGTTTCATGAAGGTAAGAAAAGATGGAAAATTTAAGAAAGTGGAGGTAGTCTGGAAGAAAGGGATGAGAAAGACAAGGAAGAGGTGAAGAAACACAGGAACATGAAAACAAACATTAGGAAATGGGGCAAGGTATGAGAAAAATGTAAAAGTATTGTGTCTAGAAAAAGGGGGAAGGATTAGGAACAAGAAAGAAAGGGAATAGGAAGGGGAAAGAGGGAACAAGACAAGTGAGGTGAGGAGAGGAGGGTGAGAGCAGGAGAAAAAGATGATGAGGAGAAAGGAGAGGGAGATAAGGAGGAAAGAGGAAGTAGACATGTTGAAGGGAGGAAAAAAGAGAAGAAGAAGGCGGTAGGAAGAGGAAACGACAGTAAAGGAGGAAAGATGAAGAAGTAAAAGAGGAGGAAGAGGAAGGAGGAGACAGGACAAGAAAAAACAGAAAGACTTGTAGATGAGGAGGAGAAAGAGTTGCTAACTAGAAACACACAAGTTCCTCATAGACAGAGTGTGTGTGTGTGTGTGTGTGTGTGTGTGTGTGTGTGTGTGTGGCTGCCTTAAGACAGAGAGAGAGGATTTACAGCTTATCAGATGACCTTATTGGCACGCATGTATGCGCACCTCCTTGTGCGCACATGTGACAGCGGCCACTAATTGTCAACTTATCATCTCCAGTCGTTTTCACCTCCATCTGCTGCAGAGCTCCTGAGAGTAACTGCCTGTGTGTCTATGCTAATTTAAGAATCATAAAGAAAGACGGGACGCCTTTCAGTTTACACCTGTAATAAATACTGTGGAGATAAAATAGGAATAGTATAATAGTATAGCTGAAATAATGCAGAATAAAACCCTAAAAAGAATAGGAGGGTTAACTGTTAAAGTGCGACTTCTACCCGGAGTTCAGGCTTAAATGTTTTTGCCTGGAGATTCAAAAATGCCTTTAGAACGCAGTGCTGGGAGGCGGGGCTAAGACACGCCTACCTACACACACAGACATCGTAAACACACGCATACAAGTTAAGGCGTTCCATTAAACCTTGGAGCTCGGAATTTCCGACCCCTGAGTCAGAAGTTGCAACTGGAACGCCACCTCGAGTTGGAATTACGACTCGGAAGGTCGGAGGAACCTCACCACCCCCAACTTCACAATCCAAGATGGATTGCGTGATTATTAGTATGCCTGAAATACCGTGTAATGCGTTACTATGAACAGTTTTTGCTAACAACGGATAGCTGTTAACATCGTTTCTGTGCAACTGGAATGCCATCAACTAGCGTTATTTGGGTGTGAGGTCAGAGTTATTAATTAGTTAATGAGTTTGTTTTTTCTCTCCTCATTGTGGGAACTGTACTTTAAGGTCTCGACCATAATATGTAAAGTGCCTTGAGATAATGCATATAAGGATTTGGTGCTATCCAAATAGAATTGAATTAGCATCAACAACATCTACTTTCTCCTACATCACACATAATACCCACAAGGCCACCTTCTTAAAAGGGCCAGGCTCATAACACATTCATGAGTGGTCACTGGTGGCTTTGGGCTGTCACACACACACACACACACACACACAACTTTATGTAAGAAAGGTCCTAGATGGTGGCCCTTCAACCCATGAAAGTGGATTATTTTAGGAATTTGCTCATAAATGATATCAAAACCATATTTCATAATAAAGCAGACATATGATTTAGTTTACAGCTCAATAGACAGTATCACATAATAACATTTATAATTTCACAATCAACGTTAGAGCACATGCAGCAGAGAGCATTAAATAGATAGAATGTGTCTAACTTCAGAAACGACACACAGGCTAATAACGAGGATTCATTAAGTAATAATAACACATTATATAGTCATACTACAGAGACGTGAGTGGAGCCGAATTTCCCTCCACACACTGTCCTGTTAAATCAACAGTGAAGCTGAGGGGATATTTCGTTTAAAATAAAATTAGGAGGAATAAAGTGTAAATTTTAATGTGAATGTGAACTGACCTCTCGCTGGCTGGGAGCCTCGGAGACGCTGATGGAGACCCCGCGGTCACTTCTTCGTCCTCCTCCTCTCGGGTTCTCCTCGCGTCATTTGTCTCCAAGGTGGAAAAACACGAACAGTGTAAAGAAAGAGTACAATTGAAGAGAAGAAGCGATAGTTTCCAGTTTCCCAGAAGTTTTTCAGCGGTGACAGATGAAGACGAGATGAACAGAAGACGATGCTTCTCCGCTCCGGTTAGCCGGAGGACTAGAGGAGGAGGGCTGGCGTGTGGGGTGAAGAGTGGTGACGTCACGGAGAGGGCGGGGCCACGCACACACACACACACACACACACACACACACACACACACACACACACACACACACACACACACACACACACACAGAGTTGCATTTGACTTTATTCATCAATTCCTAATCTTGTGATTTATTTACTGGAGAAACCCACTCAGCAATCTAGTAATCTATTACTCATTACTCTATTAGTTGTTTTATTGATTGTGTGTGTGTGTTTTTAAATGAAGGCTCTTCCTTGTACTTTTGCATCATGCTTTGATGAAAACTTTTCCAAATAAGTCAATTTGAGGTTTTCACTTAACCCTTGTGTTGTTCCTGGGTCGGATTGACCCAAAGTGTGTGTGTGTGTGTGTGTGTGTGTGTGTGTGTGTGTCTGTATGTGTGTGTGTCTGTATGTGTGTGTGCGTGCGTGCGTGCATGTGATCATCCACAAGCCCTGGCCGGTCAGGGTTAGGGTTAGGGTTAGGGTGACCCAAGGATTGTCATTATCTAATTCTCCTGGGGGGTCATTTAGACCCCCAGAGAGGGCGCTGTGGTGCTCTGTGGGGTCATTTAGACCCACACCTGATTCCAATTGTAATCTGGGGGGGGGGGGGGTACATTAGACCCACAAAGAAGCCGGCGCGTCATTCTCCATGTGCCCCCCTCCCAGACCATGGCACGATGTCACGTCAGGAGCGTTTCACCAGAGAACAGGTTCTCCAACAGCTATTCTCCCAGCGACCATCCTCTGAACCCGAAGACGACGTGAAAGAGCCAGAACGAGAAGCGGACGGACAAGGAGATGGAGAAGCAGACCGAGAAGCAGATAGAAAAGCAGACCGAGAAGAAGACAGAGAGGACGGCGACGGAGACGGTGCCGAAGACGAAGACGACGGTGACCACGACTCCAAACTCTGTGATATAAAAGAACACATGACAACTCAAAAACATACTCAAAAGGCAAAGCCTTATAACAGTTCCACCCAAAGCAAGCTGCCATTAATGAGTAAAAAATGTACTCTGCAAAAACGGCTGAAGCCACCATGGCATTAGCTATTGCTGAACACAGTTCTATTCTGGCATGTGATCACATTGGGGAAGCATGTAAAGCTGCTGTCTCAGACTTTCTGTTGGTCGCAGATGTGGGTGACCAGCGTTTCAGCCTCCTCCTCGATGAGTCCACAGATATAAGTGTTTCTAAGTACCTGGGGGTTGTGATAAGGTACTTTCGTGACACCAAACACACAATTGTCTCAACATTTCTTGGGCTTATTGAGTTGGAGGGAGGAGATGCCAGATCTATAGCCCGAGCTGTTGTGGCTTTCCTGGAGAAGTGTTGTCTTAAAAAAGAGAAACTCCTGGGGATAGGGACTGACAATACTTCCGTTATGACAGGGATTAAAGTGCTGAAGGAGGGGTATGGCCTCAAATATCTGTGTGTGTCACTCTCTGCAGCTTGCTGTAAGTGATGCTTCCAATGACACCATCCCCGTAGTGTGGAATACTTGGTATGGGAGACTTATAACTGGTTTTCAGTGTCTCCAAAGCAGCAGGGAGGCCTACAAGGCCATATATGAGACCATCAACTGTGGGGAGAAACCCTTACAAATAACCAAGGTGTGTGCCACACGTTGGCTCGCCATTGAACCAGCGGTTTCATGCATTTTGGACCAGTGGGAGGCACTTAAACTGCATTTCGCAGTCACCAAGTCCAGTGAACACTGCTACATGGCTGAGGTTTTATACTCCATGTACAGTGGTCCTCAAAATATCTTGTATCTGACTTTTTTGAAGTCAGTGCTGGGTGAGGTACAGTTGGCCATCAAGGCTTTTGAGGGAGAGCAGGTAGATCCTCTTAAACTTCTTGACAGCTTGGGTAGCCTGATAAAGTCTGTGAGTAGCAGGGTGCTGAATCCACTGGCAAATATTGATGTACTCAAAGAGCCAATTGATGGATACATCAATCCCAAACCGTACCTTGGTTACCTTTTTGAGTCCAAGGCAGCTGAGCTCCACCTTGCACCTGAGGAGAAGAACTATGTCCGAAAGCGGTGTGTAGCCTTCACCATCTCCCTCACTAACGAGTTGAGGGTGAGACTGCCGGACAACATGGAAGCATTGCAGTACATGTCAGTTTTCAATGTAGAGGAAACTCTAAAGCACAATAAGAGCCTGGGAGAAATAGAAAAAAATCCAGCCGATTGTCCAGCAATGGCGTGCCATCCATCTTAGAAAGTGGAATGAAACTAAAAACACAGTGGGCTTCTAAAAACGTAAAAAAAAACCTAAGTAACTCTGCAAGAGTGTCTCTTTTGGGTCACTTTGCCGGTCCCAAGCCCGGATAAAGGAGGAGGGTTGGACGTAGAGCTAGCAATTCCACCCCACATAACAGTCTTTTGATTAAATTTGATATTCTAACATTTAACAATACAGGACCAAATTGATTTATGTAATGTGGGTCTAGACAAAGCATTCAAGTCATGAAGTAATTTTGAGAAGTGATGGCCTATTTCAATGGCAAAATAAAAAGAACAAGAATCCACAGAAGAAAGCTCATTTGTAGTTCTAAACATATTTAGAGTGTTTTTTACTCACCTTTTGTCTCTCCCACTACCTACTTTCCTTACTGAGGAGTTGGCAACACTGGCGGCAGCTCCTGGAGAGGAAGCTCACGTGGTCGGCACGGTTCGGAGGGAAGCAGGGACAACACAAGGGTTAAAGGTAAGTATCACCAGTTACTTCAATTGTATTGGATTTGGCTGAAACGCGGTTTACCCCTGAAACTCCAAAAGTGTTTTGTGGACTCCAACATAGCAGTGAGCAGATGAGTGAATTTTCATTTTTGGGTGAACTATCCCTTTTAAGCTGCTGAAGTTCAGACATTTTTCTGTGAGGGAAGGTGTCAGAAAAGACTTTTTAAACCAACATATCAAAACACGGTTGTTCTCTCTTCATTTTGATTGCACACATGCAGGTGTCTTGAAGCATCATTTAGATGCTTCAAGACAGCGTTCATCACGTTTCACATTGTAGTGGCTGTAAAAGAAAAAACAATGAATCGTGTGACATCTCTCCTGCAGCATTAATTTAAGGCCACCTTATCGCCTTACTTGACACACAGAGACTAATGTTGTGTAAGCCGATTCCTCCTCCACTCCCCTGCTGCTCCTCTCCCTCTCTTCTTCATCAACTTGTCATTACACTGTCACTATCAATTAGGGTGGTCCTGCACTAATTGAATCATTCACTTCGGCTCTTCTCAAAATCGACTATTTGGGAGAAACAGGATTCGACGCTACAGAGGAAAAAACAACAAACTGCAGTGAAATCAGGTTTTACCACTTTGGCTGAATTTATATTTCACTTATCCAGATATAAAATAAACACAATAAACCTGCCTTTGGAGTAAATAATGACCAACACTGCTGTATGAATTGTTCTGCGTGCCGAGCAGCCTCTATAAATAAAGTTGAGTGGAGATGAAATGGCTCGTGCAGCAGGACGCTCCTCAGATTAATGAGGCTCAGTTCATTGGGAGTTTGGTGATTAAACTCCACCAGCAAGCCGAAATCCCTCCGCGGCTGCTGGGGTCTGTTATTACAAATAACATGGAGCAGTGGAAGGATGTTCTTCTGCCTTGCGCATGTAAAAAATGCATGAATTAAAAAAAAAAAAACTCTAAAAGGCTTTTTGAGAGTTGATATAATTGGTGTCTTCCATGTAGAAATACAGCTTTCATCTGTCTCATAGTCCCCCCCCCTTGCTCTCATCTCATTGACAAAACCCGCTCAGACGACGTGTCCTCTCTGAAGCTGCTGTCAATGCTGAGGGGGAAGCTCCCTCGTCACCCCCTCCACCCTCTCATTCCTGCCCCATCACCGAAACAGTCTTCTTCTTACTCCGTAACATCGCCCGTCTCCGACCCTCACTGTCACCTACTGCTGCAGAAACACTCATTCAGACTCGACTACTGCAGCAGTTTACTCTTCAGTGCCACAAACAAAGTCCTTCACAAACTCCAGTATGTCCAGAACTCTGCCGCCTGCCTATACTTACCAGTACCCACTCAACTGATTCCATCACCCTAGTCCTCCATTACCTCCACTGGCTCCCAGTAAAATACAGGATAAACTTCAAGATTCTACTCATCACCTACAAGACCCTTAACAACCTGGCACCTGCCTCTCCAACCTCCTGCACCAGCACACCCCCCCACCAACCGAAGCCTCAGATCTACTGATGCCAACCTCCTTCAGCTGGACCTGATTCTAATACTTCAAGCTGCTCCTATCAGTCAGTTCCCCACTTCTGAAAGAAGATCTCTATTCCAAGTCACCCAACCTTCAAACTCATTTTAAATCAAGCTGCTGGTTTATGACAAAAAAAAAGTTGCTATAAGTAACATAAAAAAAAGAAGCGTCTGCTGCTGTCAGTGTTTTGTCAGGAAGAGGCATGTTTAGAGTCAGCTGTCACTCTGAGAAGTCAGAGGCCGTGACCTCTGTTACTTTTCTTTGCATCATGTGTTTGACAGAGGGTTGAGTGTTAAGCGAGTTCTCTGTATTTAAACTCTGCGGAGTCAGCAGCTGCTTCACGGCTTAATATACATCAAGTAGAAACACATTATGATGAAATTCCTCAATGCTTTTTTGTCAGTCATGGTCGTGTCTGCAGATCAAACTCTCAGGTTACAGTTTTCTTCCTCCAGGGCAGCTTAAATGCAGCCTGAGAGCTAAAACCCAGATCCACTACTTAAAGTTGCTGCTTCTTAAACTCATTACATAATATGTTAACCAAAGGCCAACTAATGACATTTTCAAATCTCTGTTTAGTCCAGTTCACTTAACCTCCTTCATATTATTTGTTTGGGGCGAATCTGAAAACAGCTGTCAAAAGAGGGGTCTGCTCCTACTCCTACATCGACTGTTCAAATGAGATTACATACTTACACTTGAAATAAAGCTTGAAAACAACTCCACCGCCGGTGAGTTCCTGCGTGATCATCATAAGCTACTCTAAGACCTGCACTGAAGTCCTGACCTTAGCCTGAAATTTCCCAGGAAGGGTTCGATGTGAGAACACAAATTAAGACTGGAAGAATACAAAAATCTCAGTTTGAGAAAGAGCAGGCATACACGTAGAAGATGCAGACAAAGTCCTTTTGGACAGACGACAGCTTTGTAGGGCTTTTGGTGACATTTCCTGTTGTGAACACAGCTGATCCAGATAATGTCCAGCTGCGTTCTTACGTAAAAAGCAGTAAGGGCCATTTTAAGAGAATGTTTCCAGACCACTGCTCGAGAGCAACATGCGTTGGTTGGCACATGTTGCTCTCAAGGGACTGTTCATATCTAAACAAAATAAACAAAACAGAAACATCATCACTATCATAAACTTGGTGGAAAAAAGGGACATGGGCTAGGAAAGGATCCATTAAATCTTGGCATGGATCCGGACAAATCACGTGATCAGGTATTTTATCATCACTTTGTGCAACATTGTGAGATTTTGACATTTTCACCAATAACCCATATTTAGGAGACCGATACCGATGTGTAATTTTGTGCAGATCGAAATGCTGGGACCAATTTTTCCTCACGGCGTGAACTTCAAACACTGACCTGCACTAAATCCACCATCACATACAGAAGATCAAATCAAGAGCAATGACCTCTGAGGCATCGATGAGCTCAAAGGAAACCACACTATGTGCTCTGCCAAGGGAAGCTGTGGAATCTGGACTAAGAGAGAAAAGATACTAACATGCTGCAGCGAGGAAAACTCACACCGCTCCCAGTGACGCCTGGGGGAGCCTTTACAAGGCTGCACCCAAAGTTTCCAACAAGGCAGCTAATTAGACCAACAGCTGGAGAGGAGCGAGGAGCGACTGCTTCTTATGGCTCGAATTAAAATGCATCATCCTAATTAATCTCCTAAATCAGGCAATGTTTTTCTTATCCCTCTTAACTTCAAATTAAAGTGTCTTCACTTTATTACTATCGCTTTTACTGCAAGAAGCTTGATTTGAATTTCAAATCATCCGAAAAAACCCTTTTTTCATCTGCTATATGTCTCACTCAAAACTTTTACATCACACCCTAAAAGCTGTCGGGTTCTAGAAGACGTCAGACACGTCTCACCTGTCCTTTTCGAGCGCCCGATGGAAGCCACGTGATTTATCCATCCGCCCTCCTCGTGCTCTGTCGTTCTGCTCTGTCAGGGGCCCAGGGAGATGTGATGGATATCTGTGAGGCAAGTTATGAAGCGGCCGGAGATCAGTGAAGGGCTCTTATATTCATTCCGCAGGCCGAAGTCACCTTGGACCTTTGAGAGAAGGATTTCTCCTGTTTTCACCGTCTCAGGCCGAAAGAGGCGACTGACTAAATCCGTCAGGTTGATGTTTTCATTTATTACACTTGACGGAGAGCCTGCCGCACTTCAGCTAACTGAAGGATAACAGCATGAAAGTGAAGATTAATGAAAGATAATTGAATTCGTGAGAGACTTATTGTGATGCATTTTTGTAGAAGATACATATTTCTCTCAGGAATTCAGAATCAAGAGGGCTATATACCATTGTTGTCCTATATATATATATATATGGATCAAGGATCAAGTTGTTGTCCTATATATATATATATATGGATCAAGGATCAAGTTTTTGATCATATATATATATATATATATATATATATATATGAGGATCAAGTTTTTGATCATTGCAATCGCAGTATCAACATTTCTTCTCCTTTTCCTTGAGCTTGATGTTTAATTCTCTGTATTTTCTGAATAAAACCTTATTAAATCAAACCTTTAACAGAGAAGAGACTGCAGACTCCTCCTAGGAAGTTTGGTCCAAAACACTGCGAGTCGCATAACGAGGTAAATGTTTTTAGCACGGCCGTTGCTGCCCTGAAGTTCAGCCTCTTATACGAGGCCCAGACTGGATTTGACGTGACTATTCATGTGGGTTTGAATGGGAACTGTGGTGAATTGAAAAGGAGCCCTTCTATTCACCGCTTCCATCAAGGAGCCCTCGCTATCAGCACAGCTCACTTTGCATCAGAATAACGGAGCGTTCACCTCTCAGCCAGTTCGGTTATGGGAAGAAACCCCAGGAATTTGGTTTCATTTCAGATGCTGCATGAATACAAATACAGGAATTCCTGAAAATGTGCGGACAAAGCATTTGGTCAAAATACCAGTGAAGAAAAGGAAAAGGCGGCAGAGCTTTGGTTGAAAAAGAGGATTTGTGTTGTCCTCAAAGAAAGAGGGGGTTATGGTAAACCTGTACAACAAGTTGTGGAAATGAATTTGTAAAACATCCTAGAAAATGTCAGAATCGTCATATACTACTGAAGTATAAGGTTTATTGAAATAATATTACTAATAAAACTAAGAAAAATACAAGATCGGAAAAATCAGATTGTGGTTAAAAGACAAATCTACAGTGACAGTGGAGTTCAACTACTGTAGTTCAAATACACCAGAATAATATTTGGTGTGAACTCGCAGGACATGTAGGAGTTTTTCCAGGAGATGTCATCTTCAAATGCTCTTTTTCTTTGTCCCATTACGTTCCTGCATCCTCCCCCTCCGCCCTCTCCTCTCATCCTCCTGCTTCCATCTGTCCGTTCACCACAGCTCCACACTTGAGGCTGCACAACCTGTTCACAGGAAATTACTTATTCATCATTTCCTCAGTTGTAGCAGCTGGAAAAGGCCACGGACTAGAGGGCTGTATCTTCAGGCACACACACACACACACACACACACACACACACACACACACCTGGACTCTGCAGCCTCTTCTGTCCCTGCGCAGCAGTTTTTAGGTTTAGTGTTAATTCCTTATGATAAACTAGAACATTTGCATTTAAGCAACCCATAAATCATTTCACTAATCCATTGGAGGTTTGGATAATGGTCAGTTTCAGGAAAAAGCTGAACATTCACAACCTTCTATCACTTTTTCACTTTGCTTTCCTCTAGTTTATTGACATTTTATTCATGACTCATGATCTGTCTGCAAACCGAGACCTTGATCAAAGCAAAGTGAACTACAGAGAAACCCCACACGGCGAAACACGATGGAACCAAACGATGCTATTTTCTGAAGGGTGGCCTTTAAATCCCTAAATCCCCAAATCCCTGGTTACTAAATGATTACCGTTTCACTGCCTGGATTCTGCAAACTTGTAAAGAGCGTGAGCAGGAAGGGATTTAGAGTTTCGCTGAAGGACACTCAGACGAGATATGATGCGATTAAAAAAAGGTTAATGATGGATTTTTTCCCCTTCGCAAATGGATATAGGGTCCAGCTGCTTCAAACTCATCTTGTTGGATGAATCGTTTCCTGAAGATATATAGAATAACTTTGCGAATGGCTGCTTGAGGTGAAGCAGCTTTGATATACGGACATTTTTGATAGATTTATGCTTTTGTAAAAGCTGATCTGGAAAACTCACTTGCAGAGACACAAGGAAAATCAAAAACTTCTTTCTGCCTCAGAAACACAGGCATGATTAATCAATCAAATAAATCCACCTCCATATACCAAACTTTCTGCAATCAATGCTGTAGCTCCCTTTTTTTAGCTCCTGTCTCTTTAAGGCCCCCTCTGATAAAACCCAGTCTGATCCAATTGGCCAGCTGGCCCACTCTATTGTGATTGGTCAACTGCTTTCTTCGTGCATAGGCAATATTGACCACCGCTCTTGCTTTGCCACATTCAATCTCAAAAGCTTTTTGCAGCGTCTTCGCATTGGTTTCAGGGTGGAACAATTTTATTTGACATTTATGCAAAACCGGTCAACGGGCTTCAAGTTACGTTTTTTCTCGTTTGGTGGGTGTGTCAGAGGTGTTATCCAATCAGCAGTGACGTGTATTCAAATCCTGTTAAAAAGGCAGCTGACACAAAGTTCGGTGCAAATGCAGCAGCTCCTCCTCGGTGATCACAACATTTAATGATGTTACAAGTATATATTCCAGACGACAAAAGCAGAGATTATAACATCAAGTTTATATAGATACATAAAATGAGCGGTTTTAAAGTCATAAAACCAACATTTGGGGATACTTTCAAACAGCTCATTTTATGTATATATGTCAAAACAATTTAATTTGCTGCAGCTTTAAAAACAGACTGAAGATCTGTCTGTGACTGTTTATTCCGCTCTGGTCTGAGGTTATTACTTCAGTGCAGAGACAGATACTTTACAGCTGTGTGCTTGAATCTCATCTGGGGCTTCACCAACAACACGCAGCGATCGATCAATACACATGTCTGTCCATGTAATGTGATTTGGCACCATAGCCCCTCTCTCTGGGGGCTCACCATGGCAACCTGAGCTGTCCGACTGCATGGCGAGATTGTGAGAGTGGCGATAAATGAGTTTCTGCTGAGCGATTACTTATTCAAATGTATTTATCACAGTTCTTTACCTGTTTAATTGTGATGTGTGAATTGTCAGGAGACAGACAAGCGTGTGTGTGTGTGTCAATTTAGTTCATTTGATTTTTGTTTAATTGTGCAAATCTGGATTCCAGGTCAACATGTGAATTTACTAAATCAACAATTTCATATGTAACAGCTCAATGTGAATGAACAGATTTTATTGACTAAAGAACTAATAGTCCAAGTTATCTATAATTAAAATAATAAAACACCCAGGTGATCAAAACAAATTGGGACATTTGACACAGATTCTGATCATAAACAAAATCTAACATGCTCCTCCACAAATTTCCACCAAACCTCTTTTCAGTGCTAAAACATTTTACATAATGGAAAGCTGTCAAATTTGGCTTGGAAAACTTATCACGGACTCGAGAGGATCGGAAGTGTTTCGAGACTTGCTCAAGGACGCATGGTTGTCGACGACGACAGCACTGGCGACCTTTCAGTGGCAGGAAGCGCCCTCCATTCTCCTCTGATGTTGGCGTTCAAACGGCCACCGCAGTGTGGACTTGAAACGGCAACGAGAGCTCATTGTGCATCAGCCGGGGAGCTTTTCAGCGAGATTAAACACTACTTGATTAACCCGTCTGTCAAGTCACACAGCTCAGCCGTCGGCCACTTTGAAGTCCCACGAGTGAAATGTAAATCACAGTGATAACGGCTAGATGAGGAAATTCGCTACTAAGTTTGACAGGAAGCGTTCAAAGTTTGGGGTTTCACTTCACAGACACAGCCGACAATACTATGATGCCACAGAGGGAATGAGAAAATATCGGAAAAATCAGTTTAATTTCTCCTTTTTAAATCATGTCACACAAGAATCTTGTGTGTTCAAAATTAATATTGAACTTTTTTTGCAGTACATGTCATAGACCAGCCTCCTCCATGTTAGCAAATGGGACAAAAATACATTTCTCAGAGATGGTTTGTATCATTTTTGGAAGTTCCCATCACACTGATTGATGTTTAAGTTTTCATGTTTCAGATTTGGTTTAAATAAGTTATTTGGTGCTGTGAAATATGAGACGTCGTGATTGGTCGATTGCTTATATCGGTGGGACCTTGATACCGTGGCTGCTCACCACAATCACTCGTTCGTATCTAGGATATTTTGGCTTCATTTTTGTACAGTGGGAGGAAGTGAAGACAAATTGTCAATCCTTATTTACAGTCATTGACATATATCACTGCTGCTCAGTTAAAAAAAGGTTTTCTCCTGCCTCCTCCAAACATGGTCGCCTACCAAGAGTTCCAGCCATTATTGTGTTGCGTCCTCTCTTCAGGGCTACAGTTACTCACTGTCGGAAAGTGAAGTGATGGACCACGGCTAGAGTAAACATTGGTGTTGCTCTCCACCACTGGAGACAGCTCTTGGCGAGTAAATGAATAAAGTTTGATGCTGAACTAAGGAATGCAAACATTGGCTATGAAGCAATAAAAACCCTTTCAAGTAGCACATTTGAATTCTTCATTTCTCTGTGAAAAACAATTCCATAAAAATACAGTTGTTGTTTAGCATTAATGTTCACCAAAGCCTGATTAACAGATTATTTTCAAGTCTTCTCTTCAATTTTTCAAAGGTATGAAATTAGTCTTTTAAAGTCCTAATTTTACACATCAGCCAAGTGAGGAGATCCGTTCAAAGAAACAGGCTCACGTCTCTGAACCTGTGATTTTTGTTACCAAATTAGAAGTCACACCTCAGCGTTATTTCCAGATTAGTAATCCCCTCCGATGACTGACACGCGTGAAGCTGTGCTGTTACTGTACGACCTGACGGGGGAGCTTAGCGTTCACCATATGGTGTTGTCAGGAGCTGTTTTTCGGTGGAAAGATTAGCTCTGGGTGGTTTTTCCTTCAGACTGGATGTTCACTGCAACTCTGTCAAAACACAGGAGAGGGTGGTGATCGATTGTCATGTGTGTCGGACACATTACTTTTAGATCTGCGATTTGCTGCATATCGTGAATAAGGTGACATTTTGTGTCTAAAATTAGTTTAAATTCAAATAGTCGAATCAAAGTCAAATTTCATGGTGAAAATGTCGACAATATCACACTTCTAAAATACTAAATTCTGTAATTGTTGTTATGTGAGCTCTTCTCAAAGCTTTTCTTTAAACATCCTGACCTGGAGTCAAACCTGTCCGAGGTGTGTCTGCCTCTCTGGCTCAGCTCAAACAAATTCATCATTGGTCTGAAAACCTCATCTGGGACGGGGTCAGATAAATCGGGCCTGAAGCGACGCCTGCCACTTACGACGGAGGAGCTTTTGTCCAAACACGGCGCTTCCTTCCTCTGCGGCACGACTTCCACCAGCAGTGAGACCTGTCTGTGAGCTGATTCACTTAATTAACTGACTAATGAGCTAAAAATGGCTGCATGACCCTGCCAGCATTTGACAGACAATGACGTTGAGGGGATGAAGACGTTTGGCATCAAGCTGTAGCTTGAATGTGAAGAGTTTTGCTGCCTGACTGAAAACCACAAGGGTAAAAAATGTGTTTTGTTCGAACTGTGTAAATTGTCCCTCAAGGAACAAAAGAGAAAATAAATAAATTAAATAAAAGTGAAAACGAAGTTATAAAAGAAAACAGAAAGTTGTTTCTGGATGATTTATATCTGTCTCTATTAAAAAAAGAACAAAATGATTCTTCCGCATTGAAACAAGCAGAGTTATGTTGGAGATTTAAATCCTTCAAGAGTTTTTGGAGTCATTAATAAAACTGAGTGTGTCTCTGAAGAATAAGATAATAAGACAGATAATTCATCTAGTGTCAAAAAGATGTCGTCATTCAAGCAACTTGATTTGTCCTTTCAAAAAGTGAAGGCATCCTTCAAACAAGGTTTAAAAGATCAGTGTGAGACTGAACAGCTTACGATGCACGTTGCTGCTCGTAGTGATTCGTCACTGACCTTCATTCAGTCAGCTGAGTTTAGTCTGTAAACCTGTTTGTCTCTGTTTATTTTCCCGTCAGTGGAGGTAGTGGATATGTAGGCCATCAGGTGTGTGTGTGTGTGTGTGTGTGTGTGTGTGCTGGATAGAACGCTCTGATCTGATCCAGGATCCTATAATCCGATCGGGGTTGGGGGGTGTGAGAGTGGAGGCAGGAGAGGATTATGGGATTACGGAGGGTGAGATGCAAAATGAGATGGCCACTCTGCAGCTGGCACGCTCAGGGTCATCGCGGTGGCTCAACACAACACCAAAAAAACGATGGTCAGTCAATGACAGTGCATCTTAAAACAGCTGAAGTCCTTTATTAAAATATAATCTAACACCGTCTTATGTGAACGCAAAGTATTTCTGCCCTTTATAAAGTCTCATGCAAACACTAGAATACAATCAACACAATCTTTGTACCCCAATTCCCTAATACCATCTAGAAACAGATATGAGCTGTAATTAACCGAGAAAAGTTCCTTGGAATGACTGTGTACATTTCTACCAATTCACTTTGAAGTGATTCCAGTAATTTGGTCAAATTTAGGACAAATTTGACCCAAGGTTTAAGCCCTTTTTACTCAGGCAGTACAAGGGCGCTAAGAACTTTTATTGTGCCTCACATTTTCTTAGAAATAAGCCCTCATGTTGATTTGTTTCATAGTTCCTTGGAATAAGTTCAACCATCATTTCAACCAAAAATACTGGATGCCAATTATTTTGCCTTGTGACATTTAAAATCTTAGGTAATTAGACTAATGATCAGTTAAATCCCTTGTATCTGCCAACACAAGTAAAAGTGTCTGTGAGGAAGTTGAATTTGTGTTTATATTATAAATTATACAAGTTTTTAAATAATAAAATTTAGTTTTTCAACATTTAACCTTGGTACAAAGTGGAAATATCTCCCCTCAGTTTGTAGAGCTGTTGTCATGGTTCAATAAAGATCAGATTTGGAGATTTAATAACTTGCCAAGATAAATGTTGTCTTGTAGCGAGAGTGTGTTGGAGAGAGGGGAGGAGACAGAAAGTCATCCCCCCACCCTTGAGACCCAGGCAACAACAGACGACCTTCACAAATCACCAGAGTGGCTTGATTGCAGCCATAACTCAGAGTAACACCCAGCAAGGTAACACTCCCAGCAGTCCTGACCCCTCACAAAACACTCCCCACCTCAGTGTTACCCAGGTTCATGGCGGTTTGCCTGCTGCAGTGTGAACAAGCAAATGAGCCCAGATGGGATTTGGGGCTTGAATGACAGATTGAGGATTATGCTGTGATCAGCAGCCAGACATACGCTTGCTTTGCCAGGGAGTAGCCCAGTGGAGGGAAACACCGGCCAGGACGGGCACCGTGTTACCACCTGGCAGAATATCAACAGGGCTCGCTTCAGTCACTGTCATGGCTGCAGCCAGGAAGAAGGATGTCCACAGGAAAATGGCAGCAATGGTTAAAATATTTGAATAAATAAATAAACACTGGAGTATAATTCTGTTTTTACTGCCATCATTCACATAACTTAATAATATCTAATCTCCATAGTCTGACTGTCTTGTAGCGCCACCTTAAAGTCAGATTTTCAAGTTAGATAATCCTATTTTTCAACAAGGACTTTTTAAATATTAATACAAAAATCCCCATTCTTAAACCAGTGTTGTCTGTAACTGAGTCTCAAGTATTATTTTCTTCAAGTACATAGAAAAATAAAATCTGTGGATTCTTTTCTGAAATACAGGAAGTGAGAAAACAATATTTTGTACAAATTGAGCAAAACTGACTAATAAAGTAGTAGATGCATTTTTTATGCTGAGTTAAACATCTGTTTGATATTTCTAAAGGAGCAATGAATGGATTTTTTAAGAGTGAGCCAGAAAATCTTTGACATGTTTTATGGTTGTCCTAATTCTGCATTTAATTATATTTAATGTTCATGATGATTATGTTATATTGTGTTCTCATATTGCCCCCTAGAGGAAGAAACACAGAATTACAACAACAACCTTGAAGTGGATACAGTAAAACCTGCGTCACAATGCTCACGATTAATTTGACCATTTTGATGAGTAGGTGAAGACAAAGTTTTCAACAAGAGTGATGAACACACAATTTCATATTATTGATATTAAATGAGCTTGCTGAGAACTTCATGATTTGTGTATGACAGACTGCTCCCATCTAGTGTTCATTTAGCACTACGACAAGTGCTGGACACTATTATAAATATACATATTTGTATTATATATATATATATATATATAATATTTATTTCCTTTAGTTTTGTCCTCCAGAGGGACTTGAAACTCCTGAACTGCCAAAAATCCCAAAATGAATAATGAGGATTAAAGGTCAGAGGTCACGGCCTCCTTGATGTTAGAAACAGAAGACTGAATTTAAGACTGAAAAAGAAATCCTAAAAGAAAAGGGAAATAACAAAAACACCAGTAACATCTACATGTGTGTGTGTGAGCCTTCCTGTGTGTTATTCTCAGGTTGACCCATGATGCCAGGGGGTGACTCAACGGCCTGGCAGACCTTCTCCAGACCAGCAGGAGGCAATGACTGGTTGCCACGGTGACGGCTGGCTCTGGGGACTCCCTGGGGCGTTTGAGGACGCCATCTCCCGGGAGCAAGTATGCTGAAAGAGACACAAGAGAGGAGGAGAAAGAGAGGGTCACTGTGAAATATTGAGGTGTAAAATGTGTCTGGGTTTTCTGTTTTTTTATTAAAAATACCTTTTATTACCTCATTCACTTGTTTTAATTCAACCTATGTATCAACTTCTCAGGGGGAAGATTGACCAAATTGAACTTTGGTGAAAAACACAATTTCTTCCTCTTTCCTGTGGTGGTAAGTTAACGACATCCAACAATATTCTCAATAACAAAAATATTAGAAAAAACAGCCTTTTCTTGACTTAAGTTAAAAAATAAAGCTTTTTATAAACCCTAAAACAGTAAAAACAAAACTATTAAACTTCTGAAGCTTTGTGCATTATATTCTACATTAAACCTTATGTTATGTCACAACTGTGTCTTACATTCAAGTCTTTTAATATTTTAACAATAATATTACTTTTAAGTCAAATGTAAGCTCATTCTTTTGATCTATTATTGAAACCAACATCCATTCATTCAATTTTACACTAAAAAGACAGATTGAGGAGAGAGAGACATGATGGATGAAGCTCTCTCGCGACGGCTGTGTGACTCCAGATTTCAGCCCGTCTCCCTGCACAGAGTTTCAGTGTTTGAAGCAAACAATGACACACAGTCAGTAATCATGCGCGTGAGGAGTGAATGGATTTATTATGGGACAAAGAAACAGTTTATCGTGTCATAAACGGCTCTGTTCTCCAGACTGAAAATACAGAGTGGATGGAGGTCAGGGAGGGCGCTGGAATTCAGCACATTGACACACACACACACACACACACACACACACACACATATATAAGCAGTATATATGTATTTTGAGGCGTTGGGGGCACCATAGAAAAACTTGGCTGGATTTATTCTAGAATGTGATTCTATATTTCTTTGTCTTTATGGCATAAATTCCCCCAAAAAGTTTCACATTGTTTTCTTAATGTGGAACTTACCAAATTAAATTGCATTTGTAAAAAGCATTTGAGCTACTATCCCTAGATACTGAATACACGTAATGTAGCTCTATTTCAAAGTTCCATTATGTTTGTTTACAGCAAGAAGCACCGGGACATCTGAACTTCAGCCCGTTTGGCCGGAGCAGCAGTGTATGTGAGCGTCGGGCACACGTCTGGACGACTCCGGCAGTGAAAAGGCTGTGTTCATTAACATGCACGACCATCCACTTCCTCTGAAACGGGCCTTTGTCGCCCAGCAGATGCTGCAACACAGGGAAACGAGCCAGAGCCGGATCAAAGGGGAAATGCAGATGGAGGGCATAGGACGAACGGACAGAAATGCACAGGGAGGTGTTTGGCACCTTTTACGCTTGTTTGTCTGTGTCATTGAATCTTAAATCACATCAGAGGTGCTTGGCAAGGTTTTTTTTAAATGTAATGTACCTCATTAGCTTTCATTATTAAACAGTTCCCCGTATGATTTGGTGGGTGGAGCCACAGTCCCGCTAATACACCCTCTCGACCAATTGTGAGTCGGTCTCAGCTGTCAATCACGATGTTTCACCTTATTCACAGAACGTATCAGGAACTACCTAAAAAGATAGAAACTACGTTGATGTGTACTTGGACTTTTTAGTTTGACACATGTCCCAACCCATGACATGGAGGAGGAAGGGCTTAGGACCAATATAGTGAGGCTAACCACCAGGGGTGATGTGAATCATGACATTGTCCTCCATCTTTATGTGCAATCTACGATTGCACTGAATTCATCAATTTCACTCATTAAACCCAATCAAAGTACCATGAGCAATAGAAATAATACAATTTCTCATTATTAGGAACAGGGATCATGTTATTGCACATGAAGGTTTTTAAGAATCAGATCAGTGCTGCAGCAGTGGAGTGAGGGGAGGTGGACGGACGGGATTGGTCAGCGACAGACTGGCTGACCTCAGCACCGCCACCCACCACAGTGCCTCAGTATAAAGGCTGCGGTGCATCCTCAGCCTCCGCTCTCTGGATACGCAGCACACAGCTTCTGACCAGGCAGACCCTGAGGTGAGGTCATCCGCATCATCATCTAGAGGAAATGAGAGGAAATTCACTAAATATATTTGTTTTTGTGAACAATGTCTAAAGATTATGATTTATTTTTATTTATGATCAATCATCAAATAGTTTGTGCTCTTTATCTCATGTTTTTAAAAAGTGCATATCAAGTATTCTCAAAAGATTTGATGACTCTTGCTAGTAAAACATGTTTAGATGGAATCAAAATATTCTTTGTCATTTAATCAAGTTAATTTGAATTCTGTGTAATATTGTGTTTATTATTTTCAGTGTTTGTAACTTTTTATCTTACAGCATTCAAGTTATCTAACATAATAGAACTCAGTAATTTAATTATCTATACAGTGATATTTTGAAATGGATACCACCTCAATGCTTTTTTTTAAAGTACATGTCATCATGTGAGACAGCAAATTATAACAAAATTATAGAAAGTAAATTATGGAAAATTATTTCCATGTAATATCTGTTAAAAATATGGTGCAATAAGATAATGAGCTGTTCTTAAATGGACATTATCCTCAGATAATTAAGAACAAATCTGAATTTTACCACTAGAAATTGTAGCAGTATAACAGATTTTAATTATTTCATTCATTTTCATGTTGAAGGAGAGAAAAAGTCAGATAACGATGACCGACCTCGAGACCTCCATGGCGACCATGATCGCAGTGTTTCGCAAGTATTCGGAGAGAGAAGGAGACAAACACAAATTGAAGAAGAGCGAGCTGAAGGACCTGCTGCACGACGAGCTGCCAGATCTGATGACGGTGAGAAGTTCAAGGAAACAGGGTTCACATGAGCAGAGAGAACATGGAGTATATATATATACAGAGCTACAATTCATTATGGAGTAGAGTTTGTTAAGTTGTTTAAGGGACATAAGATGAGTTGATGAAGGAAATAAATATTTGAAAGGAGGAATAAAAGAACTAAAGGTCAGAAAGAAGAAAATAACCCTGACAATAGTACATCAAGTTAGTAAAATACATTGAAACAATTCTTTAGTTTAATTTTTCATGTATTGCTTAACTTAATTTGGAGCCATTTGTATTTGAATTCAAGATATTTTTGTTAAATCATGTAACTTCTATTAAAGCACGGATATCTATGTCCTATTTGTCCTGATCTGAACCCGTCTGCAGCATGTGAAAGACCAGGCCGAGCTGGACAGCCTGATGGAGAGCCTGGACACCGACGGCGACGCCGAGTGCAACTTCCAGGAGTTCATGACTTTCGTCTCCGTGGTTACCGTCTGTTGCCACGAGTTTTTCGAGCATGAGGACGAGTAACGAGGCGGTGACCTTGGACGGGATTGAAAGAGGGGGCTTAAGTAAATTGTAAAGAAAGAAGCAAGAAGCCTGGCAACGCAGAGCCTTCTCGACGCCCGGGCAAAACATGAATCTAGCCAGAAACGTTGGGCTGAAATCTACCATGTTTTCCAGATCTTACTATTTTCTACTCACTCAATATGTAGATAGCTTCGAATGTTGTCAAGATTTTGATGTAGCGACAAACTCACTTCTGAAAGTCGACCAGTTAATGTAGTTGAAATGTTGGCTCTCTTTAACAACTCTTAGATAGTTGATTGGCTAGTGAAAGATTATAAATGTTCTAGCAGTCAACCTTCATTCCAGTGATATTATATATAAAGTTTATAAATGACTAGCAGATTTTGGATGTGTCTAATGATTTTTTCGTGCACCAATCATACGCGTTTACAAAATCTTAGGAGGCCATAACAGACTATAGCCAGAAGAGTCACTTTCTAGAGATCCCTGCATGTGAAAGACCGAGTTGATTAAATATTAAAAGTGATGCAAGTTGGTCAATATTTGAAAAAACACTTGATTGGCTTGTGGAAGTTTCTAAGTGTCTTGTGAGTTTGAGCTGCTTTCGCTGCTAATTTGGTAGAATCCGGTTAAAAATGTGAAAAGTGGCCGGTATAATTGCGAAATGGCTTGC
The DNA here is from genome assembly GCA_026259375.1 of Verasper variegatus. Lineage (NCBI taxonomy): Eukaryota > Metazoa > Chordata > Actinopteri > Pleuronectiformes > Pleuronectidae > Verasper > Verasper variegatus. The sequence goes on along the minus strand of CM048038.1, from coordinate 26,621,109 downwards.
AAGTTTCTTTCGTTAGGTAACTGGTAAATGAATAATAATTTGAGACATTTTCAAATGTTGAGTTGGCTGCTAAAATAATCAGAAAATGTTGCTTGTAGACTAGATGAGTTTTCCCTCCAGCTGTGATGCTGTTAAGAGTTTGAATCCAGTAGAAACTGTCAAACAATCTAAAAAACTCTCCGTGCAGAGAAAACGTAGCTCTGAATTGTGTTAATCAAAACAATGTGGAACAGAGAAGTCGGTCTGGTGATGTGACAATGGGTGTTTTGAAATGTGCAGATTTGCTGGTTTGTTTGGACGTTGGCGATATAATTAAATTATCAATCTGTCACTGTGAGTTTGTCTTTGTGGGATCAAGCTAATGCTCGTATTCGAAGGATTCGTTAAAATCATAGACTGAATAAACATGGGCGAAGCAGTCTCCACTTTTTCTGCTGCTCTATAAAAAGATCAATTAAAAAAAAGTGGCACACATCAAGTATCCAGGTGTGGCCATGTTGTGCTTTTGACTGTGGAGTAGTGATGGTGTCATGGTGTAGAGCTATGGTAGCATAGTCCCAACCAATCGCGAGACAGTCTCAGCTGTCAATCAAATAACAAATTAAAACCAAACCTATCAGAAACATGAACACTGTTAGTTTGGCCTATGTCCCATCTGCTAACACGGAGGAGGCAGGGTTTATGTTAGGTTTATAATGCAGCCAGCCGCCAGGGGAGGATTTGGCTTCACTCTTGTGGAGCCATCATGTCGTCCATATTTATGTGGAAAGTAAAGAAAGTAAGTTACACATTTTGATTTAAAAGTCTACATGATGAACAGATGTTTCCTGGTTCACAAACAGAATTCAGCTCAACAATCATTTTGAACAAAGATATGAATGATTGTTTTTTAATTGCTCCAATTCACTTTACTTTTATATTTTATGTGGGTAGGAATGTTTTTTAAGAGGTGGGTTTGAGGCATTTTTTTTTTATAAAAGTCTGGTTTTGATAACAACATTTAGAACTAAAACGTGTGACATTGCTTTGCCATTAGTCAATAACATTTGTGTTGCCCTTTCCCTTGTGAGCACATGTAGTGGGATTCAAACATGTGCCATGAATTAGTTTTACCCGGTGACGCCACATTTACAGCCCAAATATTAGAAGTCAACAAAAGGCCTTAAGGCAACAGCAGATCATATTCCATCTTTTTCTTTATGTTCCATGCAACCTCACTCAAACAACCCTGAGGTGTGAAGGGAAGTTCCTGTCTCTTGAAACCAGAAGTCACTATATCTGGAGGAGTGGTGGGTGGACCCTGCACACCCACCGACACCAGCGACCTGCTCCCATTGGATGGTACCTGCCACCAATCACCGCACCCACACCCCGATGCACAGTGTTTTGTGTATTTGATTCAAATAAGTGAGAAGTTAGGGGTATGAACCCCTAACATGTCCTAATTGATTTATCATGTCCAAAACAATGAAATCACACGTCCCTTCAGCCTCACATGTCCCCGAAGTTAAGACACAGCCATATGTAAAAAACAGCACCATGCTAAACTATAACTAGTATTAATAACCAGGCAGAAGGAAAGATGTTTAAACACACACAGGGTAATTTGTGTGTGTGTTGTACAGCATATGATGTAAGAGGCGTTGCCAGCTGCACAGTTTCAGACATCTGCAGGCTGTTTAGCATCAGAGGGGGAGTCAGCCGCACGATTGGCCGACAGGGGAACGGAACTGGACCCTGGGGACTGACACCACACCCATCTGAGTGTCTTTGTGTGTGTGTGTGTGTGTGTGTGTTGTACACCACATGCTTCTTCTTCATCTTGTTGTTCTTCTTGGTGAATGAGGAGCTGCCTGCAGATTCTCAGAAGTGGTGAGTTCTCTTTTGTTTACCTATTATACAGATAAAAGTTTTATTGTTGTCTTTTGTGATATTTTACTTGATGCATTTTGCAGAACAAGCTCCCCTCCACACCGACAGCCACTTACAGCTGTTGCATCTTTGTTTCTCCTTTGGTCACATGAAGTAATGAATCAATAAAGTCATGTTTTCAGTTAAGAATTAGAGCAGACTTATGTAAAAGGAGATGTGTAAGAGGAGCGGAAGTTCTATCCTCTTTTTGTTGTGGTAATAATGTTTCATTCTGGCGAACAGACTAAAGATCTGTGTCTGTTTTGGTCCATTCCACATTTGTTTATTGGACCCGATGTGCAGCTGTGAGCAGCTGGATGACAGAAACAATCTCTGACACTTCTGAGACAGTTTTGTCATTTACCCTCGCCTGAAAACAATTTGTTGCAGAAGATAAATGTTCATGGTGCTCAGAGGATGATCCCCAGACTTGTCCTCTCAGCAGTCACTATTTCACAGTTGTGCCAAAGAACCTGTTTTTGTTTCTGTTCAGGGTGATGTCAGCATGAACACTTTCATGACTTCAGTCGTAGAGGTTGCAAAGCGGTTGGAAAACATTTCTCCTGCTCCAGAGGCTGTGACCAAGATACCGACGCTGGGTACGTTCATGAATGTTCACGTAGACGACCTGATTTAATTAATAATTTACACATAACTGCCGAGTACTGCTTTGGAGTTATTGGAGTATTTGATGGACGAATGATATATAGTCAGATGTAATGCGTTGGCGTACGCTCAGTTAAAAGTAAGTTCCTCTCTGGCCTCTGATGGTTTGTTTTGTAGCATGATTATAAACTACTAGAACCTATATGAATAGGTTCTGTAGTTTATAATCATGCTACAAAACAAACCAACAGGGGTGATTCAAAAAAAACACTTAAGTTTCATGCATTACATTCTTTCAATTATTTAGCATTTGCATTGGAAAAAAAAAAAATCACTTCTACCAAGATCTCAACCCAAGTACTGATTTTCTTTTTCAATTTGTTTCTAAAGTTTCTTCTTTTATCAGCTTTTTAAAAAAATCTTGGGGTTCAGTAAAGTTCTGATTAACTGAATATGTGATCAAAGGAGAAAGTTCCAACTTGATGTAAACACACACAGTGTTTTTTGGACCAGCTGAGGTGTCTTGAGCAGGGAGTGTCTTATCAGTCGGGTGCCAGAGAGGAGCATGGGAAGGCCTGTGACGCCTCCAGGGTCTGTCGCTGTGGAGATAAAGGCCAACACACCGATACCAGCTGGTCCTTGTTTCCACAGCAGGGCCGGAGAACAGCAGACAAAAGCCAGGCTTTAGTTTTACACCTGAAAAGTATGTTTCTGAACAAACCTTTTCATAACGTTAAATTTCCTACACAAGTTGAATCTCCTTTCCAACAGTATGATTTATCACTTTTGAGAAGCTGTGTGATGGTTTTAAGTTCAGTTACAAAAAAAAATGGCCACTTGTCGACAAAATTTTTATTGAAACAAGATGATGGTGATTTAAAAACTGAATTAGTTAATGAAAGCTGATTTTATTCAACCTTGAAATTAATTTTTTGTTTTACAGACATCAACTCAGGCAAAGGAGACCTTGCAGCCTTGATTGGAGGTGAGAGTTTAACTTCATGTTTTATCTACTAAATAAGAAGTATTTTGTTTACATGAAACAAGGAGCATCCATTTAATTTGTTGCCCTTAATGCAATGTCTTTGTTTTCATGCCTCTGTATTTCCTGTTTAATGTTGTAAAATATGTGTCAGGTTTTCATGTTTTTTGTGTTTTCCTCTTTGCAGGAATTGTCGGCGCAGTAGTGCTCGCGCTCATCTGTGTAATCGTCCTGTTGATGTGGTGCCTTTCTAGGCATAAAGGCTCATACATCACCAACGAGAGGGACGACGATGACGATATCGACAACGACGACGAGGAGCCTTTCTGCTCCGATATGGTGCTCCAAACCAACGAACCTCTGACGGTCGATGAAGAAAGTAGGATAGAGACTTGATGGGAGCAGTCAGGGACAAATTACTTTTTATAGCTTTTTTTTTATAGTTGTGAGAAATTTAAGGTTTCAATTTCTTCAAGCTGCAAGAAGCAAATTTGCACTTTGATGCCACCAAATAACAGAAAAATGAATGGTACGGCAAAGCTGAATTTAATTTGTCTGAATTTTAAGGCTTTAAAAACGTAAATCCCCAATTAATATTTCCATTTATTTAAATTAATGAAATTCAGGCACCAATTTGAATTGTAAACATTAGATCAGGATCCTTATCCCAGAACGTTTTGCCATCTCTGTATCGATTTACAATCAGGGGACATAACACTCCAAATAATACTCCAGAGACCAAATGCAAAGATAACAGCTCACTGAAGTTTGATAAGAATGTATCCTAAAGTGCAATGGATCTTTAACCAGCGACTTTAATTTTTCTTTTGCCTTCTTTGTAAAAAAAGACTTATTTTATTTATTAGAATCCAAGGCTGCATTCACGTTCCTCTTGGCAAAATCTTTACAAACCAACATTTGTAGTTTACGTTGGTTCTCAGTTGATTCCCTTCACACAAAACCGAATCGGTCACTGTTCCAGAAAGAAAACAGAATCAGCCACAACAAACTAAAGCTTTAGTGGCTATAAAGAGCCACCAGCTTTTCCATAAAGAAAATATGTCCCTTCTGTGATGAGCTCGGTAAACCTGGGACACTTTCTCCAGAAAACTGTTGAAAACTCATTCACCACAGAGTCGCATGTTAAAGCCTCCACCTGCCACCAGATGCTGCTGTTTTTTCTCAAACGTGATAAACATCCATCAGCATCTTAACTCGAGTGCTGGGTTTTTATCCACCCTGGTCATATTTGTGATCATATTTTAAGCTCTAAACTAACTGCAGACTGGATTCTGACTAACATACCACTGTCATGAATCATCTCCATGAAATAATCGATGTGTAAACATTTAGACAAGAGTTGATGGTAATTCTCTTTTTTTACTTTTTACCAACAGAGAATGTGTTTTTTAAATAAAAGAATGGACGTAGACGTTTTTGAATTGCTTACATATAGTTGTTAAAATACCCTTCGGACTTATTTCCATTTTTATAAGAATAAAGTTCACACGTTTTGATAAATTGTATTTGGTGCCTGTGTGTGATTTATAAAATGTTGCAACTCCGCTATCTCGTGGCTGAAATAGAGTGCTGCACCCTTGATTTTCAGCTCTCAAAACTTTTTGCTGCAACTCAGTGTCCTTCAAGCATTTACTCTTTTATACAATATATTTAGAGTATTTCTAATGGTTAAAGATATGAAATAATGGCAATGGGAGCCTATTCATGCGTCTAGTTGCCATTTTGGCTGTGTGTCCCACATTTGCTCAGCCAATCCAAATATCTAAACATATTGGTGATATTTCATGGTACAGGTCAAAAGACAATATTTAAAAAAGCTCAGAGTCTCGTTCTTCTTTGATATAGTAAGAGAATTAAATGAAGCAGCAACATTTGAAAGGTGTTAAGTTCTAAACAAATTGGACGATCAGAAGAAAACCTCACTGACTAAATTGTCTTCTTCAGTCAAACATAATACAAACTGAACTAAAGTCCAACAGTTCTGCCTGCACCTCATCTGTAAGTGAGGTGCAAACCACTTTATATACCAACCCACCAAACACGTACACAGCTTCCTATTGGATAATTGCATCTGTCAGTCATCAAGCTGCCTCATGTCACCTGTGGCTCCACCTGCCTTCACTTTGGCAGTAATCAGTCTCATGTTGGGGTTCCTCTCATTGTCAAACAGTAGCTTTTAGTTACTTTAATTGCATTTTATTTTTGTTATTTTTATCTGCATGAATCTCCTCTTTGTTCAGTACAAAATAAAGCAGGAAATAATAACCTAAATGATATAAATATAAAAACAAAATGCAAGGAAGACAACAAGGCTTGTGTCTGTTTTAAAAACAACAAGAAGCCCAACAAAAGATCCACATAGAAATCAAATAGTCCACAAAGGTTTCAAATAGTGGAACACAGAAGTCCTAAAAAAAGCCTCCTCCTCCAAATCATATCAAAAGTCTTTAAAAGCCGATCCTGCCACAGAGACCAGCTGCAGCCATGGAGGGGACTGGATACTGGATATATACTGGATATTGGTTTTAAATAGTTTTTTAGCAGATATACTGTTAAGTGTCTGCAGACCTGGTAAACACCTTTTTTAATTTAAAGGCTGTAAACACAGATGGTGTAAATATTTTTTGTCAATCCTCAAAGTGTGAAAATAAAGTTCAATATGTAGTCAGTAAAAATAGAAGTCTCTGTGCACAATATGGACATTATGGTCTGACGTCTTTATCAATTCTCTCCCTCAGGATATAGAACCAGTTAAATATCAGAAGCAATGATGACAGTCAATTTAACGAACTCCCACTAAACAACGGAGCAACCATTGTGATCTCTGCCTCCACAACCACCTTTAAGAAAGTGTGTCGAAAGTGACAGGCTACGAGAATGGGTGGGAGTTGAGCTCTCCACATGTGAGGCAGAGAGAGAGAGAGAGAGAGCTGTGTGACGTCTCTTCTACATTTGCACCCTCGTGGTTGTAGAAGTCAGAAAGGTGACAGCAGACACAGAAATGGTGAGTAGGTTCTATTTCCACAGATTAATAGATGGGTAATAATTCAAATTAGAGGGTTGTTGAGGCAAAGATTTAACGTTGCTGAAAACTTTTAATTCAAAAGTCTCCTTCAGTGTAAGAGTGTAAACATTTCATTATACAAGGGTGCGCAGTGACACAGTTTCCCACATACTTGGTTGTTACAGATTTAAAATGCAGCTTCTGAGAAACTACTTTAAATATTGAAATGTGATACAAGTAGTTGTTGATGCTTGGGAGGACAGTTAAGTTGGTTGTGGTATTTTTACATGAAGTTGCACCCACTGATGCATTTTGTGTGTTGATAACTTACAAGTACTATTAATACTGTCTGTTAACACAATTTCTATTCAAGCTACCAAATATGAAATTAAAAATGTAAATACTACATTTGATGTTTTTCTTTAGATCCGCAGGAGTAGGGCAAAATTAAGTCTTATATATTAAGTTTTATACAGTAATACAAAATGACAACAGTGCATTTTATTGGAGATCATTTACTTTGTTTTTAAGACCTTTCTATTATTTATGTTGTGAAGACATTGAGGCTAAATGCTCATTAAACAGATTGTGAAACTGAGCTAAATGAATTGTTTGTGTGTTCTCTGCAGTACGGGTTTATCAACAGCTGCCTCCAGTCCCTGGTGATGGAGAGATTTGGCCAAGAGATGTGGGACAAACTGAGGTCTGCACATGGATTATAATGGAAGACAATTGTAATGATGCCGACAACTTTATTCTGAAATGTAATAACGCTTGGGCATGTTTATGTGCAGCTCTCTACCCGGGGTCCAGGACAGCTTCATGACGTACACGGTTTATGACGATATACTGACGCTGAGCCTGGTGGGGGAGGCCTGTTCACTGCTGGGTAAGAGTTCAAACTCCTGTGTTTATCATGGTTGTCATTGCTTTCACGATTTCATACCAGTCTAATTATATATCTGACGAGATTGAGATCCATGAGGAACAAAAGCTTGGTCGATGTAAAACTTAGATTTAATGGTGTCGCTATGGCTCTTATCCAGGGGGTTGATTGAGTCCTGGGGTCTGTCCCGTAGCCAATCACATTTTGTGTTTTAAGGTTTAGGATTTCTGTTTTGCTTTTGGTATCAAGAGTTGCATCTAATTATTTTAGTTCTTTAGTCTGCAGTTGACCTGGACCATACTTTTCTCATTTGCCCATTTGTATCATAAAGGAGGAACTGTTGTATTTGTTCTGCAAGTACAGTATCTCATATTTATTGTACATACATTTTTTACACAAAATGTACGCATGTGCAGTGGGTGCTCGAGGTGTGAAAACTGCTCGCCTGTGTGTGTGTCACTCTGGTGTTAACAATGTCCCCGATGAAATCCAACAGGTGTTGCCCAATGGACATTCACACAACTGCCTCAACACGGAGGGTGAATAAAAAAAGACGGCACTGACTAAACAGTGCTGCAGATGCATGATCAGACTCCACGAATTTGACCCAGTTTGATCTTTGCACAGCAGAGCCGCTCCAGTATTGGCTGCATATCATGCATGTCTGTAATGGTTTATGGTTTGGATATAGACAATTACTCCAGTTCAGAAGTTGCTCAACACCTTCACACACTTGGCAGCTCCAAAAAGCTTTGTGCTTGACACATAAATTATTTCTTGATACACGTATGGATCACGTCTGACAGACACATGGATGGATGGAAACACTGGGACCTCTGGGTACAGATGCATAAAACATAACAAGAATTGTTTATTCACAGAATGTCAACAGCTCCTCCTATGGGTCTGATTATCTGGACTGTAAATCCGTTTGGGGAATAGGCTGTAATTGAATATGTGCTCAGCACCAGCGCTTTAATGAGACACACACATGTGCAGTGGGAAACCAGAGGACAAACTGATAAGTGCAACATGGACTTAATACCTGTAATTCCGTGACAGGGTTTGCTTGTGTGTTTTCAGATGTCTCTGCGGACGTGTTCCTGAAGTTTTTTGGAGAACACTTCTTTGTTTTCTGTAAGAAAGCAGGATACGACACCATGCTCAGGACACTGGGGGGAAATCTGTTTGATTTCATCCAAAATCTGGATTCTCTCCACAGCTACCTGGCTCTGTCCTATCGGGTATGCATGTGTCAAGTCAAAGCTCATTTGTGTAGCACAACCAACATTGACAAAAGTGCTGCAAAGGCTTAAGATGAAAATAAAGATGTGAAATATAAAATGCAAATTAAAAAGGATGAAGAAAACGCCTGGACTATAAACATAAGGCAGGTTGGCTCCATGTATTAATGGTTTAATTTGAACCTGTGCTCTACCATCCCTAAAATCCATCCACCTTTTAGGGAATTAGTGTATGAGTTTTTGTTTAAAGTGTTACATTTTCATTTTTTTTATACAGGAAATGAATGCACCATCTTTCCGAGTGGAGATGACAGATGATGGGAATATGCTGCTTCACTATTACTCGGACAGGAAGGGTCTGCACCATATTGTGCCTGGTAAAAAAACAACCACACCGAGTGAAGTCCTCACTCCACTGCATTCAGGATATATGTCCTGCAAAAACATACTGATCCAGTGTCTGTTACTCCTTTACATTCCTCGCCCCCCCCCCCATGTTCCCTTCTTGCTGTAGGCATCATGGAGGCAGGTTGCCAGAGACCTCTTTGACAGCACAGTGACCATGGAGGTTCTGAACCAATCGGTAGAAGACGAGCGAACGGGGAAGAGGGAGCACGTTGTGTTTCTGGTCAAACAGACCAGCCGAGCCTGCAAGAGCACAGTCCAGGTCTTCTGCAGTCATAGAGAGGTGAGTGTATATGTTCAGTCTTTATATGCGCAGTGGATATTAGGTGTGTTTCTGATTCTCGGCCCACTTATGGTATGTGTGATTTATTCCCCAGGAGGAATTTCTCAAAAGAATGAGGGACAGATATGCGTCACTGGCTGGGAAGAGGAGTGGCTGGGACCTGATCAGAGCATTGGCTCTCTCAGAAAAAGGTCAACTCTACATGTTTGTTCTTAGAATTAATGTATTAAACAAAAAACAAGCAGCACTGACTGACCTTATTTCGCAACCTGGGCTGGAGAGGAGGGCTTAGCAGACAGATAATCAGTTGAGTAAACAGCTTTGTGTAAGACATGAAAAACAACTACATTAAAATGAGTCTGCTGATGCCTAATGGAATGGAGTTATGTTTACACAGTATATATTGAGAGTAAATTATCCAGCCACAATTTAATTGGTGTTTGATTTACTTCCTAGGCAGCCACCAGAGCACCTTCAGTCCATGTTACCCAGACAAGCTGTGGATGGAGGAGAAATCTTTCTGCAATGCTTTTCCCTTTCACATCGTCTTTGACAAAGATGTAAGGCTCCATTCAACTTTGTGGAAGCACTGGAACTATATTTATCTATTAAATTAATCGGCTTATTGTCCGTCTGTTTGTTGACAGCTGAAGATAAGGCAGACTGGCGTGAACATACAGAAGTTTGTTCCAGGTCTTCAGGCCAGAGATGCTACACTGGACCAATATTTCATCATTGTACACCCACAGGTAAAAGATGGTATTTATCGAAACCAATATGGAAAATATACATCTCCTCTTCCTCCAACTTTACTATCATGAAGCCAGAAATATCTTGGATTTGGGAGCTTTGAGATTTTCTCTGTCCTCCAGGTAACCATCACCATTGAGAGCATCAGGAAGTTCATCAACAGTCAGTTTGTCTTGAAGAGCTGCAAAGACACAAACTCCAGCCTCCAACTAAGAGGTGACCCTGCACAACAATGCATAGAATAAATGTAAAATAAAATCTAAATGTGTACCCCCTGTAATTCATGTAATCTGTAGGTCAGATGTTGTGGATGGATTCTCTCGGCTGTATGCTGTACATGTGTTCTCCGAAGCTGAGGAGCCTCCAGGAACTTCAAGATGTTGGCCTGCACCTGGCTGACCTGGCCCAGCACGACGTCACCAGAGACCTGGTTCTTCTCAACCAGCAACGTCTAGCTGAGATGGAGCTGACCAACCAACTGGAGAGGAAAAAGGTAGGACAGCAGATTCTAGGTCATGTAGTCTTTTTTTGCGATAGTCCAGTAAAAGCCGGCAAGCTTTTGGAATCTTTTTTAAACGGATGTGCCTGATCTTTTTAATGTTATGTAGGTGAAATTCCTATGTAGGAGTAAAAGAACATGTCCTAAAGAAAAATGGCCGAACTCAGAGATTCCTTATTGTGATTAACCGTCAATGATATCATTAGAAAGTCAAACACATAATCAAGCATGTAAAGGACAGTTTTCAGATTTTGACAGCGGGAAAACTTTGGGTCATTCAGATTTTTATGTCCCTAATGAAGTTAAGCTCACTGGTTTCATCTGATGTCACTGATAAATACAATTGGGTAGCATCAGCATAACAATGAAATATCCTTGCCAACAGGAAGAATATATAATGAAATATAATTACTCCAAGTATAGAATCTTGTGGAGGTCCATGTCAAAAATGTTGCATATATGCAGAATTCATCATTAACATGCAAAAACTGAAATTAAATGTAATCACTGGTCCTTCAATGCCAATAAAATAACCAAGCCTCTATAATGGGATGCAATGATCAAACATTCACTGAGAGGGTGATTGACAACTTTCAATGGTATCATGCACTTTACAATCTGACTGTGTCCATAGGAGGAACTAAGAATCCTGTCTCGGCACCTTGAGGCTGAAAAGGAGAAGACAGAGACTCTGTTGTATGCCATGCTTCCACGTCATGTAGCCAATCAGCTCAAAGATGGCAAGAGCGTGGAGGCGGGTAAGTCGGCCTGCAACAACCCAGTCGTCCCTATTGTACATATCCGTCTGTTGCTATGTTAAATTGTTTTGTCTTTTCCAGGGGAGTTCGAGGTGTGCACTATTCTATTCAGCGACGTAGTCACCTTCACAAACATCTGTGCTGCCTGTGAGCCCATCCATATCGTTCACATGCTCAACTCCATGTACTCCAGGTTCGACCGACTCACCAATATACACGACGTCTACAAGGTATCATCGCTCCTGTAACATTTGTGCTAGTCTTTTTTTTCTGTTTACTAGCCAAAGACATCAGCAAAATTCCGATCTACAGAAAAGTTCTTGCCGTGACCCTTCAGGGCTCAGTTGGTTGATTTCATAGAACGATAAAAGGTGTCTTCACTTTCTAAACAGGTTGAAACTATTGGTGATGCCTACATGGTGGTGGGTGGCGTCCCAGTCCCGACAGACACCCATGCTCGCAGAGTGGCGAACTTTGCATTGGGTATGAGGATAGCGGCCAGAGAGGTCCCCAACCCTGTAACAGGCAAACCCATTCAGGTGAGTGTGTCAAGTGCTTTTTAATCTGACTTGACAGAGCTGGGTAGTAGCTCTTGTTCCAACCACATAAAAAACAAGTGGATCCCCAATCTGAGTCTTGAGGAAGGATTGAGGATATTATATTAATGCATTAAACTGCATTATGAAGCACTTTCCTCTGCCAAGGCCAAACATTCTTCTTTAGAAAATGACCAAAAATATATAAGAAATTTATGGTGGTTTATTATATAATCCACTTCAGAACTTTACCTAGATAACTTCCACTCTCTTCAGGCCTCTGAGAAGAAAGTGTGCACTAAACAGAAGCAAGAATCAGGGCCACATGGGACATCCCATTGTTTTCTCGTTCTCCAGCTTGTATTTCTGTGCTGACATGGCATTATTGTGGCTTTCAGATCCGTGTGGGCCTGCACACCGGCCCCGTGTTAGCTGGCGTGGTGGGGGAGAAGATGCCTCGCTACTGCCTGTTTGGAGACACTGTTAACACTGCCTCCAGGATGGAGAGTCATGGACTACCTGACCACATTCACCTCAGCCCTTCTACATACAGGTTTGTGTGTGTGTGTGTGTGTGTGTGCACACATATCTTCTCCCACTTCTTCCCTCATCCCCTCATGCTTTCTGCAGTGAGCTCAGAGATACCGGGTTCAACATACAACAGCGCGGGCAGATTGAGGTGAAGGGTAAAGGCCAGATGACCACCTACTTCCTGCTGGGGAACCTGTTGGCTTCAGAAGACGACATCATGGGAAGAGAGGCCGGGAAGACTTGTCTCTACAAGGATGTCCTTCATGGCCAGAGCGAAAAAGGTAAAGAGGAAATGGTTGTCGGAAGTTGTTCATGTCTGTCTTGAAACAATCTACCATATTCCCATGGCGGCTTTTTTTCCCTCTAACATCATGCTCAGGACGGAAAGCTCAAATCATACTACTGCGATTCAGGTTTAGAAGTCATACAAACACAAGGAATCTGACATATGGTTCGCTAATATTTCAATAAATTTAAAAACTTTAAAATGTCTTTCATTTAGACCCTGACAAGGAGCCTGATTCAAGAGCTGACACGCACCCTGATGGAACCAGCGGCCCGCACGCTGTCACCCCCTTCGCCTGGGACATCAGCCCCCCATATGCCACCAACGAGAGCAGCATCCACACACCTGAAAACAACTTCAACAGCAGACTCTGTGTTTTATTCTGACTGAGGATCACTGAAGTTTGACCTTTACAGATTCTGTCTTTATAAATCCCTTCTTGAAATGATACTTTTTTTAAAGCTTTGACTAAATAGAGACATTGGCTCTTAGTTACACTGACTAATCCTATTTTTGTATTGATGTCATAATTCATCGTTCAATTTTCTCTGCCCATGTACCATTGGGTCATTGTTATGTTTTCACCTCTACTCATTTTTGTGGCTTGGATTGATTCTAAGCAAGACTGCACATAAACATCTTCCTTTTAAAGCACTTTGTAACATTATTATGTGCAATAAATACATTTTAATATAATTTTTATTATATAACTGCAGATATAGGCTAAATTCTTAATGCAATTAATAATCTATGAAGACAGATAAACAGGCGTTTGAGTATCTGGATTACAGTTGCCTGTGTTGATGTATTTGGAGATAACGTTTCATTGTTTTTTCTTTTTCTTGCAATAATTAGTAGATTGTGTCTCTCTGTGTCTGTCCCTGTTTATTAGCATGAAATTGCCTGTCCTTTGAGAGATGGATATCAGTGTAGGGTCACTGATGATAGCTCTGCTCCATTTGCACGTCCATTTGTCTGGTACAGCCCACAGATGTGTTTACAAGATTAACTGTTGGCACTTTTACACATGTACAGAAGGTTTTCCTATTTTTGGGTGTACTTCAGTGGGTTCTTTCATTTTGAGCATGAAGGTCAGTACAGTCATCACTAAGGTTATTACACCACCATGTGGTGACTGGGTTGAAATACATATACAGTAAAAAACAGATGGGCATCGAGATGAATACAATAATATTTCAAAATAAACATATGACATGAGTGTACATGTTGGTGTGAGGACGATAAGAACCATGACAGGGTTCTGCACCAGGTCGGTTTTGTTTGAGCGGCTCGTGGGTTTTACAGTGAAAGTGGTTGCTTCAGTTGTGTGTTTCACACTCGCACACTTCATCAGCTCAGCAGCCCTGCTGACAGAGAGGGGCCAGGAGCACTGCTTTATGAGTGTGCAATTTTAGAAATGACTTAAAATGGCACATAAGCACATGAGTAGTGTGGGTGCACGCGCGCGCACACACACACACACACACACGCTCTGTCTCTTCACTGTAGTGGGTTGTATAAGATGATAATGGCTGAGCCAAAATCAGCCCACTTCAGTCATAATGACACGTGGTGTGTGTTTTGTTGCAGAGGTGAGTAGACCATAGAATTTCTTATGTAAGCACGTCGGCTTGAACAGATACAAACACACATTGTTACTCCTGCATGGAACAAGAAGTGCGTGTACCTTTATAATGTATGCAGTTCTTACAGTTCTTAGAAATGTACAAGCATCCTTTTGTCACAGCAGTTTAATTAGATCAGAGACGCTGCTGGCCTCAAGTTTCAAAGAAAACATTACCTCCCATCGGACGCATTAATAAATTATTAAAAGTTTATATTTTGTCCACCCCCTCTCTATGACTGAAGGAGATGAGAGAAAACCCCTCTGTATAATCCAGTACAGCTCAACAGCAGCAGATTAGATTTTGCAAGGTGAGGTTTGCCTACAACTGTCAAGCGAGTGAAGGATTTTACTGAGAGAAACTAAGATGAGCTGAAATGTTATACAGATGTCATGAAGCATTTGACAGCAGTGGTTGTCCGTACTGGTTTGTTTTGAGTATATGAACAAAGCGCTCCTAGAAATTGAAGAGGGAGAGAGGCAACAGTGACGAGGGACAACGGGCTGCTGCAGGGTTGCGAGTGACACTTCTCCTTGAGCGAAATGTAATGTCACCAGACTGCTTGGCAAACACCCAGAATACAAATTTGAGCCTTTTATTGGCGAAGAAAAATAAATAAGCTATAATGAACATTTCATGGACTGTCACTGGTGTCCCATTATATTACATTGTAGCCACAGAGGCAAACTGCTGGGGCAATCCCAGCTGACTTTGGGCGATAGGCATGGTGCACCCTGGCGGATCTCCAGCATAATCACAGGGGCCAATGTACAGAGACTTCACAATTAAACTCCAATTAATCTGACCTCGATCTGCAGAAACGCCACGCAGACACAGGGAGAACATAGAAACTGAGCACAGGAACCCCTAGCAGATCAACTGATGATGTTAGATACTGTGTGATACTGAACAAAGGATGAATGGTTAGGTTTCACAATGAAAAAAATATTGTGAGAGCATCTGTGTACAGATAGAAAGCTCAGGAAACACTTTAGTAGTAGTAGTTGGGATTGTCTCACTCATGTTACAGACGAGGACTTTTCTCGGGTTGGAGAAGAACTCCCTTGTCGTAGCAGTATAGTATTTCTTCCCTCTTGTGCCGCCAGGCTGTTCCTATTCCTGTATGTTGGATTCCCATTTATCATGCACCAAAACCCCACAGTAACTTTTTATCTGATTTCTCTGACTTTGCTGCTGCTGCGTTTGTCGAACACGACAAAGTGATTATGTTTGCTGATTTTAATTTGCATGTAGATGATACAACAAATCCCCCAGCGAGTGATTTTCTTTTTTTATTGGTGTAACTGAACTCAATGGGCTTGACACTGGATGATTCTATCTGTGATCACAGAGGATTTTTTATCTTTGATATCATTTTACATCCGACTCTCTCACACTTTAAAATGACGCCTCACTGGCAGTTAGTCTTCAGATGCACTCTCTTCTTCTTCTTCTTCTTCTCTCTGTGTTCAATCAAAGTGGGTCATCATCTTTGCATATTGATGACACGGTTAACCATTTTAATGATATATGTGCATCTGCTCTAGAAGCCGCTGCCCCTCTCAGGACCACATCGGTTTCTAAATCCGCCACATCTCTCCGGGTAAATGATGACATCCACATGCCGTATACGTGGAACACTGCATGCTTGTCCACTGCACTTAAATGAAAAGACTTGATGATCCTGCTGAATGAGGAATAATTAAACACGTGCAAACTTCTTATATTATTCATCTCATCGCCTCTAACAAACACAATCTTAGTTTTTCTTTTTTTAAACCTGCTGACCCTCTGTTAAATGAACCAGCCTCCAGCATATAATCCCCACCTTTAGCCAGATTGTGAGGATTTTTTCCATGTAGATAAAAAAAGAAAATCAACAAAGTAAGAGCATCTCTCGTGCCCCCCAGCCTCACAATCCCCAAAATCTGTCCCCTCCTATCAAGTCTTTTCCAGCTCCCTCAGTGATTTCATACCATTTCCAAAACGTATTCTTGTCCCTGTGACGTTAAGTCTCCCAAATTACTTTGAAATAAGACATTTACATTATGGCTCAGATCTGTCAGACTGTGTTCCTGCAGTGCTTATGTCCAGTCCCCTTTTTTAAATTTAGGATTCAAGTCCATATCCAGCCCCTTAATCAATAAGACCTTGTGATGGCAATTTTCTTATTTAATACACAAAGTCATACATTGTCTCTCGGTAAGTTCAATTCTACACCTGCAGGTGGACTCACCGCCAAACATCGCCTAGCGTGATGTGTAACAATGAGCAAAGAGCATAGGAAAACCAATTCACTCATACAATCACAAGCCCCTCCCTGTGAGGAGCAAAAGGTCTTCGTCACTCCCTTGATGTAAACTCAGGGTGGACAGACATCCTGTCTCCATCTCTGTCCCAGCCCCCTGGAGTGACCTCTTGCATGAGACCATCTTTCTGCGGACTTTCTCCGCCTGGCCTCCAAGTATAAAGTCGGTAGAAATTCAGGAGAATTCGATGTGTGAACACTTTCTTAATAAAAATGTTTTTAATAGAGTTGTGGTGGTGTTTGATTGGGGTGTGTCATCATGGAGCAGTTGTCCAATAACGTCCCAAGCAAAAGGGACCCTGGTGGGCTCCGCATCAAAATAATCCCCAACACCAAAACCCCCAAAAAGAAACGCATGATACAGAACCACATCTTTCCAATCTTCAAATGATTGGTATCAATATGATATTTAAATAAGGTCCATACTGTGCACACACACCTAACAGTAAAGTTGAAGTGCATCATCCCAGGCTCATCACACTCACACATTTCAACATTGTAGTATTTAACTAAACATTTTAAAACGATGGAGCTTTTGGCAGAGAACTAGTGGCATGGGGCCTCATTAGGAGGTTTCCCACCATGTTGTCATTGGAGTCTCCTGTACATAGCCAATCATAGACTTTTTTTAAGGAGTGTTCTCACAAAATTGTTGTTGCTGTGGACTAATGTAATCAGCTGTTCTTGGCGGTCCCCTCAGGCAATTGCCTACTTTACATTTATCAACTGACTTTAGTAAACAGTTAGAAATGTGAGCAAAGATGGAATAACAGAATTACCACGACAAAACATGGATATTCCTTGTACAGTAGAAAACATGGATCATAACATTGCAATGCTTTGTGGATGGTAAGACAGGAGGAATAATGAGGTGAGAAGGACGAAAAGACCAGCACATGGAGCACGATCCTCACTAGAGCCCGAGGGAATCACCAACACAGCGACACGCAATTAACCTCCTCGGGTGAGGGTCAGTGTTGCTTGTTTGCATCCCTTGTTTTACTTTACCGGCTGAATATAGTCTGAACAGCGACCAGCACTAGTGCACTGGGACCAAAAAGGAAATACTGTGGTAACTGTGTGGAAAATCAATTTGGATTTGTGTGAAAATTCATAATCCTTATCAGTCCCACAGACGGCAAATGTGAACACTGACACAATAATCGCTGATGTGTGTGCAACCTGGACTTTCTGGACTCTGCAGAAAAGAGAGGAAGATGAAGATGATGCCAGGGTGCAGCTCTTAAGTTCCTCCTCCTCAGTCCTGGGTTTCAATCCACTTTTCTCTGACATACTCAGTGTGATGACAGTAAATAGTTGTTATTACCTCAGCCAAGTAGGTTATGTCCTCAGTCTGGATTTACGCAAAAAGTAACACTGCGATATAGCATGTTTTTCAACATTTGAACACGAATGGATTTTCTTCTAACGCTGCGACACAGTGCATGCTCCCTGCACATGTGGATATTTTCCGTTTGTCAAAAGTAGTTGGGATATTCACAGTATGATTTTTGGTAAACGCCGCCCCTCCGAACCTCCCACTGCTGTGGGAAACAATCGAAACCAAGCAACCCTGGCATCATGTTGGTTCGATCAATAATCCTACATGCAACTGAAATAATGAATAGGCTGTGTAACCATAGTTACGGTTTTCATCATATTTTGGGGTTATGTTTCAATCATAAGTTATCGTCTTTCTTTTTGAGCTGTGTAGTTCACTAGTTTCATTGTCATTCAGCACTTTAATCATTAAGGTTAGTGGTACTTTTTTTTTTGACAGATCAAATTTACAGATCCAAATGATAGTGAGTAAATCTGTGGCCTCGGGGCCCCCGGGCTGTTTCCCCATCTTGTTGGAAATCCAGCCTTGGCCCCAAGAAATGTTAGCATGTCACAGTCCATCAGCAGTTCCCCACTTCACAGATGTGCAGTGGAGACATGTGACGGGTCGGAGAGGAGGCTGGTGGGACAAGGGCCTCATCTGCACAGTTGGCTCTCATGATGCTTCAAAGTTGGTGGGAGCAGCCTTGGAGGCAGACCTTGAACCTCTCGGGCTGCAGCCAATGCTCAGTGGAGCTTACAGCAGGCCACAAGTGGGTATGAAGGGTGAGTTGCTAGGCAACGCTCACGCACAGAAGTGAGTGCTGTTGTAGCGAGCGAGAGAAGCTTGCAGTCAGTGTCAGATTGGTGCAGGTTCACTGGCTGGGCTCTTGCAGGCTTGAAGAGCTACAGCACTCACCCTGTCGGCCAAGAGGCCAGAGGTGACCAGGGGCCGTGACCTTATAAATGGATGAAAGAAGTGTCAGTAAACCTTGTGATAGAAATATGACTTTAACCAGCTACACAGTGCAGTATAATTGTGAAACTTGTTTTTCATTGTCATTATTCTTTCTATTTCATGAGTCACATTCTGTTCTTAGTTCTTCTCCCTCAGTGGAAGTCCCTGTAAAGGTGACCATGGAGGTGTCTGACCACATTGTAAGAACTGAGGTTGCAGTCCAGTTTTGGTTAAGGCCTTACTACCCTAAATGTTGCTATTACACAACCTGTAGTAACCTGTAGTAAGGACAGAGGAGGGTGACGTCTGTTGCTCTCAATAAGGGGCGGCCGGACTGATTGGATGAGAGGTCAGTTTAACTAAGCTGTTGTTAAGTGTACTTCACTGAACAACCATTTGTACTGGCTTTAATGAATAGCTTGCTTATTGGCACAAATTGGGCACTGGATTAAAAATCAGCATTGGTTTAAAATCAGCATTCTGATACACTTCAACCTCAGGAGTTTAGTCTCGTCAGGACCCCATGTTCGTCAGTGAGTAGGGCCACATTGATCAGAGATACTGTCACTAAGGCTGAATCTCAACGTCTGCCCCCCCCAAGGACTCAAGCCCTAAACCCTTATAGACCTATATGACATCAACTGGTAAGTGATTGAGTGTGAGAGGCAGCAAGGGCTCAAAATGGTATAAATAGATTTGGACAACTCATTGCAGCATGTTACGCTACCTTGACTGTGGCTAAATGCGAGTCTGAGAACCAAACTCAAGTCAGCTTAAGTCAGTGTTTGCAACCTGTGTTTTTGCCTCTTGAGTCCACACCTTTGTGTTAAAAAATGTTGGCCATATTGTATCGAGTGGATTGTCCCAGTTCAGGAAGTTCCCAGAGCCATGGGAAGTGCTCTCCATGGACAGAAGTACTGTAGCTACATACTTCCATCACAGGCAGCCTTCTATAGATCTCTGCTCATCATACTTAGCCGTTCAACCAGCTCTAGCCTGCGGTCTATGGCATATCGTCCTCCAGCCAGCTCTTTACCCCCCAACTGTGTCTCCCAACTCCCCCTGAATGTTTCTCTGGTGTGTTGATTGACCGTAGAAAACATCTTGATGTGAGGCATTTTGTCTGAGAGACTGGGTTAAAGAAGGTTTGTGGTCATAACACACCGGGGAAAGAAGCAGCAGGGGTCTCCTCACGCTTCACCATGTGGGATAGTTGGGGTCTGGACCTTAGCTGCTGAGAGTGGGTGGAACACTTCCTCTTTGTTTGATGCATTCATCCATGGACTTCATTAAAGATGAAGAAGCTCTCCACGAGATCCCCATCCCCTGCTGTCCACATTAACATAAGTCTTATTACAGGAAGGTTCCTTCTTCTGCTTTACCAGCTGCCAGAGGGAAATGTTCTCCGAGCTGTCATCTTCAGAGCCCCGGCACTCCCTCACCGGTGGCTTGGAGCTGTGTTAACGACAGGGGTATCTGGGGGGGAGGCAGACTAGTGCATGACATTAGTGCTAAATTAGAGTCCTTTCATTCTATGGGTTAAAAGATAGCAGTTCTATTTAAATAGTCCTTTCATCCTGTTGTCATAGATGCATGTGCAAGCAGTTGTTGATGGTGGACCAGAAGAAATGCTGAGAAATGTTGCCAGCTAAGCTAGGACATCTGATAGTGGTATGAAGCCTACATCAACGTGTCTTTAGTCTTGTGTATATGCTGAAAAACAGCTCAAACTTCATGTTGCAGCTTCTTAATCAAACTATAGCTGCTGTCCTTTGTGTGTGTGCAGTACATTGTCTCAACTTGTCAAACTTACTGCAGATGTTGCATGGAAGTGATAAATCGATGTAATCTGCCTGTTTCCCCTTCAACTGCTGCCTCTACACACAACGGGACAGTTTCCACACACATCTCTGGATGTGTACAATAATGTGAGCCAGAGTGGAAGCTGAGTCAAGGGTAGTTTGACGATAGCTCGCTACAAGAAAAGCGTGCTTGTCAATCACCCATCAGAGATACCAGGTTTAATCCTAAATGTGCAAAACAAAATGCCAATGAAAAATGGAAGAAACAATGAGTAACACAAGCTGGAAGTCAAGATAACTTCCATACACAACAGCCTGCTGCCACCACAAGTGAGCAGTAAATTACAAAATGTATGCAAATAGGAAACATAAGGTCCTTTTGTAGGACAGAATACTGCTCTGAGATCAGATGTACTTCCACTTTGGTGTCATCTAACTGATGTCCATGTTTACCTGTAATAGAATTGACTTCTGTGACACACCCTGATGACATGCCACTGGTGTGGAGGAACTCATACAGATCATGGATCACTTCCGAGCATGTTGTTACAGGAAGGATCTTGTGAGCATTGATTCTTACGTCATCATTTATATCTTAACTCCATCCTGTGGCTCAGGGGACGGAGCAGATCGGCTGCAAACCGGAATGTCAATGGTTTGGTCCCTGACTCCTCGGGTCTGCACACCACAGGACAGACAAGAGTCAAACATAAACACAACAAACAGCCAATTAGTAAAACAGACACAAACACAGGGTTGTATTGCACATAAAGAGAGTTCTTGTCATAGTCTATAGATTGGATGGGACCCATTGATTTACCGACAGCTGCTTCATCATTAGTGTCCATCATCAGTCATTAAACTCAAAGCTGTAATAGTTGGATTCAAATCCCCCCCCCCCCTCTCAGTCTGTAATGTTAAAGATTAACGTTATGGGAGCACTGACATGTATTTTTGATTTATTAAGCATCAGCAGGGTCTTTGTTCACAAATGTTTTATTAGCAGCACTGTGTGTGAGAATGCTGACTTCACAGCCTGGAGGATCTTTTTAATTAATTTAATACATTTTCCATGTCTCTGTGTGATGGGTGTGGATCCTCCACGGGTGGAATGATGCATCACCCACCCATCAACAGCACGGGCAGCTGAGACCACCCTTGCTGCACATGGATAACTTGGAAACACGGCAGCTGAGATGAACATTTCAGTGGTTTTTCCACCATATTTTGATTTAGAAATGAGAAGCTGACTGAGATTAAAGCACTGACTCAGCTTTAAAGCCGCGTGTGTTCACATCCTTTCTTTCCTCTTGGCTCAGCGGTCCGTCTGAGCTCTCAGCAGGCCGTGCACCGTGAAAAGTTCAGCCACACAACGCAGCACGGACAGCTGTTGATGCATGTATAGCGTGAGCAACATATCTCTTCCCACAAACAGTAGGGCGGATTGATCTTTGTTTTGGAAGATCGAGTTGCAGATTCTTACACTAGTGTTCTGCAGCCTGTGCACGCTTTGCTCCTCCACTGCTGTTGTTGCATTGTGTGCACACAAATATGCATCATGCATGCAGGGGTCATGGCTTGAGGAAATGATGAGCTATGTTACAGCTGTAAATGAAAGCATTGTGAAGAGGGATGTGTGTGGAGCCTGTTCACTGTGGCAGTATTGGCCAATTGTTTGAATTTGTTGCCAGGACGACCGCAGCATGTGAAGTTTGAGCTGATTGGAGCTCACACAGAAGAGGGGAGAGAGACTATGGGTCTGTGCTGTGGACAGGTCAGTGTAAGGCCTTGAGAGCCCCAATGTCATTCTCACACACACACACACACACACACACACACACACCTGTTGTTGATTAGACATGATTTTCAGCTTATAGGCTGTATTTGTACAAAGCACTTACTTTGACTTGGAGGACCAGAACTGCCAAAATTAAAAAAACAAATAAAGAAATAAAATAACAACTCCGTTATATAAAAAAACAAATGCAGATAGAATAATAAAATAAAAATCATAAATAATGTAATAATATAAACATTGATTAAATCCTGTTTACTTCGTGGCTGTGGCAAACAAAAGTGACAGCTTTAGGTGAGACTGTTTATGCATGCTCTAAATAAACAAAAAATGGTAATACTTTGAATGGTAAAATTACATGAGTGGTTGTATTGTATATGAAAGGTAATATTGCACATGAAAAAGGTAATATTGCATTTCTATTGTATCTTATTGTTTGTATATATATTGTATATGAAAAATCGACATAACAAATACATATTATCAAACCAAAACAAAGATTCAATCAACGAGGATTGGCGGAGGGAAATTGACATCACAAGTGTGTGTCTCTCGCTCTCTCTCTCTCTCTCTCTCTCTCTCTCTCTCTCTCTCTCTCTCTCTGTGCGTGTGTGTGTGCGCGCTCACCCGCCCGCTCGGAGTGAAGCGCGCAGCTCTGGAGAGTCTGGAAACGCGCGACAGAAGCGCAGCGGACGCGCACATGATTCCGGGAGAGTCGCTCAACGGCGAAGAAGTGACAAAGGGACGAGTTGATATTATGTTCTGCTTTCTATCATTTGCTCCTGTGACAGATTCTTCATCATCTTCATGCTCATCCTCATCACCAGCCCCAACAAACTGGTTCTAATCAAAGAGAAGAGAGAGACATGATAAGAGAGGGATCAACAGTGAGGAGGAGCGGATGAGCGCGTAGAGAAATAAAAGGGATACTGGTGGAAAAGTTGGAGGAGAGAGGACCAGGGTCTCAGGTCGGCTGCTGCTGCTGCTGCTGCTGCTGCTGCTGCTGCTCCGCCATGCACCATGAGTAACGACAGCACCGGAGCTGAGGGGGTCGAGCCCCTCTGGAACTTCAGCGGTGAGTGAACGACTCAAATCATGAAGTTCTCCAATTAAAGCTTGGACCATACAGACAGGCATGGAAGTGGGGGGGTCAATAATGCGTGGCAGGTGAGATTCTAACCCCAGATTATGCGTAGAAATAAAAAAAAAAGTTCTAATAACACTGGTGCATTTCTCTGTGTTGGAATAACCACCATGACCCTTTTAATTAATGTAGAAAATGGATAGGTCTGCATTTATCAAATAATTATTCTTATAATACTGACAGAGAAGACACAGCATTGTGTTCATCTTTTGAATAATTGAACAAGGGACTGTGTGTGTGTGGTCCATGATTATTCTTTATTATTCTTTATTCATGTTCAACCCTTAAAACTAATGGTTGCGTGATAAAATCCTCAACAGGGCTCAACAGGTAAAATATAATCTGACACAATCCCAAAATATCAACATTCATTTTTTTATGTTAACGGTGGAAGTTATTATTTCTTTTTTGTTAAAGGCAGCTCAGGGCAAAGAGAAAAGGAAAAAAGGGAGAGAACGGAGCGCAGGAAGGCAGGAGGTGGAGAAGGAGGTGATAACAAGGCAGAGGGAGAGAGAGAGGAGCAACAGAATTAGGTTTTGGGGAGATTAAAAAGCCTGAATAATTACCTCCTCTACCCCTTTCCCCCTCTCTGCTGCGCTCCTCTCTTACTTTTCCTCAACACTTCTTCTTTCCCCTCATCCCGTCTTTTTCCCCTCCTCTTTTCGTGTCTTTACCAGTAACAAGGTTTGAAATGAGAAAGGTACACAAAAGACATTAGTCCAGAGGGAATAAATGCATATATGCAGGTTTTTTAGGTGTAAATGCATCGGCACTGTGCAGCTCAGTGCAGCTAATTGACATGTTGTGAGGATCCCACAGTGTGTGTGTGTGTGTGTGTGTGTGTGTGTGTGTGTGTATCACAGACCTAAAGAGGTGGAACTGTTGTTGTTGAGGCTGTTACTTCAGACATGCTGTGTTTGTATTAAGCTGTAAGATACTCGTTTTATATTTAGCCTACCGGGTGGAGAATATGCACAATATTAGACACACCCGACGACGTAGTTCCGTCCAGCAATCAATACAATCATTAACGGTACAAAGTCAACAACCTCAAAACTAAAATAAGTGTCTCAGGGAGGTTGTTTGAATTGGTTGTTTTGATTTTGTGCGACTTGGTTTGCAGTGTTTCTGTGTCCCCATGTTTATGATAGCGTGTAGTCAAAGGTAGTCCTCACTTCCCCTGGTGACATGGTGACACATACAAACGACAGGTGAATGAGTTACTACTTTGTTATACTCAAAAGACGCCTTTTTTCCTCCCGGAAGGAAAAGAGCTGCAAGGCTCTGTATGATCGAATGATTGACAGCTCTGAGTTCTGGATGAAACATCAGGGGGTTGATGTAACATCCCCCCCTCTTCTCCTTTTTTTTTCTTCTCTGATTCCTCACTCGTCTCCTCCCCTCCATCAGTGGCTCCTCGCCTCCCTCGTTCACCTCTTACATGTCTCCTCTCTTCCCTCCTGCTCTCCTAATTCTATCCTATTTCCATCCTTCGCTTCTGCGGCAGAAAAGATCCCTGCGGTGTAAAGGCGTGTTTGTTTGTCTGTTTGTGCATCTATATGCTTCAGTGTGAATAAAGAGTTCTGGATGAGGGGGTGTGTACATGATTATATGCATAAAGCAGTGTAAGAGGCTAAATGTGTGTTTGTGTGTTTAAGTGTATATCTACTGTAGCAGGCATGTGAATTTGTTTATGGGCAAGGTCATTTTACGATGAGGTTTTCTTTTTCCCTCCATTTAAAACAATACATCATGTACATAATTGATATTTATTTGTATATTCTGGTAGAGGTTAAGCTGCTGTATTACGTTTTTTTGATGGTGCATAATGTTTTAAATTCACAGGAATTGAAATTTTACTGCACCAGCATGTCCATCAACAGCCGCCTCTGCACAGGGAGCATATACAAAATTGTATTTATTTCAGCAACAGCCATTCAGTCCTTTCTGCCCGTGATGGAAACAATACAGAGGGGCACAGGTCTGAAAGCTGCCTGGGACCACGGACCAAAATATGGTCCGACCAAAAGAGGTTGTCTCGGTTTGGATCATTAGCAGCGTTTACATTTTTGATTAGTTTGGGGTTTTAAATTAATAGAGCAGCATAATCTGCCCCCATGCTTGTGGCCATTGGATCACGTAATCTCTAGATCTGTTTTCTGCTTTTTGCCAGACTGTATGTGCAAGTTGCACAGGACTTATATTCACTTTCGGTCATTTGATCATTTCCAAACAAAACAGCATGGACTATCCACTGTTTTCCACACAATTTGCTGGTGAAAGCTGATGACAATGGAAAGTGGCGTCTTCCTCTTCTCAACAAGGCACGGTTTAGTGCACCACTGCCTCCCACTGCTGTAGTTACATCATTGCCACTTAAGATCCGTGAGGGCTCCATCGGTCAACACGATATTGTCTAAATCCACATCATAGGGCACATTTATGTACTTTCTACATTATTCTGGCTGGGCATCAAGTTTTTGTTTCTGGAGCCTGGGTGATTGGAGTGAGTGAAACTGAACCCACTGAAAAACAACTGGTCAACACCACAAAAAGGTTACTCTAACTAACTAGTCGTTCCAACTCAGAGCCTTTCTTGTCAGATAACTGCTCCTAGTTTCCGATTGAAATGCCCATAGAAGTTGGCAAAAGCCTATAATCACTGAAGCGGCTTGCAGGGATGCAGGAGTCATCAACATTGTTTATTATGGGATGGTTCATCGGGGTGCTTCCATCATGTTCCCAGGAGGAACAGAACACACACTTCGTTGCTTTTAACTGAAGCATGGTTTCGACATGCTTCCTCTATTAGAAAGAGAAGAGTAAAATGGAGGGGAACAGAGCTGATGGCTCTGACCCACATTTTTTTCCTCTAATTAATTTGAAGGAATTGTGTTTTCATCTTCTGGTGCTGGGGCAGAGGAGAGCTGTATATAGGAATAATAGCATATTGTAACGACGCCTTTACAGTACCAGTATCATCTCATACAATCGGTAGATGTACTGCAATCTTCAACGTTGTTTCCAATGTGTAATGGCCCCAGTTACCACGTGTACATGTATGTTCTATGGCCGCATCTGTGTCTAGGAGTGACTGTGTCAGCCCCAGATGTTATTACTGGCACGTTCCCTGTGAGCTGGCATCCAAACGGGCACAGACGCGTGTGAAGTTGGAGAGAGTGTGTTGGATGCAGGGGGCCGATAGAGGAATTAAGAGGTAGGGGTCTGACGAGAGGCAGATGAGGATTTATTCCAACTGTTCACAGCAAGAAGTGACAGCTAGTCTGCTATAGGATTAGAGCTGATTGTGCCAACATTGCTCATATCTTTCTTAATTCATTTACCCATCATTAAACATAAAACATTGTGCCTATGTGTGTATAGATGTAATAAAAAAAGGGCAGAATGGGCTTCAGAAATATGAATAATGCTAATTCTCAAATACTGACAGATACCTCAACAGTCAGCGTTTGAACCTGGGATTTATTTGACAGTCTTATCTCAGCGACATCCCACCCCACCCACCCACCCACCCCACATTTCCATGATTCATAGGAATAATTTATCATATTTCAGGGAGAAACCTGCTTTTCAGATGCAAAGTCAATGTTTCCTCCTCGTCTGCCTAATTTCTGGGTGAATTCGATGTGATGCGCGTTCTCGGAATCCAACGTTTTGTGCGACATTGACGGCAACCTCACAGCGACTAATGGATGGAAATGAATAGGGCAGGATAACGGAGCTGTGGGCCTGACTTAATTCTGTTATAGCACCGATAGAATTAGTGCTATGGAAAGGTATTTGAATTCCAGCTTAACTGAATTCATTCTGACGGCTTATTTAAAAATATGTTATATACTATTCATTTCCTACAGTTTTCATAAAGAGAGAAAATGATTACAAGAGTTATCAACATAAAATTGTCTATAATGGTAATATAATAGAAGAATTATGATTTAATGCACCAGTTTAAAGGTTCAGTGTGTAGAATTTAGTGGTGGAGTTGCATGTTGCAGCTGAATACCCCTCACCTCACCCTCCCAAACAGGAAAGAGAACCTGTGGTACCTTCAGTTGCTGTAAAAACAGTTTAGCTTGTAGAGTCTGGGCTACTGTAAAAAAAAATATGGCGGCCTCCATAGAGAGGTCCGCCATAAAATGGCTCTAGAGGACTCGAGCATAGAACAGAACACGGCTGATTAATGGCTTCTTGAATAATGTCGCCATTAATTACCCAAATCTAATGTGACATTTCTGCTGGACTAAGTTTAGCTCCGATATCAAACTTGAAATACCGCGAGGCAGTGTTCAGGCACCGGCTCAGTAGTTGTAGAAGGAGCAGCTGAGTGTAACAGTGCAGGGTGTTTAATTTCTAAACGCTGTTTTTATGTTATGTTTTGGTGGTGCCCCAATGTAGGGGCTGCATCTTTTGTTTAATTAATTCTACCCAGCCCACGAAGACCGCCTCCTTCAGAGCAATGAATCCTGGGATAGGTTGGGCTGGGATAGATCCACCCCATTGGAGCCTTAGTTTCTCAGGGATGGAGGGACGCATTCGAAGGAGCCTTAGAAATGGGACAGCCTCTGTGGACACGTCTCTATAGCTGTGGCTTCAGATGCGTCCAGATCTCTTCTTCTTTGCCCTTGTTTTAGTTGGCACCGCCAACATCTGGAGCGGTGAACAAACAGCTGGCTGAAAACATTCAATAATTCTGGTAAAAGGTGTTGTTTTACAAATCTGAATAAATGCTGATCAGTGACAACAGCTGTTATATGCAAAGGGATCAACATGTCAAATAATGTATCTGTTTTTTTGTGACACCTCTACACACATTCTTATACTGTTATTGTGTTTTAATAAAAGTTTCCTGCTATCACAACCGACCAAGGACGCTGTATAGAGAATAGTAATCAGCAGTCATTTTCAGGCGGGTTATTATATAATCAAATCATATAGGAAATTAAACATCAGACTTCCATATTAATGAGAACAGCTCTGTCTTTTTTTTTGCTTTACTGGCTCACAGATTCCAACCCACTGGGCTGGCTTATGCCATCATTTGGAAAAAGCTCTGTTTATCCAAGGAAACACCAAGCTGGAGTTTTAAGGATTTACACACTCTGGAGGCCGTTGTGGAGAAGCTCCAGATTCGGGGGGGAGAGGAGCAGTCAGAGGGATGAAACCGGCTTAATGTGGGGGTGAACCGCTGATTCTGTTCACATGTGGGACTCAAGGATGAGCTCGTGGTGGCTGGTGAAAGTGTCTCCAAGTTTCAACAAATACACCTTTTGTTAAATTGGCAAACCAGTCATGGGCAAACCAGTCATGCCGATACAAAGACGGGTACACACACACACTGCAGACGAGAGAAGTACTTCCCGCAGATTATAACACAACTTTACCAGAATCTCTTGTTGACCAACGGAGTAATGCTCATCCTTGCTGTTGAGGGGTGCCACCCTGATACAGTAAAGGCTACAGATCCAGCAAACAAGTCTAAAATGGTAGAATGTCAAATCAGTGTGGGGAGCACTGTCTGATTTTTGATTTGAAATAACAGCAGCAGTCTAAAATAAATCATGAGGCTATTGAAGATGCACACCACTAGAAGAAAAAACAAAAATCATTCATAGAAATAAATATCTTTGATGCATGGAATCGTAGACCTCTCAATCACAATCAAATTGTGAGGTACCTAGAGATTCCCACCCCTACTTCAGACAGGCTCTTTAATTTAGAAACATGTTCAGCTGTCTATTTAGCCAGTTCATTTTAGCAGAAGTGTAGAATTTGCACTATACCTTAAAAAAAACTAAAACTGTAAAAAAAGTAAAAAGCTTTGCGGGCAACTTCAAATTGTCATCTCTCATTTTAACTTGACTACATTCTAACCGTGCTTGTCTTGGTTCGTTGTTCCGGCACATTTCAACAACTATTGGATGGATTCTCTCTTTTGTGGCCATTGGCTCTTTGTTTTGTTTTGCAATAGACGCCAGCAAATGGAAGTCGGTGCAGAATCCAGTGTGTGAGACAGATGAAGCACATTTTTACATCAAAGATGTTGCTCTGACTTGAGGGAAAGCCAGCCATTGTGTTGAGGGATTATGCACTTGTGCGTGTGTGTATGACTATGTGTGTACGTATGTGTGTGTAGTGGCTGCACTTAAACTCAGGGAGTGGGGGTGTAATTGGGCCACAATACAAAATATTTGGGGGGGAGATATGGGTGAGAGAGAGAGAGAAAAAAAAGGTATTAAGTAAGTTATCTGGAGAAATAATACTTGTAGTGAGGTAGAGAGGCTCCATTACTGTGTGTGACTGTGTCAAATAGAATACCTAATGTTGCTGTGCGTGCACACACACACACACACACACACACGCAGAGAGCAGATCTCTGCTGGCTCTGCACTGTGAAGTATGGATTGGCAATGCTATGATGTGCTTGGGGGGTGTCAACTCTTTCTCCCCCTCTGTCAGTCTCTCTCTCTCTCTCTCTCTCTCTCTCTCTCTCTCTCTCTCTCTCTCTAGCCACACACACACAGACACACTTTTAAAATTCAAAGTGGAACATGAACGAACCAGTAGCTTTGCCTTTGCCAGAGGAAAAAGAGATGAAGAGATGAAGCGAAAGGGAGGAGAGAGTGGAGTGTGTGCAGATGGAGAGACAAATGGAGTGGGGGGGGGGGGGGATTTGATCAAACTCCCTCTGACCTCGGTCAAACGTCATGAAAGTAGATTTCATTGTTTGAATGTGTGATCTAAGGTATTGTCTTAAAGCTGAGGAATATAGGCCATCACTTTAAATGTCAAAATATTCAAATATAACCTACTTATTGCTGTGAATGGAGCAACTGCAAGATGAAAAAAAACATCCCCCTGTCAGGTGACTGAAAATGAACACAACTCCCTCTCATCAGACATACCAGCCTGTGTTGATATAATAAGCACGGCTTCTTGTAGAAATACTGATGGCAGCATCGGTACTTGGTATCTGATTTGATCAAGCGTCATTACAAAACTCTGCTTCGTAACACAGTGGAGCCATATCTGTGAAACTAATTTGAAATCACTCAACAGGGGGCGCCACTAATTGCACGAGTCTGGAATAAATTGTGACAAAAATCATTGAATCTGTTGAATCATCACAGAAACCTAGGTGTTATGCCCAACTGAGGTAGAATTGACCAACAGGTTGCACCTCAGATGGTTTCCACATGGCCGTATATTATTTCTGTGAGGATTTTACTTTGAAACTGGGCCTCTGTCCAATTAGTCTCTGGAAGTTAAGCATTACATTTGATGATTTTATTTGAGGAATTTATCTTCTTCTGTCTCGCCATGTGCAGTTTGCAGGTCTTTAGAGTAGTGAATAGACATATACAAAATCTTGTATGGATGTTGTGTGAGCACTGCCACCCACTGCTTCCACGTTGTGAGGCCCTGGTCCGCGCAAGATAAGTGTTGACAGTTGTCGGATAAAGAAAATCTCTTCAGCTCATGTGGTCTTAATGACGCTAATGAAGTTTCTTCTCCGGCTGTTATCAACTAGGATGCAGGCGCCGCCTTCGACAATCTGTTAATCAAGCTGCAGCACAGGTGGAAGCCGTAGAATTCTTCCTGTGCTTTTACCGCCTCGATCCATTTTGTCGGCTGTGTTTCATAATATCATCACTGGTGGCAGCGGAGGAAGCCGCCTCGCCTCCTCAGTTTGTTTCTAACTCAATTCTGGTTTTATTTTTACTTCCTCCTTTTGGGATTGTGGTAACCCATCATCACTGAGCTGAAACCCCCGGATCTGTGTGTAACACTGCCCTGACGCCTGAAATACCCCTTGTGTTACCGAGCCTGCACTGGCCCCCGGCCGCCGCAGCAGAAGCTTTCAGGGATTATGGATGTCAGAGGAGTCGAGTGCTCACTATGAGGCTCACAGAGCAAATCTTACACTCCACATAGAAATAACATTATTAGGGAGACACATGTGTAGAAATCTGAAGAAAACATGTAATTAAACACATGTAGAGTTGAAAATCCTCTTGTGTGCACCAGGCCTATAATGCTCAGGTTGTGAAGTGTGATACAGACTTCTTGTCCCCACTGATTATTGTTCCTGATGGCATCAGAGCAGCTGGAGTCTGATCCGGTTTGATATCATGTATGAGAGGGTGTGTTCTCCCTCCTGTGATGTCTCTATACTGTCTCTATACACTTCACGTGCTGTGTGTGAGCCAGTGAGTCAGTGACGTGGAAGCAAATGGCGTCACTGAAAGGGACTACAACCTCTGTGTGTACGTGCAAAATCATTCATGAAGCATGGATGGATTTTTACTGAACTTTTGGAGCTTATTGGTCAAAAGGTAATAATAAAATAAAATACATGTTTTGCAAAATCTCACCACAATTAATACAGAGACAATCTTAGCTTATATTGATCAGAAAAGTATTCTCCATCCAAGGTATAATGTCATCAAGACATCACTATGAAGTCAAAATATGGTCCCAATGCAACCACTAAGATTAGAGCTAATGTCCATAGAAATCCAGGAAAAGTCGATGTGAGGTTCGCATCCCCCTGTTTATGTGCATGTTCAAATATTTTAAAAAAGCATCCAGTCTTTAAAGACACTGCTCCATTGTGCAACTAGAGGTCAACAACTCCACACGGTTGTATTAATCCAAACTGTTACTATAGTTGTGATGAAGAGGCCAGACCTGTCTTCCCCTCACTGCCTCTCTCCCTCTCTGTATTCAATTCTGCCATAAAGTTTCCACCTGCTACACACACACTTGTAATTACAGTTCCCTCTGCTGCAGCGCTCCCAATAATAAATTAGTTTAAATTAATTTATTCTCCCCTTTTCCACATTTTTGCACCCTTCACCGAACACATTAAAATACTGTAAATGTTGCACTTTTTTTGCATTTGAAAAAGTGCTGCAAATCTGTAATCAAACTTTTTTTTTAATCACACAGAAAAACTTTCAGCAAACTCAGTCTTGTTCCAATCCCAAAAGCGTCTGCTGCTCAACACGGTTTGATTTTCTGCCACTTCTGCCTTCTGGCATTTCCCTCTGCCAGTGTTTTAGCTTCATGACACTTGGGCATCTCCGTTACCTTCATCTCATCCGTGGTAACAACCCGGCACCCTTTTCTTTATCGATCCACGTTCCTCCCTCCTCGTCCCACAGCTCCTGAGGAGAGAGGATACGCGAGACCTTTGTTCACCGCAGAAACTGCATCACCACCAATTTTTACTCCAGAGTGTTAATAAAGATTTTGATTGGCATGGTGTCGTCCAGCAGCAGGAGCGAGGGTGGAGGTGAAACCACCACCATGTTTATCTTTAATTACCTCATCTCTTAGCCCACACTCATGCGGAAATGTTGCAAAACTAACTTTTCCATCTGCATATCTCGTCCACAAACAAATGGTCTTTTAAGTCACTAACACTGAGATTTTTTACAAGCACATTCCAAAGTGCAAATTTGTATCTTACCCTAAAGTCCTTCCACCTTCTCGCCTCCTCCTCAGCTTCCTCACCTCGGCCACCTCTAGCTCCACCTCCTGTCTTTTCATCAGCACAGGTGTCACTCCCTCTGTCGCGCATCGCTCCTGACACTCCTCTCTACTCCCCCATCATGTCTGCACTCTCCTCTACATCTTTCCTTCCACCAGTTGACACCCAACTCATCCCCCTTCCATCTTCCCCACTCAGTCTTTGCTCCTACCGACTCCCACAGCTCCGCCTCGCCAGGTCTCCCATCAACTTGCTCCACACTCGCACTGGAGATCACCATGTCATCCGTGAACATCACAGTCCATGGAGACCCCTGCCTGACCTTGTCTGTCAACCTGTCCATCGCTAGTGCAAACAAGAGACGGCTCAGAGCTGATCATTGTAATTCCACTGGCACAACGCAGAACTCCTACATGCTTCTGTACAACACCACACCCCTTCTGGCACCAATCGGTCTTATACTTTCTCAGTATATATTCATATAGTGTATATTAATCATTCGGTCTGTAACAATGAACTGGTATTGTTATACTGAACTGCTCCAGTTGGCTCATTTCCTTATGATGAATAAAATGTACTCGCGTTCCTGAACGTATGAACCTCTGGTCAGATCGTCACACGTGTGTCCCACTGATGATACTTTGAACATTTCAGTGCCACAAAAATAAAGGCAATGTTGTAAAAGAAATAAAAAATTATACTCTCATCATGCAGCCACGTTAATAAAGACTAATCTTATTTTATAAAGTTACTTTTTACCTCTTGGTAGGAGGTAATAAAATGTGTTTTCTTGTTTTGGCAGAACAAGCAGTGTTCACACCAATGGTCTCTCTCTACCATAGTGACGCCTGCACACAACAGACCCATTGGGCCAATAATTAGGTTGATACTGTGGGCTGTGCATTGGGGCCCTGTGGGTTTCGTGTGGATTTGCTCTAGTCCACATTTCTGAGAAAGAAAAAAAACAATAGTGGCCCCACAGGGGCTTGTTTGCTAGAAAATTGCTGGACCAGCGTTCTTCCCCGACGGGCATTTTGGATCTCTTCTTCATTTTAAACCTTTTCTCAAATTTAAGATGAATATTTAGCTTTCAGCATTGAGGTGTAAAGAGGGAGGTAACCCTATCTGCTCACCTCTTCCTCCTCTGGGGAGGAGATTGGGAATAAAGACAAGAAAAAGATGCCGGGAGAGGTAACAGAGCATGGAGCATAAATATTCTGAAAACACATCCAAACGAAGACAAAGCTCACCCTTACAAGATATCAAAAAATGATGGGGTGGCAAAGTATTTATTCCAGGATTCTTTAAAGGCATCCTAATATTCACAGGTCATTCTATGTTATTTAGCATAGACTCAGATTGTTCTTTTCAGATCCACAGCTGCAGGAGGTGAAAGAAGTGAAATTGGAACATCTACAGTTGTATAATTTAATATAATCTCTATTTTAGATGAATATTTCAGTAGATTGTTGGCTGCTAGTTTTCTTCACAGTGTGTGTGTGTTAATGTTAGAGAGATATAAATGTTGCAACAGTGCACTGGCTCGAGTCTTGTTTCTGCAATGTTGTTCATGTATAGACGAGTGTGTGAGATGATGGTGATGAAATCAAGGGTAATGTGCTTCTCATCTGCCTGTGTTGTATATTTCAGAGAAGATCTAAGGCAGTTCTTCGGTGGGCAGGGGCGTGTCCTCTTCTTTTTATTTTTGGAAAGAACCAGAAGAGAGGACAGACATATCAGACCATGTCTTCTATGGAGGAAACTATGGATACAAGTGGCTGAAATCAGTTGTGTCTGTGGGGTGTTCAGCCACAGAGGATGTTGCCGTTTTCAGTGCATGACCTCCGGGTAAAATCCGGAGAATCGGTTGCGGAGTTTCACACATGCACAACACAGTGGGACGTTTTCTGCACAGACGCGTTCACAATAGCAACAAACCGGAGTGAGGAGTTCAGACATCCAGAGTAGAGTCACTTTTCCTCATTTCAAAAGGAGATGGTTGAAGTGGTTTGGGCATCTTATCATGGAGCGTTGTATGTGCCCTTTGAAGAAGCTCCGTCTCTCCAAGTCAACACTTGCCAAGTTTAAGTTTTGTATTCGACCAATAAAATCCTAGCTTATAAATCGAAAACTTAATAGCTCTCACACAATCAGATCTCGAATTACAGAGGGTTAATAATGCTACCTGCTCCTGCGGCTTATCCCGCTGATCTTATTTTTTTTATTCTCACCAGGTAAGATCTTATAAACCCGAACATTGTAGCATATCCAATTGGGTGAAGACCCCATGGTAGACTCAGTGCAGGTGTCTACAGGGGGTCCTAGATGTCATGGGGAGAAACAGGAAGAGGAGTAGAATAGAATAAGCATAACAGCTGGTTACTGAGAGCAGATTCACCACGTGAACAGTGAAAGATCAGGGAAGAGGACAAAAGTTTGTCTGCCACTGTCTGATCTTGGTTTCGGCCTAAAGTAGAAAAGCTTAGGGGCTGAGAACAGTACTTCAGGATGAACCCAGGTCAAAACAACAAACAAAAAAATTCTATTAAATCAAAAAAGTAAACTTACTAACTTAAACAAAGGATAGACATATTTCAACTTAACAGTGCCACAGAGAATTGCACTTTACTCCCATGTTTCAGTGCAATTTACAGAGGGAAGTAATCGATATACACAGAGTTAAATCAAAACACCTTTTAAGATAGTCCAAACAGAACCTCACGCTAATAAGGAACAAGCTGGAGGCCGAGATCAGTCAGAAACGGGGGTTAGATGCTGTCCAGTCTGTCTCTCTCGGAGTTGGAGATCTGGAGATTTTTTAATTGGATGAAATTGGATTTGGAAGCCAATCAGGTGCCGACAGCAACTCAGGCCAAGACCATGGATCTAGCCCTTTGGGGGGAGACCCAGAGGTGGAGCCGAAGATCCCCACCTGTACACAGAGCAGCCGCACACACAGAAACACACAGGAACAAAGCCCTAAAGCCTGGAGGCCATTCCCAGATTAACCAACATGTGTACAACAAAGGCACAACATGTCTCTATAAGCCACTGTCATACATGTCCGTACCATTATTGCAGGTCACATGACAATGTGAGCAAATAACGGAGCGTAGTGACTTGAGTATTACATCAACAACAAAGACCGTGGCCAACACAGAATTGGCTCCATTAATGATGCATCGGAAATGTATGTGGCTTTTAGAACATCATGGACACAATGTAAATGAGTTAGAAATTCAAACAGAATTAACACGCATCTAAGATTATTAAAAATGTAAGAACATCTTCCTAACACGGTCGTCCTCCAGCCAGATGTGCTACAAGTGAAACATGACAGCTGCTCTGAGTACTAGTGTCCCCTTCACCCTCAGTGTCCACATGAACCTGGTCTCCAGCAGCAGCAGCAGGTGATCTTGTGGAACGAAAAGTGCATTGGATTCCTCCCTTTTTCCACTTGTCCATGCAAGAAAGAGAATTAGAAATGCTCTGCAGCTTAAACATTTGATTTGCAATGAAAATTAGCTCTTTTAGATTATCTTATTCATCCTTTATTTATAATATATATTCTTCCCTCTCTGTATTTCTCTCTTACACTAATATATGTCCAATTTTTTTCTTTTTATACTAATGTTTAACCTGTATTGAAGATTTTCCTTGTAATGTTTGGGTGTGGTTTTCCAGGTTTTTTATATACACATCTCCTCCTCTTTTTTTGGTCGCATAAAACAAACAGATCAGGGCTGACTATCATCTGAGCCCTATTCTTGTCAGGGAAACACCATTCTGATCCCTGCAGTCAATATATCAATATGTTCGTAAGCATATAATGTATATGCATCTGTGTGCAGTGTTTATTTTGTGTGCCGTGTTGGCATTGTCTGTGGCTGCACATGGGCATTGGCGCACGTTGTTAATTACTATTCCAACCATGATGATTATGTCTAATTACAGCTTGCAGTATATCTCGTCCGGGTCCATTTCATCCGTCAGCAGCGAGCGTCTCCAGGTCACCAGCAGGAGCTTTATTAACGGGACCCAAATATGTATTTTGAGTAAACTGTGCTGCACATGAAGCACAAGCACTGATGAGTTCATGTGAGCTGTGAAGCAGTTGGAGTATTAAAGGGGTAGAAAAGAGAGAACAGTATCATAGTTGTGCACAGAGCTCGGTCACACTGTGCCAGACATGCTTTGATGTTGAATTTCACATGGTTAATGACTGTTATAGGCAGTATGCCTTTCATAATGAAAAACAGTAAAAGACAGAACTGCATTATATTGTTTATGCTATACTTTAAAAATATGCATAATGGAAAATAAAGCTTTCACCTAAAATTCAAACCAGCAGGATCTGATATATTATATATAAAGTATTTCTCCATTTCATATTCAGAGCTGACCTATCCTACTTAATCTAATTATCTGATTTCTTTATGAGATATGGCTGCTGTAACTATGCCTAACTATAACTTAATGCTTAATGTATAAATATGTGTAGATAAGTAAGAGTTTGTGAAACATGAGGTGAATTCAAACATGTTCTTTTCTTTTCCCTGGAAAATAGAGTTTATTTTATTTGGTTTGTCACATGAATTACTAATGATCAAGCAGCTCTGTAATTGTAGTGTTTAAGATTTAAAATATATACAGTTTCCCCGGCGTGTATCATTGTGACGGAGCAGCATGGCGCTCCTCGCACATGCAGGATACACATACATGATTCAAACACTGCGGATGCATTACATACATGTTTAAACACAGGCTCACTCCACCCACTCTCACTCAATGCCTTTATATGGTTGCAGTAACAGCAGGGGTGTGTGTGTGTTTTATGGTTAAGTGCTGATCACCTTCTGAACTGGGTGTATGATCAATATGTGCTTTCAGAATGTGCTCGTACTCTACTATTTACACACTCGATTTTGTAATAGAAAAAAAAAAGTCCCCATCTATCTACAGAGGGACTGACTAGGAGGTCGGTGGTTTGATCCCTGGCTCCTCTTGTCCATTGGGCAACATACTAAGCCTGACTGATTGAGTCTGTAAATTCAGATCCGTCCACATATGAGGTTAAAGTCTGGGCATTAACAAACCCCATCCACACACGAAAACGTATATCAAGTGACCATTCACGTACACTGGGCAGGTGCGTGCTGGTGTACACAGGAAGCAGATAGTGACAGAAAGTACTACAAAACACAATGCTGAAAAATTTAAATGAGGGATTTATTTTCCTGGACCAGCGATGAGGTGTAGCTGTTTACTCACTGCTGGTAGTCCCATGACGACTCAGAACCAATGGGAGGGCAAATGTGGGAGTGATTGCATCATCGTTTCCTGCAACGCTGCCTCAGCAGTTCAGACACCTCATCACGGATTGGAGCCCTGAATACTTTAATCAAATCTGTTTTCCACCTTTTATTATTCTTTATTGAACAGAGTTGCTATCAAAACATTTAACTGTCTGTGTGAGCCGTCTGCAGCGATGGGAGAACAATGGACACCTGCACAAAGCCCCTTATCTGCATCAGGAGTACAATCAATGTTATCCTTAAAGTGAAGGTTTTTACATTGTGTGAAATACTTTATCAGAGTAGAACAGAGACAATAGATGTGTTCATTTCTTACACTCGTTCTTAACACAGGCTTAAGGATGTTTTCAAAATTACTTTATCTATTGCTTTTCTATCATTTAGCTTTTTTGATGTACACTTGATGGCGAAGATTGATTGACTCGCGTATTTAACAAAAGCAAGGCGTTCATTTCAGAATGTGGGAGAAATATTCATTTCTGGTGGGACTGTTGAGGGAGAGATGACAGAAAAGGGGGCAGGACAGGGATTCACCTCTTATTTTATAATGAGCAGACTTGTATTTTGGACACACACAAAAAAATAATGGACCACCACAAACAGGAACACTGCAGGGTTTATGCTTAATTCTCAGTCGCTGATGAATAGCTGGAGTTCTGAGGATACCACGTGTAAGTCATTAGGCCGGCTCGCCTGTGTAGTGTGTTGGCTGGAGACTGGTGATGTAGGGCTGTGACATTAGAGACAGGCTGGAAGTGTTTTAGTATTAATGTCGAGCCATGTGCCAGAGAGGGATGTAAAACTAAAAAAGCAGAAAATCCAAGAGTTACCCAATTTTTAGTGATGGAAACAGTAGGAGGTAACTGAAGCGAGGGCAGAATCATTACTTGGTGATGCTAATTGTAACAGCAGGTGGCTACTGAAGTGAGGTGAGATGAGTCAGGTTTACTGGCAATCTGGTGGCGGCAGCGGTAGGAAGTCAATACATTCAGATGAAAAAAAGCCAAATTGATAAATGGAACTTCTGTCAACCCGGTGAGAGCAATGTAAAGGCCAGGAAACCACATTGAAATCTGACAACCAGCAGGTCGGCGGTTCGATCCCCAGTCTTCCACATCTGCAATTGAATTATAATCAAATTGACTCCCACTCCCATTGACAGTAGAAGAGTTTGTCCGTCAGTTTTTTTTTTCTCTGGTGCTGTAAACTTTGAGGCTCTCTCACCTCGCTGTATTGCCATGGTTATGCAAACTTTGATGGTCATTTACAAAAAAAGTGCTGTGTCCGCATCTAGACTACAAAAATAAAGTCTATAAAAACCTGTGTCTACTCCAGAGTCATTTTACTCAGGAGTGTATTATGATTGTAAACATTCCCATTGCGAAAAGCCAGGTGTCAGCAGGTTTCTGGACAAGTGGAAAAAGGGCTTTAAAGACTTAAAATGTGTCAGTAGCAGTTATTGGTGGGATTTGGGTTTGTTGCAGAAATGCTACTGAAAACACTGAGAATTGGAAGTTTGTAGATTTTGTGTGCGAATGAGAACAAAAGGGCACGGGAGCAGGAAGGCTTTATTAATATTAGAAAAGGTGACCCTGTGCCTGAACCTCAGCTACAGTGATTTCCAATAGGCGGTAGAGTGATGCAAAGGTTATTACTGTTGCATGGTAGCAATTTGCATGACTCATCTGTGTGGGTTTCCACTGGCAGCGTGAACACTTGCCTTGAGTTTAAATGTGAACTCGTCCTTATGCCCAATGTGAGTGGTCCTCTCGTGATCCTGCAGACATCGGGTTTGAAAACTGAATGTTCGATTTGAAGATTAAAATCTAATCTAAATGGGGCGGCTGTGGCTGAGGGGGGAGAGCGGCCGTCCTCCTCTGACTAGAAGGTCAGCGGTTCAATCCCAGTCTTCCCCATCTGCATGCCAAAGTGTCCTTGGGCAACAATGGGCAAAATGTGATGATTTGACAAGCTGCGGAAGTTTTAAGCAAACTTTCAGAGACAGACGTCACCAAGCTTGGTCTTTGTAGTCAATCCTATTGTTTTTAAGTCATTCTGCCTCCATTTAAGTCTCCGCCCTGTATTTTCCACTCCTCTCTGCCTAATTACAAGATCCCTTTGTGCAGATTTTAAAGCTTTTATTCAGCCTTTATCTCCACTTAAAATCACTGCCTTTGTACATTTAATGGCAGTTTTAACCTCTGTGCCAACCAATATGAAGCAGTTGATTTTGAAGTGAAGGCGCAACACAATGATTATAATAATAGAAAGTTTCTTAATAGAGGGTTCTCCTTGAAAGCAGAGCCCGTTTGGTGCAGTCAAAATATTTCTTCATAATTACATGTCGACAAATTGGCTGTTTTATGACTTTTAGGAGTTTTAAGAGAAAGTGATTCAACTCAGGCTACATTAGTAGATTATTACATCTCAGGTTATTCTTTATTACTATAAATTTACCTCAGTCTTAACCTGTGATCTGTACCTGGATGTGTTACTGAGCTCATGTCGTGGGACTGGACTGTGATTGGATCTGCCAGACCGCTTCATAATGTGATTGGACCTCAGTCAGCTAATAAGTTAGCCAATCAGGGGCAGCAGTTATATGATATAAGCATTTAAAGTAAAACAGGTGAAATTACTACAGAAAGTGACAGTTTATATAAAACTGAAACAAACACATCACAGCAAATTCCTTGTATGTGTAAACTTACTTGGCAATAAACCCTTGATTCTGATTGTATTTCATTGTGGAAATTACCATTTTGGCAAGTTTTTAAAAGATTTGTTTTAAGTTGGCATTTGGGAACTCCAACCTTTCCATTCCTCTGTGGTGTTACTGTAGTCATTTAAACCTTTGGTGCATCATACAAACACTGTCCCAGAATGCTCGGCATTATATTGGAGAAGACGTCGAAGGTGGATAATCTGAGTTGTGCTTTAATGTTTAAAAAAAAGGAAGCACGACCCGTCCTCCTGCTCTCCATCACCTGGCCTGCAGCATTTGTTTCTTCCCTAAATCCACCCAATGAATGTTATCAGAAGCAGCCAGTCTCCCCCTGTTAAAATGAGTTTGAATATCAACTGAATGACTCTGTTGACTCAGCATCTTGTTAAAAAAAGAACCATACACTGAATTTTCGACCACAGCCTGAATGGAATCCACAGCGCAGATTGGATGGGGGCTGTGCATTAATTGCCAGTATATGCGTAGTGCTTTGAAGTGGTGCCGGCCATGAAAGTGCATACGAATAGATTTGATTAGCATGATGTGTTAGAAAGATTTGAGCATTTCATTCCAGCCATTGACTGATATTATAATCATGTATATTCATATAGGCAAGTTCCTCCTCAATACAAAGCTGGGAGTGTTTCCAATCAAATACTAGACTAAACATATGCAATTGCCAACACTTCACACTATTAAACTGATGAGGGCCCATGAGTCATGACTAAGCTGCTTGATTAATAAAAATACATTAGAATTAAAGCAGATTCACAATTAGTTTTTTTTTATTTCACTACCTAACTGCTCCCACTGCTCCCAGCAAAACAACACGACTGTAAGTACTGTTAAACGAGCAACAGAACAAAAAACAACACCGACAGTGACTGAGGCAGACAAACTGGCAAAGTATCAGCAAATGCCTGAAGTGGAAGAGCACGCTTATATGTGCTCGTGTGCCAGGATTATATTTGATTAAACAACTCGTTGATTTGGGAAGACAGAAAACAAACGATTTTAGGTGCTCAGCTTCTGTAAAGTTAAAGACCACAATTCAACATCAGCAAACTAGCAGGAGTGAAAGGCCTCAGCAGGAAAACCTTGGGTTTATCTTCAGTTCACAAAAGGAAAAAGATGGTGTGCAGGATCTTGGATTTTTCCAAATCAGAGGCCATTCCATTGAGGGGGCCACAATTTACACAGGGGGACCAATTATAGTCCCAACATCCATTCACAATTTCTGATTTAGTACGGTGCAAATTAAAGTAATTCCCTTTTATTGTTAGCTCAAAAAAAAAAAGCTTATACATTAAAACAAACAATTTTATGTGACTACAAGCACAATTCAGCTGAGGCCAGTAATTCAGGATATTTACACTGGATCTCTGTCTGTCAAAGAATCAATTAAAACAATGTCATGTTGGGTCATGTCTCTTTAAGATCGTGC
Organism: Verasper variegatus; assembly: GCA_026259375.1. Classification (NCBI taxonomy): domain Eukaryota; kingdom Metazoa; phylum Chordata; class Actinopteri; order Pleuronectiformes; family Pleuronectidae; genus Verasper; species Verasper variegatus. The sequence continues at coordinate 26,578,457 of CM048038.1, read as the reverse complement.
GAGGGAAAGGCTTCTGTCTCCAGAGGCCAAACTAAACCTGGAGTCACAACATCCACAGAAAACCCTGATGTCTGCGATGTCTTTGAAATCAAGGCTAAACTCTTTTCCGTTCCCACTGCCCTTTGTTAAATCAGATAATTAATTTCCTATGCTGCACAGTAACCATCACTTTTCTATTTCCTTTTCAATTTCTTTCTTCTCTCCACCGTCTTCCATCTCTTACATTTTGCCTTGATGGAATGAAATGTGCTGTACAAATACAGCCGCCTTACCTTGAAGTACCAAGACATAATGAATACAGCATTGACCCATTGTGTCCAATCACTTGTCCATTTTATCCACCAGAGAGTTTATCCCTGAATATCTGAGGTATTCATCGAGCATTTGATCTGGAAAAATCCAGCCACTGAAGACAGACAGTAAATAAGTACCGTCACCAGTGATGTCCAAACACACCGTTAAAGTATGAAACATATTTTGAAGCACAGCAGTCATGATAAGGAGAGAGGACTATGAAACACTCAGGATTCCAAACTGGATTCAGACCAGTGACCTCGCACAGTCAGGTTTTCTCCTCATACATTTGTTGAGCAGCAATTGCAGAGGTCGAACTCAATTCGACTGCCTAAAAATCAGCTCACAGGCTTCACTTCATTCTTTTTAGCCGTGATCAGACGATCAAACCGAACTGTAAAGTCAGATCATTTCCCACAACTGCCAGGTAAATCTAAATCCAACACTTACTGTGCATTCACATGCTCCTGGAAGGGCCCACTTCCAGGAGTTGAGAAGTCATTCCAACTGTGGTCTGTTCGTCTGCTTTGAAATCAGAATGCATGTGTTGTATTTATGTATTTAGAGCATTTAAACACCTATTTGTAATATTTGCATGATAGCAAAGATCAGGTGTGACAGGCAAATGAATATTAAAAGAATATGCTTGTTAATCATAAAAAGTTTAAAAAACGCAACATGAGTATATGACAAGTTTTAACAAAAACTGTGCATACCTCCCAATATTGTATAAAAATCAAATTTTCTGTAATTTTGAAGTTAGAATGAAAATGTCCTTAGTCTATCCTCTTGTCTCTCCTTCTCTCAGGGTCATCGGTCAACCAATCAGCTGACCTGTTCTCCAACTCAACGTGCAACGTGTCCACCAATGACTCGTCATCCTGTTCTCCAGGTGGACGATGGATTGGGGGCAGGAAGTCCATACAAGGCCCTGGAGATGTTTTTCATCGCCTTGGTGACGGGATCTCTGAGCTTCGTGACCGTCACTGGAAATATTTTAGTCATGCTGTCCATCAAAGTGAACCGCCACCTGCAAACTGTCAACAACTATTTCTTGTTTTCGTTAGCCTGTGCCGACCTGATCATCGGCGCTTTCAGCATGAACTTGTACACAGTCTACATCATCGTCGGCTACTGGCCACTCGGGCCGGTGGTCTGCGACCTGTGGCTGGCTTTAGACTATGTCGTGTCAAACGCCTCGGTGATGAATTTGTTGATCATCAGCTTTGATCGCTACTTCTGCGTGACCAAACCCCTCACATATCCAGCGAGAAGGACCACTAAGATGGCGGGGTTGATGATTGCAGCGGCGTGGATTCTGTCGTTCATCTTGTGGGCTCCCGCCATCTTGTTCTGGCAGTTTATCGTTGGACAACGGACAGTGCCCCCTGGAGAGTGTTACATTCAGGTACAGTGCATCAAACCTTTATGGATTTTGTTTTTGTTATCAGGGACAATTTAACTAAATATAAACATGAATAATCTTCTCTTGCTAATTTCTCTTCAAGTAAATAAATAAAAGTGGCATCGTTCTCATTACATTGACAGATTCCGAAATACCAATAAAGCGTCGGACCTGTATCTGCATTGCACTGCTGCTCCATGACTCTGTGACTGAGGCGTTTCTCTCATTCCTTTGTTTCCACAGTTTCTCTCTAACCCTGCAGTGACGTTTGGGACCGCGATAGCCGCGTTCTACCTTCCCGTCATTATTATGACTGTCCTGTACATCCACATCTCCTTGGCCTCCAGGAGCAGGGTCTCCAAACACAAACCAGAGAAGAAAGAGAAGAAGGGAATAAAGTAAGAGCTTCGAAGGAATTGAATCTTGTCACCAGTGACCAAAATATTTGTAGAATATGGCATGAAAAATACATATTGCATATGGAATCACATTTTCCTTATGTAGTTACTTTTTCCGTCTAAGGATGTAAAAGTTGATGTCTCCAGAGATTTCTAACACCGACTTTGGATACAAGGGAATCTGATGATGACTAGTTTTTGAGGAGAGAAATGAGTCAAAATGTCCATATAAACTTATTAAACTGCTCCTACATAACATTATAATAATGATTTACACAGTTAACTACACTATCAGCCTTTGTTATATTTTAAGGAATGGCCGGACTGAATGTGCTGAACACAGGGAGAGGGACAGGAGAGCAGTAAAAAACTAGAAGTTATTTACTCCAACTCAAAAAGGTGCTGACAATGTACAGGCCGGACTAGAAAGTGCTGGCAAACCAAAATATACTTGAGTCCACGCTCCAGAGATTCAGTTCTATAGGTGCAGATTGTCTGAGGACAGAGCGATGCAGAGTGACTGACCGCTCGAGGCAGTGGGTGGGGGGCGGGTGGGAGGGTGCTGGCTAAGCGTGGCTGGCAAAAAGAGGCAGTGGGTTCCTTAACACAGGAGACAGGACACAGGTTAATATCAGGTAATGTCAAGTATAGGTAGACTCGGCCCACGAGGTGTTTTGAAGACAGGACATTGGTGTGCCATACAAACGTCTTCAGTAGAAACTACAGATCAAGCTGAGCTATAGTGATATATTGTCCTTTGATTTGAGTGTAAACAAATTTATATATTGTTTGCTTCTGCACATATTTGTAGTTGCACCTGATTGGTTGATTAACCATTGCCTAAATTAGTAAGTGGTCAGCACAAGTGTCATGAACAATGGAATTTATCATTTTATTTCCGTGCTGCATTTTCGACTTTATTATTCCTATGCTCTTATGTTTGACTGTTTTGTGTGCTACAGTATATATCTATGTAAAGTGAATGTCATCCAGTCTATCATCATTAATTAAATAAACAGTTTCCTGCACAATGAATTTCCATAATATGTGCAGATAAAATATTCATACATATTACATAATGTTCATATCTATATGTGTGCATCATACTATAACACAATGGCCAGTTTCTTCGGCACGTGCAGAGAATTCCATAACATGCAGGAGATTTGAGCATAAAAAAAAATCTTTGCTCAGTTTCATGATTTTTGTTTTCCCAGAGCTCCCAGTTTGATGAAGAGTCACCTGTTAAAGCAGAACAACAACAACGAGACCAGTCCTCAGGCCAGTCCCCGCTCCACTCCCAAACTCAGCCTGGACTCCACCACCACCGCGGTGGAGGCCGTGAAGAACGGCCGAGTGGAGGAGCCGCAAGCTGCTCCGCCGCACCCTGCAACACAGCCCAGTCCAGGCCTCACACAGGTGCTGACTCACAACATCCCTGCTTCGGTTTGTTCTTCAGTGGGAACATACCAGTATTTACAGTGTTTGAGCTGTGGCTAATCAATCAATATATGTATTGATCTATCCAGGAGGAAAAAGAGAGCTCCAATGATTCGTCCACAGCTTTCATCCCCCCGACAGAACCGAAAGATGACGCCAACAACAAAGTGATATCTGAGGTCTGTGCAACTAAATTCAGAATGTCCCTTTAATTAAACTCACCTATATTTCAATCTGCCCATAGTCTGTCATCTAGATCCTGTTCCCTTCTGATCAACATATTTTACTACTGGTTTATACAAGTATTTACAACAAAGACTTTTAGAGTATACTTTAACCTCTGACAGTCTTAACTTCAGTTATGGGGGAACGAGTTGTTTTTGTTAACAGTAATGAACTGAAGATTAAATATTGACAAAAAAAAGACCATGTGCTGCAGTTCTCTCTCTGATAAAGGATTATAGATTTTAGTTGAGGTGCACATGTTTTTCAAAGTTTAAATCCATGAGTCATGCGCCCTACAAGGCACAAAACATTCTCCTTACAGGCTGCAACAAATCCCAGCCCGGTTGCCACGACAACAACCAATCCTTCAATGGCCAAAATGAGTGTCAGCTCGCGGTGGTCGAAGATTAAGATCGTGACCAAGCAGGCCGGGGACGAGTGCATCACGGCCATCGAGATCGTCCCGCCTGTAGAGGGAGCCGAGAGGCACTCGATCCCGATCAGCCGGCCTCGCACCGTGGCGAGAAAGTTTGCCAGCATTGCCAGGAGCCAAGTGAAGAGGAAAAGACAGATGGCCGCCCGAGAGAAGAAAGTATGTTCACGACAGACACACTAACGTACATTTATTGTTTGCATTGCTGTGGCTTTAATTCACGAGTTTTCTCTGTTCAATTCAAACGGTCCCTAAAAACATAACTAAAGTCTGACGAGTGGATGATGGACGCGGCCTGCAGCGATACTCAGGTTCCATCTTTACTGATCAGACAGACAGAGGTAGAGTGATGTCATTCATCATTAGAACAGAGACAGCTGAGAGGAGTGTCCCTGCATGGCAGCATCTGCTGCTGCTTTACAGGTGGGACCCGGTCCACCCGACTGTGGATTGTGCGAAGCAGCTGGTTCCTAAGACGAGTTGCATTCATTCCACTTAATTACGGCTCAGATTGACAAACATTCCACTGAGACTTTAAAATAACAGGATGCATCATCAACCACTCCCCCCTTCCTTTGTTTTAGACATTCATGAAATTTCCTTCTGGCTCGCTGGCCATGTTTTTAAAGTCTCCATGGGTCGAATTCAAATCCTCAGCAGCGAGAGAGGATATTTGTATTTTGGGGGATTTTACTAAATCAACAATCTTAATCATTATCCCGGACAAGTCTTGGAACCGACTTTAAACTTCATGCATTCATTAAAAAAAAACGTCCCATTTCATGAGAATTCAACCGTCTGCATTTTAAATACAGTCCCACCAATAACAATTAATGAGCATTCACTTAGTGTTTCTGCAAAAGTTAGGCACTTAATCTTAAGTGCTGATGCGCGCTGTGAGAGTCACTTGGCATATTTAACTTTGCCTTGAATAAATTGAAGCGTTCTACTTAAGGAGGGAGGGAGACATTGGCAGTTTTTCTAAATGTTATGAATATGTACATCAGAACTCTGCAGACCCAGACAGCGAGAGTGCATCCAGACAGAAGAGATGAATGTGTACATGCAGCCTCCACCTCGCCCTCACTAGCACCTCACTGTTATATTGATGATGCAGCCATCACCCGCAGAAGAAGCACAAATATATTGTTGTGTATTTATATTTGTCACACTCCTCACCATTGACAAAATACTCCCTTAGTACCTTGCATATTTGAAATGCACAGTCCTATGGTATTTATTTAAGTCCAAAATTTGCGCACATTACCACGCCCGTACACATATGAGGCCACACAATAGTATCTGCCAGTGCAAAACCATACTCAGGAGGGGAGCATTTCTACTCTCCACGTGCACAGAACAGTATCTGAGAGCAGAAAGGCATACTCGCTGGTAGCCAACCATTTCTGCTCCACGTGCACAAATGCGAGCACAAGCCTGTCCTTCCCTACACGCTCGCAACTGCTCAACAACACCCGACAGTCCAGCGCTCGTCAACTTGAATTATGCGACTTTGGAGGCTGATGCTCCCCTCCTTTGATTGGTCACTTTAAACACGCCAGTTCCCCGCCTCTCTCTGATCGTCAAATCGTATCGCATGTTTTTACACAAGCACATTTTGAGACTAAACAAAGAGCAGTGCTGCAAAATTAAAGCCTGAAAGTGGGAGTTACAATAACTTCAAAGTGTATCACATATAGAATCTGAAGGAAACATCTCTTCAGGTGCTTACAGAGAGACAGTGGACCACACAGGGCTGTGCTCCACTGTGTTCTGTGCGTCTTCACCAGCAGAGAAGAAACTGATCAATGACAAGAAAGAGAATGAGCAACATCAGCTTCAAAGACGATAATCACATCATTAACCATTCCCTTTGTAGCTGGGTGAGGAGATTATTCTACAAGGTGGAGAGAAGCAGTGTGTTAAGTGAACAATAATAATAATAGACTGTAAGACATCAGGCAGGGTGCCCACTCATTGATTAACTACCGCCAACAAGTTTATTCTGGACTTATCCACAAATAGATTCATATCCCTGCAGTGAAATTAAGTCTTTGTTCTGTTCTCCTCACTCTTCCTCTCCGTCTCTAAAGGTGACCAAGACTATCTTTGCCATCCTGCTGGCTTTCATCATCACATGGACGCCATACAACGTCATGGTGCTGATCTCCACCTTCTGCCAGTCCTGCGTCCCCGACACCGTGTGGGCGATCGGCTACTGGCTCTGTTACGTCAACTCCACGATCAACCCGGCTTGTTACGCACTGTGCAACGCCACATTCAAGAAGACTTTCAAGAACCTGCTGCTGTGCCAGTATAAAAACATAGGTACAAGATGAGATGGAGGGAGAAGACTGAGGGTGGGATGGATGGGGGGAGAACGGGGGAAAGAGGAAAGACTGCTGACAGGTGAGTGAAAGAGAGCTGAGGAGAGAAATGGATGGAGAAATGGAGTTTAGCACAAGGTTCCTTCTACAGAAAGCACAAATCGGTTTGCTGGGGATGAGCAACCATTGTCTATCTTGCAAATGAATGCCAGTCATCCCAGTTGGTTCCTATGGACTCAGAGTGTAATGTGAGTGCAGACCAGGGATTGTATAAGCTGCTCAGCTTCCACTAAGTTTCACAGACACAGGGAAAATAATTGCAGCGGGCGAATAGAGGTTTATGCGAGCAGAGGGATGAGAAAATGGAGGAAAAACAAACAGATGGGTGGATGGATGGATACATACATGAAGTGGTCTTTCTGGATAGTTTGGATGTACATACAATTTATAGATGGATTAATGGATGGGACTATGTAAATGGTCACAAAAATCGGATTGAATTAATAGCAATAAATATATAAATATGAAGGGTGGAGGTCAGCAACATATTTTGTAGGAAGAACACAAATGTAGACGATATGGATGGATGGATAAACTCTGCGATAATGGAGGATATAGACAATATTGGGTTGTGAGTGAAAGAGATTGGTGGCACAACTCACTGAAAAGGGACATCTGCAGGGGATGTGAAACCATGATTTATTCCACAAATTAACTGCCAGTAAAATGAGACTGTGCACCAGGCGTTCTTTCACCTGCACAGAACTCAACGCCATAGAACAAATTCCAGCTGTTTCCAGCTGTGTTCGGGCACAGCTTGGCCACCAATTAAAATCTGCGTGTCTCCGCTGTCAGAACAGCAGAGCCGTGGCCACAGACATAATCACAGCTACAGTCTGTCACAGTCAGCCAATCAGTACAGAGACGCGTGTTAACAAGCGTCTGCTAGTTAGCTGCACAGACTCAGACTGGACTCACCACAGCACAGGCTGCTCGTTCTCACTCTGTGGTCACAGTAACTCATTTTACACACTACACGGTATCGTATGCTAATGTATCCATGCTGTGAAAGCGCAGTATCACCAGTAATTCATGTTATTGGGCATAGAGGAGAAGAAGACAAATCCTAGATCAGCCCCAGTATTTAGAAGATAATTAAAGCATGGCATGTTTTAACAGGAGGGAAAGGATTTATGGTTTGAGGTAGATGACGGGTGTAAACTAATGCATGGGTGCTTCAGAACTGGAGAAGCATCAAGCTGCAGTTTTCACTCTGCATGGGTCAGTTCAGGTGCTGTGTTTTGGAATGGGTCCAGTTTTCCGTCAATTTCACATTATTTCACAACACAGATCAGTGAACTTGTTTGATACAGAGCTACAATATTCAGTGTTACTCCAGAGATGATAAAAATGTATTAAATTAAATGTGTTGGTTTGCTTTGATTTTGTTTTCGGAGCTGAAGCAATGATTTTTTTCCCCCTCATAACAATTTCCATTTGACAGCTTTCAGTTCAAAAACTATGAAAAGCAGATTATTGTGTAGATCATTTTTCCACGGATGCCAAAGAGAAAACATCTGGGTGGCAGGAAATTACAGACGGGAGAAGGGAGAAAGAGACAAGGAGGAAGGAAGTCAAGAAAATTACGAGCTTGTGGGAGAAAAGTAGGACACAGATACACAGATACACAGAAATTCTTCATTTAGTCCTGCGCTCTATTCCTAATGATGAAGAGGGAGATGAGTTATCAGGATTTTATAAACTGTTCTATTGGCTTAATGATGCTGCCGTCTGATATTTCACAATGAACAATCAGTGTTTTGGTTTGTTCTCACATCGTTCGTTATTTGTATAAACGATGAGGGCATGTCAGGTTTTTGTGCGGAGCAGTAGGATTTTTAAGGACACTGGCATTATTTGCGCTCAACGCAGATTTGTAAAAAAAGGCCCATCCCAAAAGTCAGCCAAAGTGCTGAGAAATCTCCCATGACTCAGCAGGACTTGGGTCGGGGTGCTGCGTATAATGGGACTGGTGTCGGCTTAGTGTGACTCAGCAGCTCGTCAGGGAAGTAGTCGAGCACCTACAGCTCAGACTGATGAGAAAAATGGTGCAAGTAAGAAAATGATGACATTCCACTCATGCATGCTGGGACAGAAGAGGAGCGACCAAAGCATGGGGCATACTCGCACCAAGCGCTTTACTGGGAATACCTGCGAGTAGATAATCAGCCAATCCTGTGGCAGTGGAGCAACGTATGAAGTCTCGTCTGTCTGAGTATTGTTGCCGACCGTGTTCATTCTTTCATGGCCGCAGTTCACCATCTTCTAATGGCTACTTCTCCGTCTCATGAAGAGTGACAGTGAGTTCAGTGAATGACAAATCTGCGGAGACGATGTGATGCAGTCGCGTTAACGCTGGAGCCGAACCTCACAGCAAACATAATGTAGCCCCTCTGGCCGAAGCTTCACTTCAAACTCCGCTTTTTATGTTTGTTAATGATGAGGGCCACTGTTGGCGTCGCTTTGCATTTGGTCCTAAAACACAATCAGAGGAAAGCTTTCACAATCTTGTGTAACCCAAAGGGAGGAACAACCCAGTGTTAGCGTGGTGCTCCTAGTTATGTGAGGATGTTTCGGACACTGTTTAAGATCGTGCTGCCCTGAAAAATAAAACGTACAACTGTTACATCAAGCAGCTGTCAGGGCAAACATTCACACCAAGTTGTGTTCATGTAGCTTCACCCACTACCTCAAGATGTTTAAAGGGGGAATTCCGATATTTTTCCAAACTATGCTTCTAAATTTGACAATGTAACTTACAAAACCGTTTGGAATTGGTCCAGTAGATCGTCTTAGCCGCAGCACAGTGGCAGTAGCTAAAAATTGTATGGAGCAACTGTGACAGTCCACGAAAAGTTATTTGTCACCAATAAATTGCAGCAGCCCTCTATCCCTCTTCTGCTTGTTGCCTCTCTCCATCTCATTGTTTGCTCTTCGTCCGTACACTCGGGCTCAAATAAGTGGGGGCCGCCCTCGGTCAAATGCTTCATTGTCCACATGCGAGATGTGTAATGTCTCTTAGCAAAGAGCCAGAAGAGGAATTTGAGCATTTTATTGTTGGACTGTCACATTCGTCTCCGTAAGATTACCTTGAGCCACCTGCAACCTGTTGTTATTCCCCTCTCTTTTATCTCTCTGCTCCCTACAGGGTCAAAGCAGCAGGACGGAGGTATCATTACACATTTCAGCAACTCTTTACACTTCAGTGTGTTTCGTGTTGGCAGCTTTTCCTGCCACAAATTAGAGTGATAACGGCTCATAGTGGTCTTTAATGTTTTGCTGAAGCTGTTTTAAAGGTGGCGAGATGGAGCAGAGACATTTTTACTCGAGTTCACACACAGACGTGAGTGGACAGGACTCTAGAGCAGTGTTGCCCAGTAGGAGGAGCTATTTTGGGCAGCTCAGGTTCCATAAGTGGATCTGCAAGTAGTCAGTGGGAGGTGACTCACAGCTCTCTATAATGGGCATGAAAGTCAATATGCTCTTGTGAATAAATACAAAGTTACAAAATGTACAAACATGTGCATAAAACTACCACTTCTAGGTTGTAGTTCAGCCAGAAACACACAATTGTAGCTTTAAATTCTCTGACAGGCGACATCTGCAGCTTAAAACTGTTTATTTTGAAAATCTGGTTAAATCTTGGAGGAATTCAGCAACGATTTGTTCACAAATTTAACAGTGAAACATTTTTTTAAAAAACAGGCTTGTCTGAGGATAGTTTATAATTCAGTGTTTCCTGTCGGCCCGTGTCTGACGGACAGAAAGAAAGCCAACAATTAAAATTGGAGATCATGTAAAAAAAAAATGGAATAAAGAATAGGAAAAACACAAATCTACCATCTCTCCCACTTTAGAACTCTATTATTCTAAAACTGCATTGCTTCAGACAGAGTGAAGTTAAGACCAGAACTTGCAGAGTATCTCTCCACAGCAGCTTGACAGCAGACACTTTCCCGGCTGTAATGACCAGTGTTGCTGGCAGATTTTATCGGCTGTCACCAGCTCGCTAATTAAAATGAACTTCACATGTTGGTTGAATCCCCCATCTCTGATGGAATTAGTTTTAAAATGAGGAGACTGCAGCCGCCAGTCTGCACTTGATAGATGTGATACTGTGCAAACACAGAGAACTACAGCAAAAACTTGGACGTGCTGTTAGATCAGGCCAGTATTTCTCTTTAAAATACCCCAGTTTCAGAATCTCCTTGTACTGAGCAGGTCTTTTGGACTCTCAGCCTCTCACTCGTCCCTTATTACTCCGGTTCTCCACTTGTCTCAATAGATTACACTGCTGCTTCCTCTTCAATATATTAAATCCCATCTGACTCGGTCACCTCTGATCAGCCGGTCATCTCACTCTGTACAACAACCAGATCCTAAATGGTTCTGACACGTCTTCGTCCACTCTATTCCCCTGGAGTTCTGACAGACAGATCATACCACATCTCATTTTCTGTCATCTTCAGAGTCTTTCATTATCCTCCCATCTCAGATTTCTCATCTGGTGCTTCCTCTGATACTATATCACTCCCTCTCACTCATTTGTATGTTTGTCTGATTGTCTGAAGTGATTTTCTTCTTACTGAAGAGCTCTCCTTCTTGTAGGCGCAATAACAGGCAGAGGATCTACTCTGTGTCCTGGTGGCATGAGGTGATGTCGGAGGAAAACTTTGATGGGTCTGCTCATAGCTGTGTCTCAAATCAGTCTGGTCTACGAAGGCGTTCCATGATGAGTATTGCGACAGGACGAGAAAGACAAGAACGTTTTAGTGCCCTTTTGTTTTTTAATATGTGAATCAGTAGCTACTTGGTTGAGTTGAAGTACTGTATATTAGCTGAAGTCATTGGATTGCTTAATTAAAAAACGTGTCTTCACTAAAGCGGTTCTATCAGTAACGGTCCACCCATTGGAGCCTTCATTTCTCAGGGATGAAAGGAAGAATTTTCCGGCTGCATTTGAAGGAGCCTTCAAAATGGGACAGCCTAGTCTTCAAATGCAGCCTCGGAAGGATGCAGCCCCTGAATTGAGACACAGCTTATACCTTTTGGTCTCAGGTAAAAAAAACAGGGAAGTAGAATTTAAAGCCAACTTGTTCTCTTGTAGTCCCAAGTTCTGAATCAAGGGTTTGTCTCCAGACAATAGCTGTGAGAAACAAACCTTCCGGTCACTCATCTGCTTATTACCTGGATGCCTGCTTGGCACCAATGGATTCTGCAAGTTCATCAACAATTTTCAACCTCTTCCTCGTGTCTGTTGAGAAAAGTTTCTTGTTGTAGATCCACAGGCAATCCTGCCTCACGCCCAAACATAAGGTCGTACTGCAGTAGCCCGGTGGCTTCATTAGAGGTGCGGTTGTATGGACAAGGTGTCCAATATGCTGACTCTATTGATTCTTCTTGTTTGTCTCAAGGGTCCTGAGCTTGTTTAACAGTGCCCTATTAATTGTAAAGACTGGGTATCCCTCTGTGGTGTAGCTCCCAATTTCTCAATCCCAAGTGCACTCAGCAACTCCTGGATAAGTCTCTTCCTTGATCTGTGTGGCTTTCCACAGTGAACAAGGAGTTTCTCTACCAACACTTATTGAAGAGGCGCTTTGGTTGGAGAGGCTTGAGTGCAGCACGGATCATGATCCGTAAAGACCAGGACATTTTCTGATAAAAGAATCAGATGTCTCCCCTCACTTCCTGTCACCTTTCAATTACTGTCGCTGTTGTCGGAATGCAGCGTGATTGATTTCCCGAGTCGGAGGACGGTTATGGAGTTCTATCAAATCAAAATGTAAAGTTGAGCAGCAACACCCCTGTGCTGTGATCGTGCACATCTTCATCCTCATCAGCAGTTTCCGTGCTGTGTCACAACATGTTTTATTCCTGAAAACACATCTAGAGTATGAGTATAATTTAGACATAACTGCGAGAATGTCACAGAGGACGTGAACGCAGCAGAGATGTTATGAAGTGGAAACAATTCCCTTTATTATCAGTTGTTCTCAGAGAGTCGGCACGAACATTTGAAAAGCTTTCGGGTAATTCGCTCTGTTCCCTCCTCTGCACTATCTCCTCAATTAATCATTACTCCTCATGCTCTCTTCCACCTGTCCACGTCTCTCTCTCTCTCTCTCTGGCTGTGTTTACATTTGTCTTGCAAAGTTTCTGCTTTGTCAATGATCGAAAAATTATTATGGAACATTTCTGAGCAAAATACAACCAGTAATTTCACCAGCAGATCATTCTCATTCTCTTGTTTGACACGTTTACTAACATAGGCCATTTGCACATATTAAAATCCCCATATAAAGAAGGTAGCTGCAAGATTGAAGTAAACTCATTTTCAGTAAAATGCTCTGCTCTCTCTATTTTTGTCTTGGGAATATTGTCTGGTACTTTGAATCGTAGGAGACGACTCTGGTGCCGGATTTTCTGTGGATATGGTCCTAATCACACATCCCACTTTTCACTGTGTATGTCAGGGATGTGGAACCTTTTTCCTTTGAGGGCGATGCCAAACTATTGAACACATATATCACACTAGCCTCTGTAATGCGATGGCTGGGACTGCGTCTCTTTGGTGAGATGTTTGGAGTTGTATTCACAGCAGCGTTTTGTCCCAAACAGAGATGCAGACTTCATGTAAGTGGAATAATCCTCAGGACACTTACGGAGCTCAAGCAGTGGGAGGCTGTTGTAGCTCTGAGCTGGTTGCAGCTTCGCAGCTCAGTGATTTCATGTTGTACGTTGCCAGGCCCATCAGCTGGTTCTGCATTTAGCAGCGTGTTCATTTCCCTTTCTTTCATTTTCGTGTCCGGAAACCTCTCGTCAAATGCCTGACACACGCTCACTCAACAGAAAGTACAGTGTTACCCCTTTCCAGTTGCCCTTACCACAACACGCATGGCTTGCTGAAACAGTAATTTCTCTCTCATATCAAACTCAAGCCCACACACACAAATGGCAATTTTTTTTGTATTTTTTATACTGACCTTTCCATGATTTGCTTAAATATTTCAGTTCATGAAGCACATTGTAGTTTTGGTTTTGAAAAGTGCCACAGAAATGAAGGATTTTTACCAACATAATTATTTTTATTATTCTATATTCAAGTAAGAACAACTGAGGCTCATTAGTGACTTAATTCTTCTATCATCAAAGTTGTTTGTCCCTCCTCACTAACTTTGCACATTTACTTTTTATTTTGCTGGTGCTTATTCAGATTCTTCAGATCCGTCATGAAAGGCACCGATTTCCGTTTGTGTTTTTACAGTGAGAATAAATCCTGTATTTAGAACACAGCTTTAGAATAGGTGTCATATACAAAACAGAAGAGTGTTGACAGAGAAGGATAGTGAATGGCTGTACTTTGTTTTTCAGGGACTTTACGAGGACAAATGGCTCAGACAGACAGAAGGGGGGGGGGGGGGGGGGCACCGGTTGGTTAGCTCATATTCTTGACATGACATTGTGAATGGATGACAGCAGAGTTTAACGAAATTGGACGTGACTGTCTCGCTGCTTTTTACTGACAGAAAGAGGGAGAGCTTCACCAGGCAAAGAATTCATGAGAACCTTCATCCATCCTATTAACCTAAATTATAAAACTGGGGTGGAGCCGACAAAGGGGGCAAACATTTACCCTAGAAACTGCTGGGAACACTGGGATTTGCAGTCATGAATAAAACCATTACCAATCAATATTTTCTAAATTTACCACAAAGATAATGGAAACATTCATGGTCCAGGTGAAAAGAAGACAGGTCATCCTCGTGGTCTAGTAGTTTAAGTTCTGTTCATGAAGGGACCAAGCTACAGTATCTCTGCCTCCATTTCTCGTCAGCTCTCTTTCACCCAGTGCGGCACTGGTCTGTTCAGAAAAAGCTGAACTTTTTAACTCCTGTGGTTTGCCGGTGTAACTCTCCTCAGTTTGGAGGGCATCCATGACACCACTTACCACTGCGAGCCCCGGGAGGAGGGGAGGAGGTTTGTGGTGGTGTGGTGGTGCCGGAATCAGGCCCAGAGTCCGACCCACGGGGAAGAGGAGGTGCTTTGAACCTGTGGCTGCACAATAAAGTCTAATAACTGTGATTGAGCTTTTTTCTCACAGCGGAAACAAATCGCCGGACACTTCCAACAAGCCCTCGCCAGCTCTATTGGTCTGTCATCACACGCCGCCACCAGGAGCTCATGGCTACAGATGGGTATGGGATGTTAATGTTCTCTGAGTATTCATCGACTGCACTAAAACCTTGAGGACGTTCTCTGATCAACCAGTTTCGTGGTGTTATCACGTGGTTTTATTACGTTTGTGTAAAGAAAACAGGAAAAACCCGAGGCTGAGCGATGCTAAGATTTTACAAATGTGTTTATGCCCATGAAAGTTAATTTTGAAAATGCAATTATCTTTTAAATATCACTACTAAAATGTCAATATTGTAGTGGTGTTAGTATCAGACAATAGAATCAAACTCAACCCTATCTATAGCTGAGAGTCCATGGACCATTTATAAAATACAATATACACTCAGTGAGCACATATTGGAAACACCACAGGCTTTCCCACAAGATCTTGGAAACTTTCCTCTGAGGCTCTGCTCCATGTTGACATGACTGCATCACATCATCTCTACTAAAGTTCCACTAGATTCACAATTGCATGAATTAGGAGGCGTAAAGGTGTTCCTAATAAAGTGCACACTGAGTGAATATGTGCTATGTGGAGAAACAGGAGCCGTTGACTATGTTTACACCAATATTCCGACTATTGACCGTACTCAGGATAAGACATCATTTCAATTGTGGAGTTTACACGAGTTGCCAATAGAATATTCCACTATTCAGACATTATTTAAACACCGACCTGAAATAGGTAGAAAAGCTACAACTCCATTTTATTTTCCCCATCTTGTTAACCAACAGCAGTTGGTTATCGGCCGTTAGTAGATGTCGCAATTATTGCTTATTCAGAGGATGACACTATTCAGGTTTAGGTCATCAGAAACAGCTCTTTACATGGGCGTGTCTTTTTCAGACTATTGGTTTAATCTGGTTAATACAGGAATATTGGTGTGCATGTAAATACAGTCAGGCCCAGTGGTTGAAAGTAGCAGAAACCATCCATAGACATCTGCTTCCAAGAAAAACTGAAGTGAGTAATTCCTTTGAAAGCATAGTATTATAACAGGTGAGAGAACCAGTGGCCAGAACGTTCAATTCCAAGTTTTAAGTGCAATTTTGAGTGAACACATTTTTTTTTTGTCCTCCTAAGTATTAAATAAGAGGAAGAAAAGCTGAAAAGGTTGAGAAAGGTTTTCCACTGTTGTGTGCAGTGGCCAGTAAAAAGCCGACGCACAGCTCAGGGTAGTTCACACTGTCTCAGAGGACGATGAAGAACCACGACATCTTGTTTCAGAAGATTGTCTGGATACACAGTGATGACCGCTGATGACGTGTTCGATCTTCTTTCCACAAGAAATCACACAGAATGTATTTTCCCTGATGGAACAATGTCATGACAGCTGAAAATTAAATTTTTCTTAAAAATCCAAACTAAAGGAAACATCCGGCGAAAACTACATTGCATGGTGTTTCTTTTTTTTTTTTTTTTGGTAGTTTACAGTAAGACACTGTTTTAGTATTTTCTTAAGATCTCTAAGTAAAACTCGATGTAATGTAAAATACAAAAGGTAGTAACCAGTCACTAGTTTAAAAACACCTCCGTATGTTCAAACATCAATGTAA